>CAIGQV010019356.1:3902459-3920238 GCA_903798115.1 Danio jaintianensis
AAAAAAATTTATGCAAATTTTATATATTAATAATTTATTTATTTATTTATGTGAATTTTTGGTATAATTTTGTATATTTTTGGAAATACATTTAACTGATTTTTGGGTTGAAATATGAAATATGACCTGAACATATGTTTGTAATAATAAGCCAAAAGCAAATTTATCTTCAAATGCCTAAGAAAAACAACAAGGTTGTGTTGCCCATTTTTTCCATCTCTCTCTCTCTCTGTTTTTTAATCTTATCTCTTCTCTCCTCTTTCTGTCAAACACACGCAGACATAAATGCTAACAGTCATTAGATGAAGGCAGTTGTTGATGACAGGGCGTAAGAATGTAGGTTGTAAACCTGTGTTAATTTTGTAACCCAAAACCACATGTTTCACTATTACAACAAACATACTCATAATTCCTCCTTAAACCCAAAATGTGGCAAAGCTTAGCATTTCGCGTCTAATGGGGATGAACTTTATATAAGAACTCCTGATGTTTGGTGGTTGGCTGGAATGTTTTGGCCAGATGTTGCATCTTCCTCTTTTTCCTTCTTTCAGATGATTCATGAGCTTGTCTCTCAATAAACAGTTCCCGATTTCTGTCCCATATTTCCACATTGCCAAAAGAGGTTCCCTATATGTATTCTCATGATAGTAATATCGAATGATCTGCTATAGTTAGCATTATTTATGGGGCTGTTTTTCTCATCAAAGTGAATTTAGGAATATAGATGTTCAGAGCTGGTGATAGCAATAGCATTGTTCACTACTATATGTTGGCTATATGTGAAATGTCTCTCAAGATGTAATGCTAGCAGGTTTTCAGCGTAGCATTCTGTACACACAAGGGGATTTACATTTATAATTTGTTATAGAGTAATTGTGTGTGCGCACCAAAGATATTTTAGTTGACTAAATCTAAGACCAAAACTATTGGTCAAAAACATTTCCGTTAACTGAAATAAAATAAAATTTTCACAATAAATGAAAAGCGAAACAAAACTAACAACAGCCACTGAAAAACTAGCTAAAATAATTTTATAATTTAAAAAAATAAATGTATATTTTCTTTTCTCTGTGCGTGTATATATATATATATATATATATACAATTTATTTATTTTTTAATTAATTAATTTATTATTTCTTTTTATCCTATTGTTTTTATTATTATTATTATTATTATTATATATTTTTTTCATTTTATCTTATGCATGTATGTTTTTGTGTATATATGTGAAATTGTACCTTATTATTTATATACTTATTTAGATTTAATGATGTTTTCCTGATAATTTCTTGTATGGTGAATTGTATCAGTGCGTGATTTTTATGGCATGTTATGTATATCTATATGTCAATATTATTTATATTGTATTTACAGTGTTATTTTCTGTCTGACCTAAGATGAGACTAATAAAGCAAAAAAATTCATATTTTTGATTTTAGAATTCATAAGCACTCATTCTGTGGCTTCTGGCTTATAGAAGTACCTGTAGATGTGTTTTTACAGACAAATACATCCGTCAAGCACATAATTATATACACAAACATCTTTTTAACATAAAACACGTGTTCTATCTTTGAAATCTATGGATGTTTAACTACATATACAGTATGATCTTTAATATTTTAATAGAAGTTTGTCTTAATTCTTTATCATTTTTACTTTTATTAGTCGCATTTGTATGGCTTTGAATTCAGTGTTTGTTCAACCAGTGGTTTTATTTTTTATTACTAAAGAAGTTTACACAAGAGTCAATGTGTACTTTTATTACTAAAACTGAAACCAAACATATTAAACTAAATAGAAATATGTTCACAAAATAAAAACTAAACAACTAATGAAACTAATGAACTAAAACTAAGCTGAAGCAAACAGCAAATTTAAAATAATATCGGAACAAAAAACTAATTTAAAAAAGCAAAACTATAATGACTCATACTGTATGATGTTCAGTGAAAAGAGTGTCCAAAAGTTGAGACTAGACAGATGTTTTTCCACGTGCTTCGTGAAGTTGGTTAACTACCAGGAGTAAAGCATGGATTTTGGTATCTGAGCCCATCTGGCAGGTTTTGGACAGCCACAAAATTGGTCGTCTCAAGAGTTTAAAATCACTAGACGTCTAAATCTCCTCCGAGTAATAGCATCTGAGAAATGAAAGTGTCTTTATTTTGTATGATGTCAGGCCATTCTTTTGTCCAGTTATGTGAATACAGAGCTTTATGTTAATATAACAACTATAAAAAAATTGTGAAATAAAAAAAAGCTTGGAGTCATTAAGAATGTGGGTGGTTGCCAGGGGATGTGGGTTAACATTTCATCCAGTATTTCTCTATGGGGCATTGTCTCCGTTTTACCTAAACCACTCTGAACTCCTTCACCTCCTTGGCTGGTTTCTAGTGAAGATTGAACATTGGCTTGAATGTGTTCTTGGTTGGCATGAAATACTGTATAGGCAAGAGTAGCAGCTGTCCAATCCAAACCATCTACTGTATGAGGTTTTAGGTCATGCGGCAGATGCACACAAGATGAATTTAGGTGGAGGGTTTTTTTAGCCAGATGGTTTATTCTGTAAACTGTTGTCAGGTCAGAAAGGGTTTAATGCTTCTTTTGCATTGCCAGTAGTTTCCTAGATCTAATGAAAATGCTAACTCATTGGAAAGACATGCCATTTTTGCGAAATGTAACATGTATGTTTTGGTTGCTGTCTACATTTTTGCAAATCTGAAATAGGTTACTTAGGGTCTGTTTTGTGAGTGTGTGTGTGTGTGTGTGTGTGTGTGGGAATGAGAGAGTGTATAGGTGTTTCGCAATGCTGTTTTGCAGCTGGAAGAGCATTCTCTGGAAGAGAAATTGGTGGTTCATTCCGCTGTGGTGGCCCTTGATAAATCAGGGACTAAGCCAAAGGATAGTGAGTGAGTGAGGGTGTGTTTTGTTGTAAGTTTCAGATACACTTCATTGTTGTACACGCCCATGAGAAGGCAGCACTTGTTGTACAGATGACCTATGTGAACCACTGACCTAAACACTTTCCTAAATGCAACCAGTAAGCAAATCTAAGAAAAAAGTGTATTGTACATACTTTTAACCTTGATTTTACATAGCTTTTTGTTTCTCTTGTGGAAGCATGCTTAACTGCACAGTTTTGTAGTATTTATTTGGTGTTGTGCAAAGAACTGCACAAAAACAATCTATTATTAGTTGATACTCTGTCTCTATACACTAGGGCTGCACAATATATGGTTTCAGCATCGATATCGCAATGTGTGCATCCGCAATAGTCATATCGCAAGATATGTAATGTTAAGTTGACTTTGCAGTGTATTTTTTTACATTTAAATATACAAAACCACAAAGCATGCACTGTTTATTTCACTTTTATCTTTGCATTCATCTATGCTTGTCGTTTGTTTATTACATTTTATGCATGATTCACTCCCCTACAGAATCATCCCAATCTATCAAAATCAATACATTTGATAACACTTTTGGGACCAATTCTCACTGTTGACTAGTTGTTTATAAGCATGCATGTTATTGAGATATTGGCTGCTTATTAGTACTTATAATCTACATATTCTGCATGGTCTTATTCTACATCCCTAACCCAATACCTAAAATTCCTTGATATCTATTAATAAGGAGCAAATTAAATTTAATGGTTTGCTAATAGCGAGAATTGAACCTTAAAATTATTTCCAAATAGTGCCATTCAATCATTTGGTGAAATTGTATAGATACAGTATATCGCAATGTCCGATTTTTCCAATATCATGCATCCTTATATCATTAGTGTGAAAAGGAACACAAAAATGTTTATGTATTATCATCTGAACTCACTGGGTACGAGGTTTTATTAAAAATAAACATTTCAGGTCAACTACTGGCATTGTATAGAAAATATAGAATGTGAATCATCTAAAGTATGTTAAAAGATAGTAAAACTGTCTACATGTTTACTCATACTCATCCTTCACTTGCTCAAAACCTATTTGAGTTTCTTCCTTCAGTTGAACACAAAAGAAGGTATTTTGAAGAATGCTGGTAGCTGGCACCCATTGACTTCTATAGTATTTTTTTTCCCCTACTATGGAAGTCAAAGGGTCCACACAACTAGGATTCTTTAAAATATTGTCTTTTGTGTTCAACTGATATACAAAAAAATACAGGTTTAAAACTGAATGAGGGAGAGTAAATGATGAGGTAATGTTCATTTTGGGTGAACTATCCATTTAACCTGTTAGCCAGCACTCACTTATGGGCATTTACAGCTACCTAACTTTAAATAGTAACAGTTCTTGACCCCAGTGAGCTACAAACAAAAATTAGGTATCATTGGAAAGAAGACACTTTGAGCTTTACTATGGTCCATCTAGAAAGTTAATATAAAAAGTTAAATAAAAATATAAAAGTTATACATTCTAAAGTAATGAGAAAGACGTTTTTGGATCCATTTAAACTATCCATTTAAACATAAATGTGAAAACATTGACAAAAAGCAGTCACTGTTTGCAAAGGTGCTGCTTTATGCATGTTAAGCCAATATTTGGAAAATTATAAAAATATAAAAAATACCTATAAAGTGAACATATGTATGACATCACAGATTACATTTTGTAATGCATACAGAGACAGTAACGGTATCATTTTGCACTACATGCACTATGCAAACTGGAAACCCTTTTCAAGCTATTATTGTTCAGTTGGATGGTTAAATGCATAAAACGTTTATGGGTTTTAATTGAAAACTGCCTTGTCTGTACACCCTCTCTTAGTATAAATACTGAAATTGTGTGTTCACCCCTAAAAACACAATTAAAAAACAAAACAAAAATGTTTTGACAGACCCAATACGTACTTCACAGACATGACTGTCGTCAAATGCAGAACAGCACAACTGCCCTCAGATCTCATGATTTATATGATTAGCAGAGGAAATGCATTGCGTGGTTAAAGCACTGAATGTCTCCAGCTCTCTGAATGTAAACAAGTCCAAATGACTACCTTGCATCTCGGCGGCAAACCAGTGGCCACTTGAAAGCACTAGAGAGTCTTCAAAGCAGACAGTGGGAATGCCAACGAAAGGTTCGGTTAAGGATTCTTGCATTTAATTAATTAATTTATTTATTTGTTTTTTTTGCTTGGGCTGCGTTTGAGTCGAGTTTTAATAGATCCCAGAGCTTTAGGGGGCTGTGTATCCTGTTTGTGTGTGCCATATGGGTTTAAGTTTGTGAGAGGCCAGTCAGTAAAACAGGCCATGAACAGTGCAAGTGTATTCCTTGCTGTCTGACTCTTCTTGTTTCTCTCGCTCCTTCAGTATTCTACTTTTCTTTCCACTGTAATAGTTTACAGAGATGTTCCTAGTACACTTCCAAGTGATTTAAAAGCAGGCTCTTTGGTTTTAAGGTTAGTCCTCAAATATTGTTTATTGTAAAATTTGATATGTGGGTCAAAGATGAAAAAGTGCTATACAGCTTTAATTTTTAATTTATTTATTATTATAATTTTTTTATTATTATTATTAAATGTCATTCAGAACAAGAGTCTTTTGATGACATTGTGAAAGACTCTATTCAAAGATATAGTTCACCCCAAAATGAAAATTCTGCCATCGTTTATTCACCCTTTACTTGTTTCAAACCTGTTTGAGTTCATTTTTGTTCACAAACGAAGATATTTTGAAGAATGTTGGAAACCTGTATTCATTGACTTCCATAGTAGGACAAGTAAATACTATGGGAGTCAATGGTTCCAGGTTTTCAGCATTCTTAATTCAATTTTATTTATCATGGTTATATTTCAATGGATTCTGATTGGGTTTTATACTTTATTAGATGAGAAAATAAAATGTTCAGAATGGGATCCCAATGATATTGTTTCTTTATCGTTGTTGTGGTCTGAACTCTGAACTAGAAATCTGTCTTTTATTGTTATCTTAATGGGATAGTTCAACCAAAAATGAACATTTACTTGCCATTTACTCTCCCTTAAGCACTTTAAAACCTTTATGAATTTCTTTATTCAGTAGAACACTAAAGAAGATATTTTGAAGAAAGCTGAAAACCTGTAACCATTTACTTTCATAGTAGGAACACAAAACAAATGGAAACCAATGGTTACTCTTCTTGTTTCTCTCACTCATTGGTATTGCTTTTCTTTCCACTGTAATAGTTTACAGAGATGTTCCTAGTGCACTTCCAAGTCATGTCATTTTTTTCAGAAAGGCTCCTTGATTTTAAGGTCAGTTCTCAAATTGTATTTATTGCAAAACTTTATAAGTGGGTCAAAGAAAAAAAAGTGCTAAACAGCTTTATTTAATATTATTATTATATTATTTTTATTCTTACATGTCATATTTAGAGTCATTTGATGACAGACTCTATTTAAAGGGACAGTTCACCCCAAAATGAAAATTCTGCCATCGTTTATTCACCATTTACTCGTTCCAAACCTGTTTGAGATTATTTTTGTAGTGTTGAACACAAAATAAGATATTTTGAAGAATGTTGGAAACCTGTAACCATTGACTATTATAGTAGGACAAACAAATATTATGGAAGTCAAGAGTTACAGGTTTTCAGCATTTTTAATTAATTATATTTATCATGATTATATTTCAGGCTGCACGGTGGTGCAGTGGGTATCGCTGTCGCCTCACAGCAAGAAGGTCTCTGGTTGCCTCGGCTGGGTCAGTTGCCATTTCTGTGTGGAGTTTGCATGTTCTCCTTGTGTTGGCGTGGGTTTCCTCCAGGTGCTCCGGTTTCCCCCACAAGTCCAAAGACATGCGCTATAGGTGAATTGGGTAAGCTAAATTGTTCGTAGTGTATGTGTGTGAATGGGAGTGTATGGGTGTTTCCCAGTGATGGAAAAACATATGCTGCGTAAAACATATGCTGGATAAGTTGGCGGTTCATTCCGCTGTGGCGACCCCAGATTAATAAAGGGACTAAGCCGAAATGAAAATGAATGAATGAATGAATGAATGGTTATATTTCAATGGATTCTGACTGGTTGTCAGTGTTTTATAGTTTATTATATGAAGAAAAAAATCTGTCTTAAAGTGATGCCAATGATATTGTTTCTCTACATCTTTATCGTTTTGTGATTTTTATGATTTTTAGAAATCTGTCTTTTTTTGTTACCTTACATTTACCAAAAATGAAAATTTACTTGCCCTTTACTCTCCCTGAAGCACTTTAAAACCTTGATGAGTTTCTTTGTTCAGTTGTACCTGTAACCATTGACTTCCATAGTAGAAAATGTAAATACTAAATCAATGGTTACAGGTTTCCAGCTTTTCTTCTTTCTTTTTCTAGCTTATTTTCCTTTATGTTCAACAGAAGAAGGAAACTGTTGAGTGAATGTTGACAGAATTTTTAGTTTTGGGTGAACTATCCCTTTTAATAATTATCATGGATTTGTCTGTTTGTTTGTTTGTTTTTATTTGACAATTTAAGAAAAATATAAAAACAAGTCCGATAAGACTATACATACATATTTTAAAAACTGTTGAGGATAAAATACACAAAAAGCCGCTGGCTTATTTCCATTCTGGTCCTTGATATTCTTAAAAAAGGAATGAGCAAATCATAAATGGAGTGCAAACATCATCAGCTCAGCAGCTCACCACAATAAGATCATTAACTTCAACCATTTTTTTAATTTCCCTTCTAACAACTCTCTCAAATTGAATCATTCCAAGCAACAGAGCTAGTGTACAAAAAATAATTTCTACCTGATTCACTCTTAAATCTACAAGGAGAAATGTCCCTTATGCTCGCTCTTATAGAATGACAGTGTACCTCACTAACTCATTCATTCATTTTCCTTTGGCTTAGTCCCTTTATTCATCAGGGGTTGCCACAGCGGAATGAACCGGCAACTTATCCAGCATATGTTTTACACAGCGGATGCCCTTCCAACTGCAACCCAGTACTGGGAAACATCCATACACATTCATTCACACACATACACTATGGACAATTTAGTTTATTCAATTCACCTATAGCGCATGTCTTTGGACTGTGGGGGAAACCAGAGCACCCGGAGGAAACCCACACCAACACGGGGAGAACATGCAAACTCCACACAGAAATGCCAGCTGACCCAACCGAGACTCGAACCAGCTACCTTCTTGCTGTGAGGCGACAGTGCTAACCACTGAGCCACTGTGTCGCTACCTCACTAATTAAAACATGATAATCAAGAAAATATTTGGCTACCATTTTCTTTAAAATCTTAAACACCATCACCAATTTCAGAAAAGTTACCCTTTTTTAAAAATTACTTTTACTTAAATGTTCATTGTGTAAATGTGTCAGTGGAGGTTAATAATTATCCTTTAGGTTGTGTTTTAGCTATTTCAGCAGGCTTCTAAAAAACATTCACATAATTTAAGGCAATTACACCTCAGGCTTCAGAATGATTGTTATTTTCTTATGTTTATTTATCATGCTTGTATTTAGCATCAATATCACAAAGACTAACTTGTCTGATTGGTATCTAGTAAACACAGTAATCCACTTAGATAGAAAATAGGCCTAGATTTAACCTGAAGATCCTTTAAAATCACTAAAGAACACTCTGAACTCTTGATATCATCATACATCATATGACCTCTCTGACAGTTCTCACAATTAGTCGCTCTCTGTTTTTTGCTGATGAAACTACTCGTATCGGTGTGTTTGTACAAAGTGGGGCTTTCCGCTCTGGCTGGGGTCCACCTGGGTCCACCTCGCTTTAAGTTCCTTGTACGTTTGGCTGCATGTTTGATGTGCAAATCCCTCCTTTTTCTGCACTTCCTGCACGTCTCTCCTTTCGTTTTTCTTGTGCAAACGAATAAAGCATTGCAGAAATGGAGTTCATTGAGGATGAGAGCTGTATTGGATATGTGGGTATCTCAGCAGGGTGTACCACCACTGTAGTCAATGACTGGATGTTATGAAAACACTGTTCCTCTTGATTCTTTCGCACATATGTGTTCGCTTGCTGTTTCGACTCATGCCACACCTTTCAACTGTGTAATCTGCACACATTCCAGGACGTTTGTTGGCAATGTAAACATATGGATATTGCTTTTCATATCTGATTGAAGAGAAATGTCTCAACTTACATCTCCTCTGCTTGGCATTAATGTATGGGACAGATATGAAAACGGCCCCTGATGGCATTTAACTGAGTGTGGCTGGCAACATTGAATGCATTTTTTTAATCTTTTTTATTTATACACTCAAATGCAAATGCAAAGGAATTGCTTATAAATAATATAAAAATAAAAGCATCAAGTAACACATTTTGAAGGTAGAAAGCCATACTGTAAAAAATACTATTAAAATATATATTTTTTCAAAAATGGTCAAAACGTGTATCTTAGAAATATATATGTAAAACTATTTTCTCACAAAAACATTGTTTGGCTATTTTTCATCAAAATATTAAAAAATATATTAATCTAATTATTAACATTAACATTTGAAACATTAACATTTTAATTAAGAACTAACATTTGAAGATTTATTCATTTTTTTACATTGTGTATTTTTATTTTTATTTATGTATATTATATTATATTATATTATATTATATTATATTATATTCACCCTTTTAATCATTTGTTTGTTTCCTGATGTTTCAATGTTTCAGAATAAGTTTATATATTTTTTTCTATATATTTTGTTCTGAAGTTCAGACAAACTCCACTAAATATATTTAATTTTTGAGATCCATTTCTTCTAAATCATTTTTATTTGACATAATGATTCTTTTTACCCCCAACCACATTTTTTACGAGGTTGGAAATTCATATTCTTGACCCTGAAATAAATTTTTAAATATATTTTGGTATACGAAGGATGAATTTAAATATATTTTTATTAAGCCTCACAAAGGTTACAAAAAGTTACAAAATATATTTAGCATTTAAAAAATATATTTTAGAGAGAAAAAAAAATACTGTACAGTAAACTTACACTGTTTCAAGTAGAATCTACAGTAACTTACTGGCAGCAGTTCACCAGTAGTTTACTGTAAATCAATTACAGTAAAAAATGTATTTACATTTATATTTGCTGTATATGTATTGACAGTGTGTATATCTTGTATACTGTATATTGTATATGTATACTGTAAAATGTACAGTATTTTCACAATGTAACCTTAAAATACAGTAACTTACTGCATAACTGTCCTACAGTAAAATACAGTTCATATTACAGTTAAATACTGTGTAATTTACAAAAATCGTTAACAGTGTATTTTGATAATCTTTGTCTTATTGACTATGAAAAATAATAGGATCTCTAATCTCTAGGATCAGGCATCACATTTTGTTGTTGTTGTTGTTTTTATTATTATTATTATTATTATTATTATTATTTGATGAAGTAACCCTTGAGTTCCAGATTGAGCTGTTGAGCCGGTGATAAAGGTTTCAGACAGATAGTAACTGATGTTTCTGTGCTATCTGAAGCAGAGCAGCAGTTGGTCTTCAGAGGAGTTGTTTATGTGCAGAAGTGTAGATAGTGTGGCACACCACTGCATACACACATGTGGTCATATATAAACAGGATGGAAGGGTTTTGTTCTGTAATGAAATCGCAATCTTTGTATAGTTTCTGTTTCCTGGACCTGAAAGCAATGGATTTACTGAGCATTTGATGGAACTTTTATGTTGAGAGTTTAAATTAGATTAAAGGGTGTGTTCAATTCTCACGAGCAGGACAGAAGACAACATAACTTCTGAGAAAAACCCCACCGACTCACACAGATGTTGGAGAGTCAGTTATGGCTGCTCTGAGAACAGGCTTTTTGCCAGACGCAACTAATCAACTGCAGAAATTGAGATGTTCGTTCTCAAAAATATAAATATGCAATTATAAAAGCAATTTACATATTTCAAATTTGTTCAACACTGTGCTTGGGTCAAAAATATAGTGGTTTATATTATATAATAATAATTTTAATTATGAATGAAATCAAATTAATAAAATATTGAATAAAAGCAGTGAAATAAATATATAAAAATAATAATGAAATTATTATTATTAGTAGTAGTAGTAGTAATAGTACAGTAGTAGTAATAGCAAAAGCAATAAAATAATAGTAAAAATAATAATGATTGGTTGCTGTTTGTTATTTTTGTTATTATTATTATTATTATTATTATTATTATTATTATTATTATTATAGGCTCTCCATAAATCTATTAAATAATAAAATAAAATAAATAAATAACATTCTATTGGGGAAAGTTGTTTTCACCTTATTCCCATATACAGTGGTGTGAAAAAGTGTTTACCCCCTTACTTATTTCGTTATTATTTTGCATCTTTGCCACACTTTACTGTTTCAAACTTAAATAGGATCTGCCTGACAAAGTGAAGTAGACCAAAAGATCCTCAGAAGCTAGACATCATGCTGAGATCCAAAGTATTTCAAAAACAAATTAGAAAGACAATAATTGAGATTAAAAAGTTTATAAGGCTATTTCTAAAGCATTGGGAGTGCAGTGAATTACAGTGAGAGCCATTATCTACAAATGGCAAAAACATGGAACAGTAGAGAACCTTCCTAAGATTCCCAAAATTATACCAAGAGCACAGCAACAACTCATCCAAGAGGTCACAAAAGACCCCACAACAACATCCAAAGAACTGCAGGCCTCACTTGCCTCAGTTAAGGTGAGTGTTCATGACACCACCATTTTGAATAGCAGAGTTCCTAGACGAAAACTACTGCTGAGCAAATAGAACATAAAGGTTCATCTCATTTTGCAAGAAAACATCTTGATGATCCCCAACACTTTTGGGAAAATGCTCTGTGGACTGACGAGACAAAAATTTTACTTTTTGGAAGGTGTGTGTCTCATCATGTGTGACATAAATGTAACACAGTATTTCAGAAAAAGAGCACCATACCAACAGTAAAATAGGGTGGTGGTGGTTGTGTGATGGTCTGTGGCTGTTTTGCTGCTTCAGGACCTGGAAACCTTGCTGTAATAAATGAACCCATGAATTCTGCTTTGTACCAAAATATTCTGAAGGAGAATGTCCCGCCATCTGTTAGTGACCTCGGGCTGAAACAAACTTGAGTTCTGCAGCAGGACAATGATCGAAAGCACACCAGCAAGTCCACTTCTGAATGGCTGAATATAAACAAAATAAAGACTTTGGAGTGGCCTATTCAAAGTTCTGACCTGAATCCAATTGAATTTATGTGGCATGACCTTAAAAGGCGGTTCATGCTCGATAACTCGATAAAGGTTCAGGGGGCAAACACTTTTTCACACAGGGCTATGTAGTTTTGTATTTAGTTTTCCCTTAATAATAAAAACCTTCATTTCTACCTTCGTTTACTTGTGTTATCTTTGACTAATATTTTAATTAGTTTGATGATCTGAAACATTAAAATGAGACAAACATGCAAAAAAAAGAAATCGTAAGGGGGCAAATACTTTTTCACGCCACTGTATAATAATATTCTCAATTACTGACCTGCTCACATTCTCTGATATAAAACACAAGTGTGGTGTGGCAGATCTTTTTAATGCAACATGATGTCGACTTATTTGCCTTTACATGAAGCAACTGGTGTTTTTAATTGGAATTCTAGATTCCCAGATTCCTCCATAGGGTGTTGTATCCATTCAGATGGAAACAAAGCCAATGACGGGAAAGGAGAGTGAGAAACAAAAGAGATTGAAAGAGCGGGGGAGAATCTGCATTTTGGGATAGCTCGATTTTCACAGTCTCACGGTTTTTGGCCCAGTCTTATAACAGCAATTATTATTATAAATTATTATTTATTACCCCTATAAAAATAACTTTTATAAGGGGTTTAAACACAGTTGTGTGAGTATAACCAACCTAACTCTAAAGGTAAAAATTAATTAATTATATTTTTTATAATCACACTTGATAAAAACAGTCCGCAGAAACACTTTGATTGACATTCTCTCTTTGTACGTGTCATCAGAGGGAGAAAGCCTCGCCCACTAGCGATGATCTCTCCCTCATTAGCATAAAAGTCTGCTAGAGTTTCCACTTGCCGAAGATAATGTCAGCGACTAAGAGGATTATAAATGTGTTTTAGGATGAACAAATGAACACCAGAGTCTCCATAGACTGCCTTCTTCTGGGACACTTCTTTTCACATTTTATTTTTTCACACAGATAATGTTAGTCCCATTTTGAATCTGCCACTATGCTGACACATAGGCATTTGTAGCCCCACCCTCTTTTGAAAAGAGCACAATTTCGTTTGAATTTAAAGGGACAGTCACCAAAATGGCACAATTAGGATCAAAGCCTAAAAGGGGCAGTTTCAAATAGTTATAAAAAGTTATTTGTGTGGTATTTTGAGTTGAAACTGTATATAGGGACATCAGAGACTTATTTACATCTTGTAAAAAGAGGCATAATAGGTCCCCTTTAAAAGGAAAACCTTTTTAAAACGATAATAAAAACCTAATTTTATTCTTGACTTTTTCAATAACCTATCAATGTTTATGTCGAAAGACTACGCTATTTGTTCATCCATCAAAATACCCAAATATTTAAAAAATAAATCTATAAATAATTGAGTTTCAGATCCCACAGAAGGGCATCAGACAGATGGGGAAGCAGGTTTGTGAAGGAGAAAAAACGTGAGGAGTGAAACTCTCTGTGAACTCTTTCTTCGAGGGCAATTGGACGTGTCAGTGTTTTTTTTTCCCCACAACCACTGTTTTGAGTTAAACCATGACAAAGAGCTCCATTGAACATCATTTGTCTTCTTGGAAAGTTGCGGTCTCTTTCATTGATGTTAAGAAAGATTTGCCTTTAAAGCAGTGTTGCAGGTTAAATGCAGGTGAAACCCTCATCAGCATCTCATGCCTCAGATACAAACCCCAGAATAAAACTAGTCAGAAGACAAATGACGAAACATTGTGCAAGAATGATCAGGTTAGAAGGGTTTTAAGTTTCACAAATTACCAATATTGTCATCGTTTTACTGTAGTAACCAACCTCAGCCTAAATCTTTCGTGAAACTGCAAAAATGCACTTCAACATATTGTTGAAGTCAAAATTATTAGCCCTCCTGTGATATTTTCATTCTTTTATTAATATTTCCCAAGTGATGTTTAAGAGGAAAGTTTCACAGTATTTCCTATATATTTTTTCTTTTGGAGAAACTCTTTTTTAAAATATTTTTTTTAGTTTAGCTGGAATAGTTTTAAATTTTTTATAACCAATTTTATGGTCAATATTTTTTAACCCCTTTAAGAATTTTTTTTTTCCGAATGGCTACAGAGTAAACCACTGTTATCCAATAACTTGCCTAATTAACCTAACTTGCCTAGTTAACTTAATAACCTAGTTTAGCCTTTAAATTGCACTTTAAGCTGAATAGTATCTTGCAAAATAAACAGTAAAATATATGTACTGTCATCATGGCAAAGACGAGATAAATTAGTTATTAGAAATAAGTTATTAAAAATATGCTGTTTAAACATGTTTAAAAAAATCTCTCCAGTAAACAGCACTTGAGAAATATTTTAAAAGAATTCAAATTTCAATAATTATTGATTTTAACTTATTTTAACTGTATTGACCAATTGCAGTTTCTAGGTAAAAAGAACGCTACAGGGCAGTATGACCAAACGACATATTCAGACTTTTCACAAATGTTACAATTTCATTTAGAAAATAAATAAGGAACTTTGTCATATTAGATGTGCATTTGTATTTGTAGTAATTGTCATATGTCACTAATGACAAATGTCACTTTCATGTGTCAAAGAAAGCATAAAGTTAAGCAACTTTTTACTATGCTAGTTGGGCTAATATACTGTATGATAAATGGTAAACGATATTATTGTCATTTTAAGACCATTTTATGCCACTCATTATATAATGTTAGAATGACAATATAATATCATCACAATGCAAGTACACACTTTCAAAGAACACATCATATTTTATTCTTCTTCTAAGAATATTTCATTTAATTATAGTCATTTTAATTTAAGAATGAGGCATTGAAATCAGAATGTAAAAACACATATCCTAAACAAATAAATGTAAACAAAAAAAGTGCAAGGTAAAAAGTAACAGAGGCTGCGATATCTGCTACCTTATCTATTTTCAGTTGTCAGACACCCACACCCATACTATATACTATAGTAATTTATAGTGAATACTATAGTGTTTTTTTTAACCATACCGACACTGACACCTCCAATAGAGATAGAGATGTTGCACAATCAGCTAAAATGTTGCTAGAATTGGTTTTCATGTGTGAGCGATATATATTGCATCACCAAAAATGATTGAGGTCATTTCCATGTGTTGTGCGACAAGTCAATATATTGATTATTGTGACATGCTTTGTTTGTGTGTTTGTAGATCAGTGTACACATGTACAGTAGGTACATGTGTACACTGATCTACAAACACACAAACAATTTTTTGTAGATGGTGCTCCAAATCAAGCTGCTGCTGCTTTCAACTGAAGCTAACAAATATGAATGTCTAGTACACAAAACGTGTGATATTATTAATTCAATCAAACAGTTCAATCAAATCAGTCAATGTGCATATACAATATAAACCCATTAAATCACATTCAGTCTCTTGTATATTATAGATACACAAACAATACGTTTAGCATGCAGTTTATTTACCTATCTAATACATCATTCCTGTTAATAGTATATTCTTCTAAAGGCTAATACATCCTCTTTCCTCTCTCTCACTAGCTCTGTTATTACTTTCCATTTTTCCAGAAGCACGTGCCAGCAGCTGCAAAAATAAACATCAACCCCAGACTGAGAAAAGAGTGGCCAGCTTTTAGCTTGAGGTGTTTTTCTTTCAGACAACCTGTGCAGCGAACCTCATCCCTGTCCAATCAGATGACCTCTGATACACAGAGAAGGCTGTTCGGGGGTTAATTTAGCGAAACAGAAACACAGGGAGAATCTGACAGCCTCAACCCAGATGTCTTTTCATAGCTGACATGGCATAATAATAACTCCAGAAACCTGCTTTAGATTTTATGTTCACTTTTATATGTGAAATCAATTAATAAATGACTGTTTTCAAACAGGTTTCTTTCTATTGGATGGCCAAACTGGTAGTCATGTATTGGCTGAGCATGTAATACTAAAGATTTCATGAAGTAAGTAGTGAAAATATAAATGATTACACATATTATGTTTTAACAACCTACTTTTGGTCAGATGTCTTTTCATAACTGACATGGCACAATAATAACTCAAGAAACATGCTTTAGATTTTATGTTCACTGTATATGTGAAATCGATTAATAAATGACTGTTTTCAAACGGGTTTCCTTCTATTGGATGGCCAAACTGATAGTCGCATATTGGCTGAGCATGTAATACTAAAAATGTCATGAAGTAAGTAGTAGTAAATACTTTAAAGATTACACATATTATGTTTTAACAGCCTACTTTTGGTCAGATGTCTGGCTGAGCATGTAATACTAAAAATTTTACAAAGTAAGTAGTAGTAGGTAGCGGATGCCCTTCCAGCTGCAACCCAGTACTGGGAAACATCCATACACACTCATTCACACTCATACACTACGGCCAATTTAGTTTATTCAATTCACCTATACTGCATGTCTTTGGACTGTGGGGGAAACCGTAGCACCCGGAGGAAACCCACGCCAACACAGGGAGAACATGCAAACTCCACACAGAAATGCCAACTTACACAGCCGAGGCTCGAACCAGCGACACAACATGAATGTATTAAGTTAGCTTATTATTTTTTACAAATTCAAGTGGATTGAACAAAAAAATTAAGTTGTCTCCAAAGAAACCTCAAGAATTTTGTTGTTTCATCTCATTTTAAATAAGTAGTTTGAACAAACAGCAAGCATACTTTTTTTGAGTTCCACACAATTCCTTCATGTTGTCCCAACACAAATCAAAGTTAACTTAATTGTTTTTACAAATTTAAGTGGATTGAACATTAAACAAATGCATTATTAAAATCCTAATTCATGCTAGTTAACATTAGCTAATGCACTGTGAGATAACATGGACTAACAATGAACAACATTGTAAAAAAATGCTGGGCTCTACACAATCGATTTGTGTTGCATGGGACAACATGAAGGAATAAAGTCAACTTATTAGTTTTTACAAATTTAAGTGGATTGAACATAAAACAATTAAGTTGTCTCCAATAAACCCTCAAGAATTGTGTTGTTTCAGCTCATTTTGAATAAGTAGTTTGAACAAACAGCAAACATAATTTTTCCAAAAAAAAAAAGGATTTTGACATATGCAGTGTACTATTCCTTCAAATGTACCCATGCAGCTGGTTTTGGGGTCTAGTTTAAAGTCAGTATAATAACAAAAGTTAGTCCTACCTGCTTCAGAGCTCCTCTATTGCAGAGCTGGGTTACGTCTGACAACTAAACAAACGCACATTTGGGCTCATCTTAGCAGCGGCGTGTTTGTGCGCGCGCGCGTGCGTGTATGTGTGTTGCAGCAGCAGATGTCTGTTGACTCCTGATAACGTGTTTCTCCAGCAGTCAAGAAATTACACCTGATTCTCAGAAGCTGCTCGTATACAGGCCGAAAAAAGCAGACAGAGTGCATCAAATGTAGCTCACTTTCTCCTGTTCATCCCATCCCACAATATACTCTCTCATCCGCTTTAACTTTTCTCCCTCTCTCTTTCTCTCCTCCCATTTTTGTTCATTGGAGTCTCTCTCTCTCTCTCTCACACACACACACACACACACACACACACACACACACACACACACAC
>CAIGQV010019356.1:3941720-3954648 GCA_903798115.1 Danio jaintianensis
AATGTTCAGGTCTGTGCAATATCAGCATTTTATATGGCTTTAGATGTGGCTCATCAAATCAGAATTTATTGTCATTAATCTGTTTTATTTACTCAAAACGTGGTCCTTTTGAATTTAGTAGCTGTGTTTGTTAGGAAAGTTTGATTGTTATCAGCTGTTATGAAAACATTGGTTGACTTAGAAGTTTTCCTTTCTAGAAGTTTTTATAATGACAAGAATAAACTATTTTCAGTGTCTGACCAAACTTGCAACAAAACATCTCAATAACTCCTGGTTTTAGTCGATGCTTCCAACTGGTCCAACTGCTGCAATGATTTCTGTCCTATAGGTAAATGCTACAATTTTGAATGTAATATCTTTTGGCATGTGCTATGAATATGCTGTCTGCAGCACCTACACATTACCAGTGTAAACTCTGCGCACAGTTGCAAGAAGTTGTCTTGAAATTGAAATGTGTGCATTTGGCAAGGCTTTCACATTGCTATTTAGTCAGCATTATTGCTACATGTCCAATTAATGTGCGCCATCTGTGCATGTTATAATACAGCTTTAGCATGTACAGTACCTCTATTAAAAATTAGCTCACCACATACTTGGTATTAACATCCAATTTAGGTGATTCAATCACAAGTGGTCAGCCAAGACTTGATATAACATACATCTGAAATGCATCTATGATAAATTGGATTTCAATGAGAAAGGTGTTGTTTTATTTATTTATTTATTTATTTATTTATTATTATTATTATTTTTTTTCATTTTTACTGCATAGTCTATATCACTTACTACTTCGTCAATGTACTGTGTAATTATATCAAGCTTTCCAAAAATTAATTTGCACAGGCCTTTCCAGTTTTATTGATTCCAGTTTTAAAATCCTTTTATTTACATGCATTTTAGGAATTCTTCTGTAGCATTTTTGGATGTGTACGAATGTTGATTTGTTTAATAGACGTACCTTAAATCCTTAAATACTCAATGGATATTTGTAGAGTAATGACTCTTTATTTCGGTTTGAACACTTCAGTCTAAATGTTCTGATTTATACAAAAGGCTGGTAAAGTTAATTTAAGGCATTTTTATAATATATTGTATAATATATGTTGTATATTATTCATTAGTGTCTTAGATTCTAAACACTGGTGTTCTGCATTTTGATATCAAGCATACTGAAAATGTATTGACTCAGCTTTTGTTAGTTTTTTAATGACATTAGCAGTGCATTTGGTGTTGTTCTTCATTTTAATGTATATATTTAATGATTTATGCGTGTGATAGAGTCATCTCAGCTCTATGTTAATTATTAAATACATTTTAAAACATTGAATTAACATTAACAAAAACTGATCAGATTATACTGCTGAGTCCACGACTACTAGTAAACCTTTAAGTTTTCTGTATCATTTAGGCAAATGCATTTTTTAATTATGGTAATATTAGTATAATAATAATTTAACTACTCTTAGTATTGTCTAAATATTGACCTGTGTCCTGTAAAATGTGTCAAAATGATTTTCTGAAAACCTCAAATTTTCCAACAAAATATTAAATGTACAATTCTGAAGATGTTTTTAGGTAACTTTTATATAACAAAATTTGTGAAAATCATTTAAACATAGTAAAAGGTGTTAAACCGAGTTAAAAGAGCATGCTATCTTAAAACATGCTAACAATATGTAGAACTTTGTGTATGTTGTGTTTTAAAGTCTCTGAAAACATTTATAAATGATTAAAAATAGCACTCTGAAAAATCAGATGAAGATGTTGAGATGCTGATAATGTTTAACCTTACAGTTTCCTTTGTTAATGTTTCGTTAGGAATCAATGAAATTTCCTAGCAGTTTCCTTTATAATACAATGGAAGTATTTGTAAAGATATTTTCAGAAATATTACTGTATAGAGATATTCACAGTGCAGTTTGCGTGATATACTTTTGACATTGTGCTGTAGGTCTCGATGCAATCTCTCTCTTAGCTTGTTTTGATTTTCAGGCTATAGCAACTCCCATCTAATCATGCTAATTGTCTAGTAATCATTGGCTGTGCTTTGAAACGTCAGGGGAAAACAAGTCTAAAGTTGAACATTACTGCAGTATGCATCAGTTTGTGGATTCCAATGCATCACGGTGGGAAATCAGTACCTGTATTCATCTTTGTGGTCAATTTTAGTTAGTGTAAAGTTCCCTTGATGGGAAATTACGAATAATCCACAATACAGTATTTTAAATGTTTATGAATTGCTTTAATGATGAATCAGATATCATCAGACACTTTACATTATGGGACACGTAATGTATTTACTAACATAAACAATGAACAATACATTTATTAAAGTGTTTCGTAAATGTTAGTTAATAAAAATACAGTTCATTGTTAATTCATGTCAACTCATGGTACAGTAACTAATGTTAACAAGCACAGTGTTGGATTTTAATAATGCATTAGTAAATGTAGTAAAAATGCTGTACACCCATTGTTCGTGGTTTGTACATGTTAGTAAATACATAACTAACATTAACCATGTGTCCCATATTTTAAAGTATTACCGATATTACAATGCTTTCCGTTGTGTCTGTCTGTTTCCATACTTTTGAGACTGAAGTAATTAGCGCAAAGAATCAGTTGTGACATTTATGAGTTGTGAATAAATCCCAGCCAGCATTGTGATCAAGCACCAGTTAAACTGAACATAAATCAATGTCAGCATCACTCAAAATCCATCTGTCTCTCGTGCGTCCATCTTGATCACGATGGCTGCATCACTAAATAAATGTCAGCGTTAGACTTGGTGTTTTTGTAGTAAGTCATTCCTGGTTTCAAGAAATGTACAGTGTTTTTTCACCTTTATGTGGGAAAACCACCCGAGGACACTTCTGTGTAGCTGTCGGATTGTCAGCGGATCAGGGAGGCTTCTGGTCTGCTGTCAGACGCAGTGGATCTAGACTTGGCGCCAGGATCTCTTGAAGTGAAGAATGGCTGTGTGTAGTCAGTATAGCAGTGAAGCAGTTAACTTGGACGGGATAAACCAGTGACATTGTCAGTTATATGCAGAGTTCGATTTAATTAATGTGTTTTATTGCTTTGAATTTGGGCCTGTTTACACCTGGTCGCTTAAAGTGTTTTTTGTCTTTTTTCTGATCGGATAGCTATATGATTTGTGGAAACTATTCCATTTACATTTGGCCATATACAGTTGAATCTGAATTATTAGCCCCCTGTATATTTTTTTCCCCACAATTTTTGTTTAATGGAAAGAAGATTTTTTCAACACATTTCTAAACATAATAGTTTTAATAACAAATTTCTAATAACTGATTTATTTATTCTTTGCCATGATGACAGTATATAATATTTTACTAGATATTTTTCAAGATACTAGTATTCAGCTTAAGGGGCCGATCACACCGAACGCGCTTTTTGCGTTGAGAGGCGCCTTTTTTGAATGGTTTACTAACGGGCGCAAGCGTTTTGCGTGCTGCTTATGCGCCCTGCGCGCCTCGCGTTTTAACCGCCTGCTGCGTCTCGTGTTTTTGCCCTTACGCGCCGTGCGCTCGCAGTTGAAAAAAAAGTCAACTCTGAGCGGAAAAAGCGCATTACGTCAGTCGTCAGTACGTCAGTACCTCAGGTAAACGTCATGTGCTTTATTCAGTGTTAAATGCTAACAATGTGAGTTTGAATGCCATTTTACATGACATTTATTGCTATACTACTGAAAGCAGCAGCAGATAGTTCACCTCAGAGCTTGAAAATAAAATAAACTGTTTGAAATTGAACTTTAGAACTAAACACATATCAGTGATTCAGCATGTACATTTAATAATGTTAAAGAGGTTTAATATGTATTAAATATATTATAAACCTTACCATTTTGTGAGTGAGTGCATATTCTGTGCTTCTGAATGGCTGTATTTAAATTTCTGTCGTGTTTCGTCTGGTGCAAACAGCCAAACTGCTTATCACTGCAAATCTTGTCACGTAGCGTGTTGTTATGACACGCGGTTACAATGTAACCTGCCCACCTAATTGTTCCGTTTGTAATATTTATAGAATTTGCTAATTAATAACCTCATGTGGAACTGAATCTGCGTCTCATTTCGAAGTCTGCTACTGTCCACCGGAGGTCGCATATCAGTCACGGGCGCATGCTTTCAGAGCCTTTCTAAATGAATGAATGAAATATGCGGTTTTCCACCAAGGCAACCCAGGGTGCTGAAATATAATTGGCTAAACTGGCATTGGGCAGGTTAAAATGACCAAAACAAAGACAGCATTTTAGCACGGAAAACACATTTTCAAAGCAGAATATCTGACCTCAGCATTGTTTTTCAGATAAACAAGTATGTTCACTTGGCATGTTTCTTAAATATCTGCAAACATATTATGGTATTTTTATTCTTTAGAAGAGTCAAAAACTTACATACAGCACCTTTATAGTGACATTTAAAGGCTTAATTAGACTTACTAGGCAAGTTGAGGTAATTCATTGTATAACAGTGGTTTGTTCTGTAGACAATCGAAAAAAAGAGTGCTAATAATATTGACCTTAAAATGGTTGTTAAAAAATTAAGAACTGCTTTTATTTTAGCCGAAATAAAACAAATAAGACTTTCTCCAGAAGAAAACGCATTATAGGAAATACTGTGGAAAATTCCTTGTTCTGTTAAACATAATTTGGGAAATACTTGAAAAAGAAAAAAAAATTCACAGAGGGCTAATAATTTTGACTTCAACTGTAAATGTGTATCTGGAAAACAGATGTGACTCTGATCTGATCTGTTTGGACTCTCAGCAGTGAAAATTAAACCACACTGAACTGAACTGAACTTAAACTCTAAAAACTGAACGGACACCATTTCAATTCACTATAATCTTCTATGTGAAGCTGCTTTGACACAATCTACATTGTAAAAGCGCTATAGAAATAAAGATGAATAAGTGGAAGACATCATTCAAAACTGTAAAGGGTTTACATTAATTTGTGTATACTCTCCCAAAAACAAAACACTGTGCCTATATTTGTTCTATTATTTTTCCTCTCCATTCACATTGATAGGCTACTACTGGTGCATGATGCATTTCTGTTGGTAATGCTGTCATTTGATATGAATTTAATATTCTAATTTGATCATTTAGCAGATAATGACCAGTCAAAAATTAAATGAAACGAAACAATTTAATAAAATGAAACAAACATCACAAACTGTCATCTGTGGCATTGTATGTTGTGTTAGCACTGTTATACCTGACTATGTAATATAGACCATAACATGCTCTCACATGTTTTTTTTTTTTTGTTTGTTTTTGGGAGGAGTAAAATTTATATATATGGTTTCAACAACCAGATGCATTTAGACCTGTTCAGTTTTGTCTGAATTGCATCCCAGACCAACCCTTAAAGTGGTTTGAATGACTGGATTTATATCTGTCTCAAATGTGTTTGAGAGGGCATTTTTGTTACCACCTGAATTTATGAGAGAATCACGTCGGGGTCACCAGTAGATTGTTGATATAGAATAAGACAATAAAACATAAGATAGAGAAACACATTTGCACTCTAAAATTTACCGTAATTTCATGTCACTCTCATGTAAATCTAAATTATGATTATAACTTTGATGGTGTCAACATCAATTTAATACAGTTTAGTTTTTATTGCGAGGCAAGTGATTCAAAGGGCACTTCCTAAGCACCCTGAGTGCTTCATTGTCAGGCCTTTCTAAAGGACCAGCAGGGATTCACACAGCTCGAAAAAAAAAATGTTATTTGAGTCTGACCAATCTGAAATCACTGCAGGTTTTTAAAAAGTGGTTAACAAGTCAGAGGGGGTTTTACAACTGAGTCTAATAGTTCTGCCTGTTCCCATTTATCTTACCACTGTTGCAATCACTGTTCGAGTCTATGTAAATTTAAAATACAGAATTGACTTATAAATTAATCAATGTTTCTCATGATCATTTGATCTAAAAGCTTTTGCGCTGATCTATAAACAAATATAGATGTTTATTCCAAAGAAAAAGCTTGATGGTTTTTAGATAATCTTACAAACCATGAACCGTTAGTTGTGTAGTTAAATTTGTATTTAAGTTGGAGTGGATAGTTAAGGAAAAGCAAGTGAGTGAACTACTGTATTGTTTGAATTCAACACAAGTTGCACTTCACAAAGTTGCTAATAAATTGTAATGTGTGTATATATATTATGGAGGGCGTCACGGTGGCGCAGGGGATAGCATGATCGCCTCACAGCAAGAAGGTCGCTGGTTCGAGCCTCGGGTGGGTCAGTTGGCATTTCTGTGTGGAGTTTGCATGTTCTCCCCTATTCGAGTGGGTTTCCTCCGGGTGCTCCGGTTTCCCCTACAGTCCAAAGACATGCAGTATAGGTGAATTGGGTAAGCTAAATTGTCCATAGTGTATGTGTGTGAATGAGTGTGTATGGATGTTTCCCAGTGATGGGTTGCAGCTGGAAGGGCATCCGCTGCGTAAAAACATATGCTGGAAAAGTTGGCGGTTCATTCCGTTGTGGCGACCCCAGATTAATAAAGGGACTAAGCCGAAAAGAAAATGAATGAATGAATATATATTATGGATGGGTCTCAGAAAAAGATATTTTCCATAAGCAATTGACTGAATTCTGTTGAATTGGAAGTTTCTTATTTCCCTCGCTGTTCTACCATGAACTCATCTAGACAGTGTTTTGTATTTTTAGCAGTTCCCATGTTTTTACCTTCTTAGGACAAATCACTTCGTGGTAAAAGTGACTGCTCAGCGAGTACCTTTCAGTTCAGTAGGATTCTTTATTCCTGTTTAAGTTACTATGTTGTGATTATACTGTTAAGATGTTAGTTTACACTAATCTCTTTTAAATGTCTTTACATTGATCCCTTTTGAGACTTACACATGGACTTCTCTGCCCATTGTGTTGTTTTTTTTTTGAGTGTATGCTTTTCTACATACTAGGGCTGCACAATATGTAATTTCAGTATCTATATCACAATGTGCATATTCGCAATAGTCACATTTATGCGCATCTTGGCGTTTCCATCAACCCGTTTTTTTATTTTTTATTTTTTATGCGCATATCCAAAACGTTCATAAAAATAGGTGGATGGAAATATAGCTATTGTCAAGTGTGGATTATTGTTGACCAGGAGCTTGTATTTTTAATGGTAAAGTTTAACCAATGAGTATTTAAAGTTTATTAATTGCATTTGTTTTTTTTTTCTGTTAAACATATCAAGTGAGTTCATGTACAAGAAAGAATAGCATTTGTAGCTTTAGCAAAGATTAGTTAAATAACATTTATATAGTGAAGACTGCCAAGTGTCATTTTACATTAAATTTTTTTTATATATGTGTCCAACTGCCATTAGGACTTTCATTCATTCATTTTCCTTCGGCTTAGTCTCTTTATTTATCAGGTGTTGCTACAGCGGAATGAACCGCCAACTATTCCAGCATATGTTTTACGCAGCGGATGCACTTCCGGCCGCAACCCAATACTGGGAAACACCCATACAAACTCATTCACACACATACACTACGGCCAATTTAGCTTATTCAATTCACCTATACCGCATGTCTTTGGACTGTGGAGGAAACCGGAGCACCCGGAGGAAACCAACGCCAACACAGGGAGAACATGCAAACTCCACACAGAAATGCCAACTGACCCAGCCCGGACTCAAACCAGCGACCTTCCTTCTGTGAGTGCTAAACACTAAGCCACTGTGCCGCCATTAAGACTTACCAGACAAATTTAAATAACTTTTTTACTCTCGTTTGTATGCCCTTCCCCCCAAAAAATCTAGTTTAAAGTTAATGTGAATAATTTATGCAGATGCACTCCCCTATAAAATCACCTCAACCATTCTAAAATAGTGAATTCTTGACAAAAAGAGTTATTCAATCCATCTGGTGAAGTATATCGCAATGTATATCGATTCATATCACAGTGTATATTGATGTAAAACAAAGAATTGCAATGTCCTACTACGTGCAGTGAATGACATGACAGGTTAAAAATAGTCCAACTTTTCTTGAGACCCCTGCCTTTTGTTTTTCTCTGTCAAGGTGTTTTTCAATGCAAGAGTGCATCTACTTGTTTCCATTCAGTAGACGGTGTCCTACGCATCTGCCTGTGGCCATCCAAGTGATTTATTTGTTTTTTTGTCTGAATCCTTGAGCAAAACGATACAGACTTTGTTTAGGGAGGTTTACAGTTGCACAAAGCAAAAACACCAAATTCTTTCATGATTATGCTTTTTGTTAGTGTGCCCGCTATCGTGCATTTGTTAAAGCGGTGGATGTGTGTCAGTAGGAGCAGTGTGTGTGTGTGCATGTTTTATGCAGCAAGGTGTGTTCAGGGTTTGGATCTGGCATTGACTGAACTGCAGCTGTCGCGTTTGGGAGTTGGGAGTTGGTATTGATTCATAGGGAATTTGATTGCATCTCGTGTATGTGTGTGCGTGCTTGCGATTGGCAGATTTGCCTGGCAAGCATGCATACTGCAGCACGTCACGGGAATTGTCTGCAGTGTTTGCGCATGCTTATGTGAGAGAGGCTGGATGCACGCTTCTGTGCTTTGTGTGAGTGGGTTTGCATGCATATGTGAGTGATGCATAGAGGAGAAAAAAAAAAAGGTCAACAGAAGGGCTGTTGCAGGAAGTTGCTGTTCACTTTCTGTGTCACTAAAGTATAAGTAGTAAAAACTGTATATCCCCCGTGCCGATATCAGTAATATTACCATAAAGAAAAACAAGGTTAATGCTTTTTAGACCCCAGAGAGGAAAGGGTTACCATGAAGACTGCGTTTTTACGTTCCCGCTTCCCACAGCTTGGTCCCAAGCCTGTTGCCATGACGACGGCCCTGATTCCAGCCCGCTTGCTTTGGAAAGCATGTGATTCATTGACATTATCCCCATACCTGCCTGCAGTCGCATGCTCTGTCGGGGAGCACGCACATGTGTGTGTGTGTGCCTGCACATGCGCATGCTGTTCCACATGTGTGCTGTGATGCTGTTAAAAATAAACATACTTTGAGGAGTATAAGGTACAGGGCTATATGTGTAGCACAAATACAAAGCTCACAGACTGCTCATTACTATATATATGTGTGTTTTACGTTATAAGTCAAGTCAAGTTTATTTATATAGCGCTTTTCACAATGTAGATTGTGTCAAAGCAGCTTAACATAGTTCTAGTAAAGTCCAGATTTCAGAGTTGAAGTTCAGTGTAGTTTAGTTCAGTGTGGTTTAAATTTCACTGCTGAAAGTTCAAACACTGTAGAGCAAGTCCACCGAAGCGCAGCTCCACAAGTCCCGATCCGAGCAAGCCAGTGGCGACAGTGGCGAGGAAAAAAAACTTCACCAATTGACGAAGTGAAGGGGAAAAAAAACCTCGAGAGAAACTAGGCTCTGTTAGGCACGACCATTTTTCATCTGGCCAAACTTCCTGTTCAGAGCTGCAGTCTAGGCGCTGGAGGCTGAAGAAACTGGACGTCCATCGTGGAGAAACTGCAGGTGTGAGTAGGGCACCGGCAGGCGGTCAGGTTGGCCCGCAGGATCAATGTGGGGACTCGTTTATCACAGTGGTCATTCAGGAATCAGTCTCATGTTATAACTGTGGCTCCCATGCTTTTTTCTGGGATACTCCTATTCTAACATTCAAAATCCCCCTTCAGATGACCCCTCAGCAGTATACCTAGCAGCAGTGTTGGGCACATTCCTTTAAAAGAGTAATTAGTTATAGTTACTAGTGGTGTAACGGATCACAACCCACAGTTCGGAACGCACGTGACCTGCTTATTAATAACTTTTTTTGAACTTGTAGGTTAATCCAACATTTATAACAATTGCAGAGAGATCGCCTCCCGCTTCATTTAAATCCCTGTAAAATATAATGATGACAGAAAAAATTGTGGTGGGACCTACCTAAATGCATTCTTAGGATATTAGTTAAAGGGGTTTTCTGTTACTGTTTAGTCTGCATTAATGCATTCAGTGTCAAGCTGCACAATTAAACATTAAAAGATCGGGATCTCAATTCAAACCCGCGCAACGTGAATGATAAATGATAGTGATTTGCATATGTTTATTAATCCTTCGAAGCACTGCATTCAAATCTGCATTTGATCGAGAGAGATTCAGTTTTTACACTTTTTCAGTTAGTTACAAACTATTAAATAACACAGAAGTACTGGGATAACAGTTTATAGTTCAGATATAAACACTGATGTTTATGGTAAAGATTAAAATCACTGTTTATTGGAACTTGACGCTGGTGAATGTTGTAGCAATTACATTGTTTAACCAATCGGTGGCGACAAACAACCATCAAAATTTTGTCACTGAATAGGTTTTCAATGATCCACCTATAATGAAACTTGAAGTTTTATGTGTGAATTGTTGAATCATTAATTGAAAATAAATATGATATGTTGTACAAGATGTTAGATTTCTATATTTAGCATGATCAGCAACAGTAGCAAAGATCATTTTTCGAATTGAATATTTTCCTTTTTTTCAGCTGGTTCTTTCTTGATTTTTATTAAAATTACAGGTTCTAAGTTCTGTTTGTTAAAACCAATGTTTTTTGCAGTAATATTTTTGTATAAATGGATTTTTGCTGATGCGAAAAATGGTCCGATCTGTGACTCAAAAACCGTAGTGTGATCCGAACCGTGAGATTTGTGATCCGTTACACCACTAGTAGTTACTTCACACAAATAGTAACTGAGTTAGTAACTGAGT
The DNA here is from genome assembly GCA_903798115.1 of Danio jaintianensis. Lineage (NCBI taxonomy): Eukaryota > Metazoa > Chordata > Actinopteri > Cypriniformes > Danionidae > Danio > Danio jaintianensis. The sequence goes on from CAIGQV010019356.1 coordinate 3,952,466, forward strand.
TACATAATTATAAAAGTAACTAATTACCAGGGAAAGTAACTATTGCGTTACTTAAAAAAAATCTAATTTGTCAAATGTTTGTCAGAGACATTGTACACTAATCTACACTATTTTAATGTTGTTGTGGGACAATGTGAGAGACAACGGCAGCATGTCCTCAACTATATATCTAGATATTATTTTGTTTAATTCTGTCTGAGTAATAAGTGTTTGCGGTGGAGAAAAATGAAGTTTTATTTGCTTTGACATCGTGGCTTCGTCTTCTTCTTTGGTAGCAGAGCTCACGTTATCACCTGTGATGAGGTGCTTCATTAGATTTGAATTACTTGTCAGCGACGCAGAGAGACTCTTTTTTTCCTGGGCATAAGTTGCACGATACAGAAACATTCTTGTCTTTCACCTCAACGAGGGAAAAGTAGTGCTTATATTTCCAGTTTGCAAATGCTACCTTTGAACTTGTTGGATTTGCCATCGTTCTGACTCCTGGTCTGGTGTGTGTGACTGACTGTGCACGTACTTGTGTGAACACCCGCCCTACTCTGCCTCTGAATGGCAAACGATGGAAGTGTACTCTAAGCCAATCATCACGTCCTCAGTTACACCACGTTCACAGACACAACAATCATCATCACTGGTTGGTTATGTGTCCCACCCCAGCCCCGAACACACACACACCCCAGAGAAAGAGAGGTCCTATGGCTGAGAGAGACGCTGCTCGCATGAAAACCGCTTCAGTGTTCTCAATTATAGTAAACCGCATTTTACTTTCAGTAACAGTAACGGCGTTGTAACGGGAAACATTCATTTGATTACTCGTTACTGAAAAAAATATTGCCGTTAGTAACGCCGTTCATTTATAGCGCCGTTATTCCCATCTAGCAGACAAGAATTTAATACTCAGTTGTTTTAATTGTTGCATAAAGAATAAAAAGTGTAAAGATTTAAATAATAACATGAACAACAATGGCCAGATTTTAAATCACTTTTAAGATTTACTGTTTTCTATGACAGTTTTATTACTTTTTTTAATTGTGTAGAATGTACAATATATATATATATTTTTTTTTCATTTAATATGTGCAATAGTGCATATTAGCGCAGTCTAACTTTCGCTTTTGTCTGATCCAGTCTATAATCTGAACAAAAAGTGCAGACAGTCAGAATAAAAATACACTTTCTGACAGTAGTGGTGAGAACTTTATTCTGGAAGGTAATTACATTTACTCATCCAAAGTGACTTACAGGTGAGGATAAAAGAAGCACTTCAAATCATCAGAGAATTGCAGTATATAAATGCTATGACAAGTCAAGTTGTTTATTTATTTATTTATTTATTTTTATTATTACCTTTGGCGGGGCGGCACGGTGGCTCAGTGGTTAGAACTGTTGCCTCACACCAAGAAGGTTGCTGGTTCAAGTCCTGGCTGGACCAGTTGGCATTTCTGTGTGGAGTTTGCATGTTCTCCCCGTGTTTGCGTGGGTTTCCTCTGGGTGCTCTGGTTTCCCCCACAGTCCGAAGACACGTGCTATAGGTGAATTGAATAAACTAATTTGGCCGTAGAGAATGATTGTGTGTGTGAATGTGAGAGTGTATGGGTGTTTCCCAGTACTGGGTTGCAGCTGGAAGGGCATTCGGTGCGTAAAACATATGCTGGAATAGTTGGCGGTTCATTCCGCTGTGGTGACCCCTGATAAATAAGGGACTAAGCCGAAAGAAAATTAATGAATTAATTACCTTAGACTTTTCAAATAACTGCAATGAAATGCGCATTTAATAAATATAAAAATGGTAATATTAACTGTCAGGAATTTGTTCTGTCATCAAACTGGTGTCTGTTTAATTCCTACTGTTAACCCTCAAACTAAAGTGAGTTTCTCAAATATTTGATGACCCCCCGATAGACGCACTGCTTAAGAAGATTAAGGATGGTTTACATTTAATCTGTACTTTCCTTTCTTATTGCTTGTTCATCTCATGGCTGCACTAAGGTGAAGAGAGTTTTTTCGGTTTCTTTTGTATGATTAGGCAAATATGTAAATATGATTCCAAAGAAAGGGTGTTAATGAGGATTGAATACATTAAAGCTCATTAACTTTCTTGCCATAAAAAAAGCACCTTTATTACAGGCATTCCTCTGCTGTTAAAAACAGCTTAGGGTGTTTTAAACGTTTAAAAGAGCTTT
>CAIGQV010019356.1:3954658-4001766 GCA_903798115.1 Danio jaintianensis
AAAACAATACATTTAAATTCAAATGAGGTGTAGGAATGATAACTAATAACAAATTCAACTCAATATACTATTTGGTATGGCCACTGTGATTTTTCAGTAAGTACTAATTCTCACTATTAACTAGTGGCTTATTACCTGACTATTATTAGGATTAAGGTTGTTGTCTAGTACTTATAAACTACACATTCTGCATGATACTAATCTACATCCCTAATCCTAGGGATTACTAAGGTAAACTACTTAATAACTATTAATAAGCAGAAAATTAGGAGTTTGGTGAGGAATGTTCTCCCTGTTTTCGCGTGGGTTTCCTTCTGGGTGCTCGGTTTCCCACACAGTCCAAAGACATGCGCTATAGGTGAATTGGGTAAATGAAATTGGCCGTAGTGTATGAGTGTGTGTGTGAATGTGAGAGTGTATGGGTGTTTCCCACTTTTAGGTTGCGGCTGGAAGGGCATCCTCTGCGTAAAACATATGCCGGATTAGTTGGCGGTTCATTCCACTGTGGCGACCCCTGATAAATAAGGGACTAAGCCGAAGGAAAATGAATGAATGAATGAAATGAATCTGTGCAGTTAATTAAGTTGAGGATTTTTCCAGCGTTTTGGGATAGTTTAAATGATGGAATGGTCTTAGCTGAAAACTAAAAAAAATTCTAATCTACACTCTGTCTTTTTTTTTTTTTTAGATGTCTGCATCCTATGTACTAAAGCACACTCCACCCGCTGCTGCCTCGAATGCCTCTGACCAAAACGCACAAACTACATTTCCCATCGGCCACTTGGGCAAAGAACAACTACGAATCATCGGTGGGCCGCCCAATCACTGCATGGCTCACCCAAAGCACTCTGGGCCTGCGGTCAGCAGCCACAGTCTCCGGCCTTCAATGATAAACAACGAGGAGGATGATGGAGGGGGCGGGACCAGGGTGAAGAAGAAACGGAGGAAAAAAGACAAGAAAGAGTCAGAGTGGCACGAAGATGGACAGAGCAACGCTAAACCAAAGAGAAGGGAGCAAAAGGAAGGGAAGGAAATTCTTCCGAGAAAGACGAAGGCAGCAAAGGAACAAAAGGAGCATAAGAAGAGGGACGCAAAAGCCCAAAAAGAGGTCAAAAAGGTCAAGAAAGGTCAAGATGTGAAGGTGAAAACGCTGGCTAAAAACAGTGCGACACACACGCCCTCCAAAAGAGGGAGGAAGCCAAAGTAAGTTGGTCATAAGATGATTATTTTTGAGTTAAATGTCAGTGAAATTTTATTACAATTTAAAACAACTGTATTCTGTTTGAATATATTATATCTTATGTTACATATTTTGGCAATACCTTGGCAATTCATTGTATGGGTCAAAATGACAGATTTTTCTTTTATGCCAAAATCATTAGAATATTAAGATATGTTGTACATTTCCTACAATAAATATTGAAAACTCAATGTTTGTATTAGTAATGTGCATTGCTAAGAGCGTAAACCGTAATTTGGACAACTTTTAAAGTGATTTTCTCAATATTTTGATTGAATCGTCAGATTCCGGATATTCAAATAGTTGTACCTTAATCAAATATTGTCCTATCTTAACAAACTATACATCAATGGAAAGCTTATTTATTCAGCTTTGCACAATAATGCACAATATATCGTTTCAGCATCGATATCGCAACGTGATTATTCGCAATAGTCACATCGCGAGTATACGCAATGTTGAGTCTGGATCATAATTGATCATTTCGCTTTCAGGCCTGTGACTGTGTGAGGGTTTTAAAAGCATTCAGGCATAAGAAATTGTACCATTAGTAACTTTGACAAATTAGTAACTATTAATTTTATTGAATTGTTTATAAAACGAAGACTATGCAGTATTATTTTACATTTGATTTTTCAATTACTGTATACCTGAATACAGTTTTACTCCTCGGGAAAACAATAAAAGGCTGTTTATTTAATTTGTATATTTTTCTTTATTGATATTATATATTTATCTATGCTTGTAGATTGTTTATTATAGTTTATGCACTTCCCTACAGAATCATCCCAATCAATCTAAAATTATAAATGCTTTCCAAATAGTTTCAACTCATCTAGTGCAATTGTATTCATATCGCAATATGTATCGCAGAATAAAAAATATCGCAATGTTAGATTTTTCCAATATTGTGCAGCCCTAATGCGTACATCTCAATTTCACAAAAAAAAAGACCCTCGTGACTGGTTTTTTGGTCCAAGGTTACATTTATTTCTGTGATATAAAGCTGGATTTTCGGCATCATTACTCCAGCCTTCAGTGTCATATGATACTTCAGAAATTATCCTAATATATTGACTGGTCTTTTCAAGAACCATTCCTATTATTTTTATCAATGTTACAAAATAGTTGTGCTGCTGAATATTTTTGTGGAAATCTTGCTTTTTTACAGTAATGTGCATGACATTAAAACAAGATATTTTTTCAACATAGGCTCATTCTGAAAACGTAGCCCTATATACATTTCTGGAGATCGCGAATTATGTAGCCAGAGAAACGTACGGCTGCATTTCGTCTTTCAAACGAACGCTACGGGGCGGTATGATGCCGTTCTTTTTCATGCTTACCAGCTGACCGCTTACCTCCGTATGGACGGCTTTTCTGCTGTTACCAGTTTGCCCAGTAGCTCGCCATGTACGTCGGCGGACTTGAGAGGCAGAGAGGAGTTGACTACGACAAGGGGGTTCGAGTCCAGCGAAAAACGGTTTTAGAAAGCTGGTTAAACAAAAACAAAAGCGGTAAATGAGGTAAAATCTGAAAATGTGGTAAAAATCAGAGGGGCTTTTCTTTTTCTGGATTGCTTTTTAAAACTGTCAGTTGGGTTTAGGGAAGTGGGTGGGCTGGTCAATCGGTGCTTTTGACAACACTATTGGTTGGGTTTAGGGAAGGAGGAGGGTTGGTCAGTCAGTCAGTCAGTCAGTCGACAGCGGCCTCTAGTGGATTTACGTGAGAACAGCAGGCACGAATGGCACTCGAGAGAGACATTTGAAATTTCAAAAACCGTACACAGCGGCCTCTGGTGGATTCGTGAAAACAAAAACTGCAAAAAAACATATTTGGCGCTCTCCAGAAATGTATATAGCTGTACGTTTTCAGAATGAGCCTGGGTTGTTGTTTTTTTTAGTGTTGCAACCAGTAATGTCTAACAGTGTCTAAAAGGGCTAACAGTGGAGTGCTATGCGCACTTTATAATAACACCATAATAATAACAGGTATATTTAACACACTTGGTGCTAGACGTTTTTAATGGAAACAAACTAGCTTTTTGTTAGTAAATCATTTTTAGTCTCTTTTTTTTTTTTTTTTTTCTTTTAGTAATTTGCATCCTTTGAACACAATTTTGCATGTATTGTCTCAGTTTTGCACATATTGTCTCAGTGCTGTTCTCGCCTAGCTCAATCACAGACCTTTTCATTCCTTGATTGGCTGAAATGTGAGACTGAGATTTGTGGGCGTTGCAAGGTGAATGCACTGTAGGTACTTATGGGTTTCTCATTTTAATCCAAGGGTCAAGACATTAATCCTGCGAGCTCCTGAAGGCTACTTTTCTTTCATATATGGAGAAATAAAGATGGATCCATTTACAGTTGAAGTCAGAATTATTAGCCCTCTTGAATTATTATCCCCCCTGTATATTTATTTCCTTAATTTCTGTTTAACGGAAAGAAGATTTTTTTCAACACATGTACGTCGTACATGATAAACATAATAGTTTTTGTAACGCATTTGTAATAACTGATTTATTTTATCTTTGCCATGATGACAGTACATAATATTTGACTAGATATTTTTCAAGATACTAGTATTCAGTGCAATTTAAAGACTTGACTAGGTTAATTAGGCAAGTTAGGGTAATTAGGCAAGTCATTGTATAACGATGGTTTGTTCTTTAAAGGGATAATAATATTGACCTTAAAATGTTTTTAAAAAAATTAAGAACTGCTATTATTCTAGCTGAAATAGAATAAACAAGACTTTCTCCAGAAGAAAAAATATTATAGAAAATACTGTGAAAAATGCCTTGCTCTGTTGGAAATATTTGAAAAATAAGATTAAAAATATCACATGAGGGCTAATAATTTAGACTTCAACAGTACATAAACAAATCCATGCCATTGCAGATTAAAAAAAAAAAATCCCTATCAGGTCTCAAAGTTTATGCCAATTGTTGTAGCAAACACTATAAATTTTCGTATTGTAGTCTCTCCAAAAGAAAGCAATGAAATTATATGGTTTTGTGCCGTTCTTGTAAGTTTTCCATATAAAAACAAGGAAACATCATTTGTCATTTTTGGTGCCATTATATACCCTGATATTTGTCAGTCAAACAAGCCCTTGGGTGCTTTTCTCTAAGATTTGTCAACCTTTGCAAAACTGTGAAGTAAGATGGATTTTAGGAGTGTTTTGTGCCTGTGTTATGCAGAGAGCAGGGTGCCATGCCTCCGGAGAAGAAGAAGAAGGGGAAGAGGAAAAGTGATGCAGTGCTGGAGATGGTGGAGAGTGATGACACAGCCTCTCTCAGCACGCTCGCCACCGGCGGGGAGGAAAGCACCGACCCTATGGATAACACTGTGAGTTCTCCTCAAACATTGTGCTTTGTATTTGCACAAACACACAATCCTTAACATAAAGTTCTGCATTTAAAGTCCTCATGAACTGGCAGCTGCGACCATTTTTTTTTGTTGTTTTGTATTGTGACGCAGTTCCTAGAGAAAAGGAATATTAAATCAGAAAACAGTGGGCGTGGCTTGTTTTTTCTCCTGCGAGCTGATTGGATGTAGTAAAGGAGGCATTCAGAAAGGTGGGGAAACGATTTCTCCTGCAGACTTCTCCTGCTCACCTTTTCTGTTTGTTGTCAAAACTGACAGGGGCGTGGTTAAGTATGTTAGCCACGCCCAATACCTCAGACAGACCTAATCTGAGGATTTAACTGAAAACTAACAGGAAGTGCATTTTCAGATTTTAATTTTAGATTACAAGGGCAAACTTTTTTTTTTTCTTAATGACATGCACATTAATTTTTCACCACAAAACTAGCAATGTGAGCTAGCAAAATCAATATGGCTAGTTTTGATTTCATTTGTACTTTAAAGGAATATTCCATAGGTTAAACAATTTTGCTGGTTTAAAACAGTATGTCAGGGTATCATTTTATCAAGTTATCAATTAATTAAACTAGGTGTGCACAATATTGTTTACATACTGCTTATCAACGGTGTTTGTTTTTTTATAATTGTATTTTTCTTTTGTATATCTTTTGTAAATTGTATATTAACTCTGCATGTCCTTTTCTTGCTTTTTCTTGCTTTACTGACCTTAATTGTAGTGACTTTTTGTACCTAAATTTTATTTGAAGTAAAAACAACTGCACTGCCTTGTCAGCATTTTTTCCACCTAAACTTTAATAGCTACAATTACAATTTTGGCATGTGTCACTTGATAATAATGCTGTAGTTTTTAGATTAATTGAATAATAATTAAATAAGGGTGGTACGGTGGCTCAGTGGTTAGCACTGTCGCCTCACAGCAAGAAGTCCCGACTGGGCCAGTTGGCATATGTGTGTGGAGTTTGCATGTTCTCCCCATGTTGACGTCCAAAGACATGACCTATAAGTGAATTGGATGAACTAAAATTGGCCTTAGTGTATGAGTGTGTGTGTGAGAGTGTATGGGTGTTTTCCAGTATTGGGTTGCAGCTGAAAGGGCATCCGCTGCGTAAAACATATGCTGGAATAGTCGGCGGTTCATTCTGCTGTGGCGACCCCTAATAAATAAAGGGACCAAGTCGAAGGAAAATGACATCATCATCAATTTGTCAACATCTTCATCATTTTTCTATATTTTTTTAATGGTTAAATTATAGACAATCAAAAATAAAATAAAAATATTAGTATTATTGTATACAGTTATTTTTTCAGATTACTGTAAATTTTCAAATTCAGATTTCAAATTATTGTATATATTTTTGATAATCATCTTTATTTGCCATCATTTATTAAATAAAAGTAAAAAAAAGTATATTAATTTTTATAAAGTTTTTCAACATCATCAATTTGTCATCATCATTATCATCATTATTTTTCTATCATTTTTAAATGGATAAATTATAGACCGAATCAAAAAATAAAATGAAAAGTATTATTTATTATTAGTATTATTGTATACAGTTTTTTCAGATTACTGTACATTTTTCAAATTCAGATTTCAAATTATTGATATAAATTATTATATATTATTATATTTATATATATTTTTGATAATCATCCTTAAATAAAGAAAAAAAATCATACGTTTTTTTCCAGTCAGAAGTTAAAGACTTTCTGTCTTAGGGAGTGTATGTTTAATTTTCATGCAAACAACTCTGAAATGACTTTTCCTTCTTTTCTTTATCTTTGTGCAGAAGAGGCGATCAGGGCGTCAAGTGAAGCGGCGGAAGTATAATGAAGATCTTGATTTTAAAGTGGTGGATGATGATGGGGAGACTATCGCTGTGTTGGGCTCAGGCCGAATTGCCGCCATGTCTTCCTCCACCCTCGCTTGGCAGGCTGAGGTAACTGTGGCAACATCTGCCATTATGCCACACCACAGACCTGCCCTACTTCTGAAGGGGCGGAGCTAACACTCACTCGGAATGATCCCCATCTGCTTTTTTCCCCAGGAACCCCCTGAAGATGAGGCTAATATCATTGAGAAAATCCTCTCAGTGCGAACGGTCAACAAAGAGGTAAAGGGTTCAGATTACACCTATAAAAACTGCATTAAAAGGGGTCATGAACTCTGAGGTCCATTATCAAGGTTTTTACATTAAAAAAAATCATAATGTAGAAGTAATGTTAGCAATTCCAGCGTGACATTTGCAGTAAACGCTTAAACCTAAATTCACAGAGGAAGTATATAGTAACATTATATTGAAAGATCTGTTTATATTTTTTAAAACAACTAACCACAGAATTATGGCATCAGGAAATTATCAGTCGGTAAACATTTTTCATATTTTAAATTATGAAAATAAACATGCGTTATGGACCAAAAAAGTCTGCGAGTTTACAGTATACAACATACTTTGTTGAAATTCTGTGAATTAAACTGCACAACCCAAAAGAAGCAATGCTAATCAAAAGAGTTGCTCACTATAGAACAAACATGATTGATTTTATTTTATTTGACATTTTTGCATTTATGAGGAAAAAGCTTGGTTGTAGATGTGACACCTCTCCGTTATGGATGTGACAGATGTGAAATTGCCACTTGTGTGACTTTGGTAAATCAAATATAATTGTTTGAAAACATTGACAGAGACATTTCTGAGTATTTTTACATTACTGTAAAATACAAGCCTAAGCAAACAACGTTGAAAGGGTTTCACTATTTTGGTAAAAACGAATGCATGTTATACTCTGTTAATGCATTTTAACTGGTGTCAGGACAGGATCCACCTGTCAGTTACATGAGATCCACCAATAGCAAACCACATCTATCCAGTCAGTTCCCCATAGACAGCATTAAGTCCTGTTCATCCTACTTTTTTTTCTTGTTGGATGAGCTGATTCACTCCAGTAAATGGCTTAATAGGAAGCAAATGCAACATACGCTTCACTTTAAATCTTTGTTTTTATCATAGTTCAAAAAAACCAAAACAAAAATACTTACTCTAGTGTGCAAAATGACATCTGCCTAAAATGAATATTCTCGACTTTCTTTAATCTGTTATTTTTGATTAGATGTCCCCCGATGAACCACCTGAAGAGATGGAGGAGTTTTACGTCAAGTACAGAAATTTGTAAGTGTTTTTTTTTATTATATATATTTTTTATTGACGCTTCAATAACAAACATACAAATTCAAACCTACACAAAAAAAAGATAGTGATAGTAACTTAACAGAGCAGGTTAAATGATATTATAAATACATTCATTTATTCATTTTCTTTTCGGCTTAGTCCCTTTATTAATCTGGGGTCGCCACAGCGGAATGAACCGCCAACTTATCCAGCATATGTTTTACGCAGCGGATGCCCTTCCAGCTGCAACCCATCACTGGGAAACATTATAAATACATATAAAACAGTAAAAAAAGGAAGGAAAATAAATAAATAACACAAATACAGCAAGAGGAAAGGAGGACTTATAATTATCAAAAAAATAATTAGCGTAATATTCCAAGAATCTATCACTTTTCTTGTTTTTAAGAGACGTAATAAATACATAATAAACACAATTTAAATTAAAAAATGTGAAAAAGAAGGCTGCGAATTTGAGAATTTTTGTTTGTGAATAAAATATTTCCCATACAAAATAAAGAAGTTAATAACGAGAAATTTGTAAGTGTACTCATGCGACTCAAACTGCTGTTACTTTTCTTGTGTTTTAGAAACTGTCAAACAATCAGCTTGTCAAACTGTCAGAGCAAACGCATATCTCGCCTTTATTGTTTAATGAAGTACTTGAGTAATGAAAACAAATGAGATTAAAATATTATAATAATAATAATAATAATAATTCCTTACATTTATATAGCGCTTTTCTAGACACTCAAAGCGCTTTACACAATGGGGGGAATCTCCTCAATAATAAATGAAATAGGCTTTACTTATAGACATTGAGCAAGATCAGATGCCATTTTTGAAAAAAAATAACACAATAAATAATATTTAGATATTAATGTGTTTATTTTTTAATAATTCATCTCAGATGTTTGATTAGCGGCATTTAGGACTATCAATGTTAATACAATCGGCTTATGAAAAATATAATATTTTATATTTTTTTATTTGAGGACCTTTTTTGCATTCATTCATTCATTCATTCATTTTCTTTTCGGCTTAGTCCCTTTATTAATCTGGGGTCCCCACAGCGGAATGAACCGCCAACTTATCCAGCATATGTTTTACACAGCGCATGCCCTTCCAGCTGCAACCTAGTACTGGGAAACCTTTTTTGTTTTAATATAAATTAATGTTAGCAAATGTAATTCAGTAGTATAATTCAGTAAAGTAATTTTGTATTCTATAATAATAGCTGTTATTGACCTGTTATACTCTGTAAATAAAGGCTGTAAATGATAATATTCTTATTTTACATTTTAATACGTTATCAGTAGTTCATAAAAAAACACAAATTAACATTTTACACAAAAAATGAACAATTAATGGCAAATCCAGAGTACCAATTTTAACTAAAAATTTTTTCCAGATCTGTCTATAAAATGATATATTTTTTTTATTATTATATTTTATTTTTAATAAACGCATATCTCGCCTTTATTGTTTAATGAAACACTTAATCATTTATGCATTGAATGATCCATCTGGTAGAGCTCTAATTCACATTACCTCATGAAACAATTTGATGATTTACAGCAGTCTAATTTACACCAAGTAAACTTTTTGCTATTGTAATTCTGGAAATTGCAGTAGTAGGAATAATTCAATTCAATTCATCTTTATTTCTATAGCGCTTTTACAATGTAGATTGTGTCAAAGCAGCTTCACATAGAATAGAAAACAAGTTACAGATCACTTCTAACCTCAAAAACAAATGAGATGAAAAATATTATAATAGATGAAATATGATTTACTTATAGACATTATGAGCAAGATCAGATGCCAGTTAGGAATATTATATTTATTATATTATATTATGGGGCCTCACGGTGGCGCAGTGGGTAGCACAATCGCCTCACAGCAAGAAGGTCGCTGGTTCGAGCCTCGGCTGGGTCAGTTGGCATTTCTGTGTGGAGTTTGCATGTTCTCCCCGTGTTGGCGTGGGTTTCCTCCGGGTGCTCCGGTTTCCCCCACAGTCCAAAGACATGCGCTATAGGTGAATTGGGTAAGCTAAATTGTCCGTAGTGTATGTGTGTGAATGAGTGTGTGTGGATGTTTCCCAGTGATGAGTTGCAGCTGGAAGGGCATCCGCTGCGTAAAACATATGCTGGATAAGTTGGCGGTACATTCCGCTGTGGCGACCCCAGATTAATAAAGGGACTAAGCCGAAAAGAAAACGAATGAATGAATATTATATTATATTATATTATATTATATTATTTTATATTATATTATATTATATTATATATAATGTGGATGAGATTTTATTGTATTATATGTATTTATTTATTTTTATTTTGTTTACCAAATTACTACAGTCAGTAAATAACTTACAATTGATATAATATTTTAGGAATATTGTTTTAGGTATTTTTTGGTCATTCTTTTGTATTTTAGGGGGTTGTGTGCTTAATTTTAGTTCAGTACAGAAAATTTATGCCAGTGATTTTTTTTTTTTTTTTAAGAGCTTAGTTTAGTTTTTGCACAATGCAATTTCTTATATCTTTCTTTTGATTTTGAGTTGAAATGTATAATGCATGTTTTACCCTATAAGTTGATGTAGAAACACTGTAAAGGCATATTGTAACATGCTATTTTAAATCAAACACATGCATGATAACCAAATGAATGATCTGAAGCACATTCAGTGCACGTTGTCATCTATGAAAGCCTTTTTCTCTTTGCCAGCTCCTATCTGCACTGTAAATGGGCGACCTTGGAAGAGCTGGAAAAGGACCCACGCATTCACCAAAAAATCAAGCGCTTCAGAAACAAGCAGGCACAAATGAAGCACATTTTCACCGAGGTGTGTCTGCAAACATGCTGTTTTTTTATAGCTCTTTTAAAGTTATAGATGTGAAATGCATTAAAGTGATTGTTCACGCTAAAATGAAAATCATCATTTACTCGTTCTCCAGTTGTTTCAAACCTGTGTGAGTTTCTTTCTTCTGTTGAACACAAAGGAAGTTGAACTAAATTATGTTGGAAATGTATGTTTTTCCAACTATGGATGTCAATTGTCTATTTTTCAACACTCTTCAGAATAAATCTTGCTTTGTGTTTAACATAAGAAATAAGAGATTTTACAACCACTTGAGTGTGAGTCAGTTGTAAGGAAATTGTCATTTTTGGATGCACTATCTCTTTAAATATTGTAGGATGTAAAATCAGAAATGCATATTGAAAATTCCTGAATTTGTATTACTTTAGTTTAACCCTCTTGTTGTCCTGGAATTCTGTATATACCATTCGTTCTTTGGGTCAAAAATGAGCCGCCTTCACTAAACCTCAAAAGTAAAGCAGCAAAATAAAAATTCAATTCTTAAATCTATTTTGCCGAAAGAAACAATCTTTGACTAAATGCTTTTGACTAAAGTAAAGGGTATATTTTCTAATCCTAAAAGTACATGCATAATTTTATTAAGTTTTTAACAAGATGGCGTGCGTGCGTGCATGCGTGCGTGCCAACCTGATAGGCTTCCGGTTAGGTTTATGCACTTCTACTTGATTGTTATCCAACTATTATTCCCCTCTGGTTTTGGGAATAATTTACAGTTATGGTTGGGTTTAAGGGTAGGGAATAAGTATGGATTACATTTTCCAACAAAAATTATGTTCCAGGATCAACATAGATGTTCATTCAGGATCGCATCGTACTTGGCAAAATCATGATGTGCGTGTGTGTGTCGGGGCAACATGGCGAATGCTCCCACGCGGAAACATGTCGCACTAAGCAAACTATTGTAACCATCTACACCCGTCATAACTGCCGTCGAGAACGCAGAAAGAGCCTAGTGTTAAAACTATGTGTGCCAGTAGTTTTTGTGGTGCAAAAATGGTTTTAGAGCTTGCAGGTCAAAATTGACCCAAAGGATGTTCAAAATTGACCCGTTGTACCCTAAATGTGCACACCCTTCATGAAAATATAAAAATAGAGAATTATTCCTTTTCTTTTTTTTTTTTTTTTTTTTGGGGACATTTTAGTAATATTCATCAAACTTTAAGATAAAAAAACCCCAATTCATTTCAGATGTTTAATTGGCTACATTTAAGACTATCAATGTTAATACAATCGGCTTATGAAAAACTTTGTATTGTATTTAATAATATTTTATTTGAGGACCTTTTTAGTTTTAATATAAATAAAAAAACTTTTTTTTCCTTTTGTTAAAATTGTACCTGGGTCATTTTTGGCCTGTACGTCAACAAATGGCTTTGTCATATAGACTACTTTCATTACTGAATATGCACCATATTATTTGCCTAAATCTACTTGTGTTGTTTTGTTTTCTCCTCAGCCGGATGAAGACCTTTTCAATCCAGATTATATTGAGGTTGATCGGGTTTTAGAGATTGCTATCACCACAGATACAGAAACAGGAGAGGTGAGGCGCTCCTCAAATCGTCTCTTGAAAACAAACCTATTATAAATACTTGTGGCGCCAGTCTTTTAATGTTGGCTTTGTTTGCATATTAACAGGAAGTTACACACTACCTAGTAAAATGGTGCTCTTTGTCATATGAAGAGAGCACTTGGGAGCTTCAGGAAGATGTCGACCCTGTAAAAATCAAAGAGTTTGAAGAGCTCAAGAAAATTCCTGAAATGAAGCATGTGGTAAATCCTTGAATTCAAATAGAGTTGATGTTTCCTCGTAGCATGATTTAGTGGTCAATTATACAGTGTGCATGTTTACATTATGATCACGTGGTTCAGCTGGGTTTAAAAACATGTTTATTCTTCTGTTCAGCATGTATTTTGAAGGAAATGACTGTTGTCTTGTATTTTTTTTTTATAATACAGGAAAGGCCTTTGCCAGAACAGTGGCAGAAACTGGAAAAATCCAGAGAGTACAGGAATGGGAACCAGCTCCGAGAATACCAGTTAGAGGGAATGAACTGGCTGCTTTTCAACTGGTACAACAGGTAAAAAAAGATATTAGGGTCTACGTAAATATTTGAGACTATTTTGAAGTATTGTCACTAATTTAAGAATAAACTAAAACTAATAATAATTACATTAATATGAAGGTTTTTTTATTTAAATAGATTTTATTTAACATAAAAATAGCACTTCAATAAATTAACATATTATTCTGTTTATTATTTTTTTTAATTCATCTCAGATGTTTTATTGGCTGCATTTAGGGCTATCAACGCTTATAAAAAAACATTAAATCAATGATAATTTATTTATCTGACACAGGGCAATTACTTTTTGAAATTTTGAATACTTATCAATGTTTTAAAAATAAAACTAAAAAGTTAAAATTAATATTTTGTTTTTCATATTATATGAAATAAAGGAGCAATTTTTTAAACAAAAATAAAAAACGTGTTTTTCAAGTTTTTAAAATAAAAGATACAGAATAATTTTCACAGGTGTATGTGTTATCCATAAATACAATATATGTTATGTACACTCACCGGCCACTTTAATAGGTACACCTGTCTAACTGCTTGTTAACGCAAATTTCTAATCAGCCAATCACATGGCAGCAACTCAATGCATTTAGGCATGTAGACATGGTCAAGATGATCTGCAGTTCAAACCGAGCATCAGAATGGGGAAGAAAGCTGATTTAAGTAACTTTGAACGTGGCATGGGTGTTGGTGCCAGACGGGCTGGTCTGAGTATTTCAGAAACTGCTGATCTACGGGGATTTTCACGCACACTATCTCTAGGGTTTACAGAGAATGGTCCGAAAAAGAGAAAATATCCAGTGAGCGGCAGTTCTGTGGGCGCAAATGCCTTGTTGATGCCAGAGGTCAGAGGAGAACGGCCAGACTGGTTCGAGCTGATAGAAAGGCAACAGTAACACAAATAACCACTCGTTACAACCGAGGTATGCAGAAAAGCATCTCTGAACGCACAACACGTCAAACCTTGAGGCGGATGGGCTACAGCAGCAGAAGGCCGCACCAGGTGCCACTCCTGTCAGCTAAGAACAGGAAACTGAGGCTACAATTCACAAATTGGACAATAGAAGATTGGAAAAACGCTGCCTGGTCTGATGAGTCTCGATTTCTGCTGTGACATTCAGATGGTAGGGTCAGAATTTGGCGTCAACAACATGAAAGCATTGATCCATCCTGCCTTGTATCAACGGTTCAGGCTGGTAGTGGTGGTGTAATGGTGTGGGGGATATTTTCTTGTCACACTTTGGGCCGATTAGTACAAATTGAGCATCGTGTCAACGAGTATTGTTGCTGACCATGTCCATCCGTTTATGACCACAGTGTACCCATCTTCTGATGGCTACTTCCAGCAGGATAACACGCCATGTCATAAAGTGCAAATCATCTTAGACTGGTTTCTTGAGCATGACAATGAGTTCACTGTACTCAAATGGCCTCCACAGTCACCAAATCTCAACCAAAAATCTCCACCAAATCTTTGTTAACAAGTCATAGCCAATAGAGCACCTTTGGGATGTGGTGGAACGGGAGATTCGCATCATGGATGTGCAGCCAACAAATCTGCAGCAACTGTGTGATGCTATCATGTCAATATGGACCAAAATCTCTGAGGAATATTTCCAGTACCTTGTTGAATCTATGCCACAAAGGATTAAGGCAGTTCTGAAGGCAAAAGAGAGTCCAACCTGGTCATAGTAAGGTATACCTAATAAAGTGGCCGGTGAGTGTATATACATATAATAATTAAATATTTATTAGGAAATTACTTTATTAGGAAATATATATATATTTCCTAATAAAGGCTAATAACTTAATGAAAATGATATGGCTAGTGGTCAGTTTCATACAACCAAAGGCACTGACTCCAAATCTAGTTTTCTATAACTTCATCCTATTTCTCTTGATGCAGGAAAAACTGCATTCTGGCGGATGAGATGGGGCTGGGAAAGACCATCCAGTCCATCACGTACTTCTATGAGATTTTCCTCATGGGTCTCCGAGGGCCTTTCCTCATCATCGCCCCTCTGTCTACCATCACCAACTGGGAGAGAGAGTTTCGCACCTGGACTGAAATGAACGTCATCGTCTATCACGGCAGCCAGATCAGCCGGCAGATGATCCTGCAGTACGAGATGTACCACCGAGATGAGCAGGTGTGCCAAACACTCATTCACTACTCCTTTCAGGGTCATTTCCTGTGCTGAATATCTTGGCCATTTGGATTAGTGCCATTTTCGTCTGACCTTACGTTACATTTATTGGACCACAGTGAGGGGGTTTTGCTGGTAACACTTTATAAATGCTTGTATGCAGGGTTCCAGACTGTGACTATTTTATTTTGGGACCTTTTTTTTGCTGTCAGCACGACAAACATTTTGATTGAGGTCAAACTTTTCTTTTTTACGAATAACCAATTATTGGCATGATTTTACTGTATTAACACTATCTGGAAACATTGAAGAAATGCAGGGTGTCCGAAATATATTGCATATCAATTTTTGACACCATATCAATTGATATAGTGTCCATATCAATTTCTATTATATTATTTACAAACGTTAAAGGTGAACTGGACTTACTGTATTTACTGCAATTACTGTGTTTTTGTTAACAAGTCAGTAGTGCATTTGTATTTATACTGAATGTCCATTATTCGGTTATTGCTTTTCACAACACATAACACAACACATGTCATAGATACCGTAAAACTGGTTACTGGCAATGGTTGTGGGGTTGTTACTTGTGGTTGTCATAGTTTACAAATGTACAAAATGAGCTGACAATTTTTACAAAAGGTGCTGTTTTTTTGTTTTTTTTAATTAAAATAAATTAAG
Source organism: Danio jaintianensis (assembly GCA_903798115.1). Lineage (NCBI taxonomy): Eukaryota > Metazoa > Chordata > Actinopteri > Cypriniformes > Danionidae > Danio > Danio jaintianensis. The sequence continues at coordinate 3,970,251 of CAIGQV010019356.1, forward strand.
AACCAGATCTCAACTTAAAGGGATAGTTCACACAAAACTGAAAATTCTGTCATCATTTACACTCCCTTTACTTGTTTCAAACCTGACTATCTTTCTATATATTCATATAATATCTAATAAATGTCTATTCATATAATATCTAAGATATATAATATCTATCTTCATATAATATCTAAGATATTTTGAAGAAAGCTGAAAACCTGTAACCATTGACCTCTATTGTATTTGTTTTTCCTACTATGGACGTCAATGGTTACAGGTTTTCAGCTTTCTTCAAAATATCTTCTTTTGAGTTTTTTTTTCTGGTTTGGAACCACTTGAGGAACAGTAAATAGTGAGTAAATTGTAATTTTTAAGTGAACTATACCTTTAAGCTACTGTCTAACATGTAATTCTAGGAAACAAAATTATTCATATTCCATGTGCAGTACTACCAAATCAAATGTTCGTCTGGAACCCCGATATGCAATGTAGTCCTGTCTTTCTCTTTGCTTCTTTAGGGAAACATCATGTCTGGCGAGTTCAAGTTTCAAGGCATGATCACTACATTTGAAATGATAATGGCTGACTGTCCGGAGCTGAAGAAGATTAACTGGCGCTGCGTTGTGATCGACGAGGCTCATCGTCTGAAAAACCGCAACTGTAAACTGCTGGAGGGACTCAAACTCATGAACCTGGTTAGTTAGTTGTTTTTGCTCATTTGTGGACCATTGCACACATCATCCTGTGGCAAACATATCTGCATTTACAGTTTAAGTCAAAATTATTATTTTTTCTTTTTCAAATATTTGCCAAATGATGTTTAACAGAGCAAGGAATTTTTTTCACAGTATTTCATATAATATTTTTTATTCTGGAGAAAGTCTTGTTTTATTTCGGCTAGAGTAAAAGCAGTTTTGAATTTTTTTAAAAACCATTTTAAGCTTAATATTATTAGCCCTCTTAAGCAATATTTTTTACAAACCATCATTATACAATGACTTGCCTAATTACCCTAACTTGCCTAATTAACCTAGTTAAGCCTTTAAATGTCACTTTAAGCGGAATACTATATATCTAGTCAAATATCATGTATTGTCATCAAGGCAAAGATAAAAGAAAAAATTATTAGAAATGAGTTATTAAAACTATTATGTTTAGAAATGTGTTGAAAAAAAAAATTCTTTCCATTAATCAGAAATGGGGGGAAAATATAAAGGGCAAACAATTCAGGAGGGCTAATAATTCTGACTGACTAACTGTATATATCATAGCATCTGTAGACCCTTTTTACATTTCCGGCTTTCTCAGCAGTGGAAGTCGTCATAGTTGGGTAAACTTAGAGTGCAGTGAATGGGAAAGTACCTCTTTTGCATTCCAATTTGCTCAAATAACAAAAGAAAAATAAAATAGAAAGTGTTTTCACGACTTTCAGAAAAAGGTGTTAAAAAAATGGGTTAGAGACTGATAACGAAAACCAGAAGAGAGAACAATGTTAAATTTACTGTCCTGCTCTGATAGATTCTGCATTAGAAACATCTCACATAAGCATTGAATTTTTTTTTTTGTAATTTGATGCAAAGATGATATAATACAAAGTGTAGCTTTATAAATGTACATACATTTAAATAAAAAATAAAACTGTTAAAGGGATAGTTCACTCAAAAACAAAAACTTACTCACAACACTAATGAAGATATTCTGAAGAATGTTAGAAACTCGTAACCATTGACATTCCATAGAAGTGAAAACAAATACTATGGAACTCAATGGTTACCGATTTCCAGCATTTTCCAAAATAACATATTTTGTGTTTAACAGAAAAAAAGAAACCCAAACAGGTTTATGACAAGTGAAGGTTGAATAAACGATGACAGAATTTTCACCTTTGGGTGAACTGTCCCTTTAAACGCACCATCTTGTGAAAAGGGTCAATATTAACAACATATAAAAGTCTACAAGTGTTTCAGGTCTAAATGCAGAAAAGAGGAAGTGATGCCATCTGCAAGCTAAACTATAGTGCCATCTCTTTTGAGCATATCTCATTTAGCTGCTGCTGAGAGTTCTGCTTCACTGCATTTACATACGCACACCCTCTCTGGACACAGAATGAGTAATCTCATCTCACTCACTTTACATATCACTGCAGCGGTGGCCAGTGTGTGCAAACTCAACTACCTTTGACGCAGTGCTGTGTTTTTTTTTAACAAAATGACATCTTACAGCTGATTAGATGATACATTTTTTATATACTGTGGTCTGTACATAACACAAGGCATAGCTTGCAATAGTGAATGCTAAACAGAAGGTGACTAATTGGTGTTTTTGCGATATGCTGTATTTAAAAGGATAAATAATGCTGTTAGTTTTGATATTTTGTAGCCTATTTATATATATATATATATATATATATATACAGTTGAAGAATTTGTTTTATCTTTGCCATGATGACAGTACATAAAAGATAATAGTATTCAGCTTAAAATGACATTTAAAGGCTTAACTAGGTTAATTAGGCAAGTTAGGGTAATTAGGCAAGTCATTGTATAACGATGGTTTGTCCTGTAGACAATCGATAAAAATATTGCTTAAAGGGGGCTAATAATATTGACCTTAAAAAAAATTCAAAACTGCTTTTATTCTAGCCGAAAAAAAACAAATAAGACTTTCTCCAGAAGAAAACATATTATAGGAAATACTGTGAAAAATTCCTTGCTCTGTTAAACATAATTTGGGAAATATTTGAAAAACTGTTCAAATAAAAACAAAATTCAGGGATAATAATTTTGACTTCAACTCCAAAGAATATATTGCTTAAGGGGGCAAAAAAATTATTTATTTACATTTGAACAAAAACTTTGTCAGAGTTTGCCAGAGGTATTAATAATTTTGGGCTTGACTGTACATTTATATAGATAAACGTATCTAAAGTCTATAAATAGAAGTACACAGTCATCTAAAGAGGTTGTGTGTCGGTGAATCAGCAGACTGAACTTAATGTTTATACTGTGTGTCTTCTTTCTCAAGGAACATAAAGTCCTTCTCACCGGAACACCATTGCAGAACTCAGTTGAGGAACTTTTTAGTCTGCTGAACTTTCTCGAACCCTCACAGTTCCCTTCTGAAACCACTTTCCTGGAGGAGTTTGGAGACCTGAAGACAGAGGAGCAGGTGAGAAAAAACCCTCAAATGTGTGCTAGGAAGTTTGTGATCTGGCCTTAAAGGGATAGTTCACCCAAAAATGAAAATTACCTCATCATTTACTCTACCTCATCTGGTTTTAAATCTTTTAGGAGTTTATTTCTTCTGTTGAACACAAAAAAGATGCTGAGTTGTCCACGCCCACTTATTTACATTTCGCGGTATACACGGAATTTAAAAAAAACATTTACGGTACACATTTCATTCCGCAGTAACGATATATACCTTCATACTGCCCAGCCCGTGTTTTTCAATTGCAGTAGAACCAGTGGTGCAAAATTCAAATGGCAAAATGTTTTCAGTTTTTAGGACTCATTCCTGCAGCACTTTGTGTATTTGTCAATATGGCTTGAGCATTCTGATTTAGGTCATAATAAATCTGCCCTGCTTTAAACTGATAAACTCATCTGCAGGTAAAGAAACTGCAAGCCATTCTGAAGCCCATGATGTTGCGGAGACTGAAGGATGATGTGGAGAAGAATCTTGCCCCGAAAGAGGAGACAATCATTGAGGTGGAGCTCACTAATATCCAGAAGAAATACTACCGTGCCATTCTGGAGAAAAACTTTGCCTTCCTCGCCAAGGGGGCAAACCAGCACAACATGCCTAATCTCATCAACACCATGATGGAGCTTCGCAAGTGCTGCAATCACCCATACCTCATTACAGGTGACTTCTGGGCTTAGATGCAGTGCAAAAAATGGCAATTTGTGAAATATCTTGTTCACATTTCAGTAGTCACACCTCTAATTTATAGAGCTGACATAATGTCTAATATCTTCTTCTCTTCAGGAGCTGAAGAAAAAATCCTTGAGAGCTTCAGGAAAACCTACAGTTCGGATGCTGCAGATTTTCAGCTGCAGGCAATGATCCAGGCCGCTGGGAAACTAGTGCTTATCGACAAGTTGCTGCCCAAACTGCTGGCTGGAGGACATAAAGTGCTGGTGTTTTCCCAGATGGTCCGGTGCCTGGATATATTGGAGGACTACCTCATTCAGAGGAGGTGAGGCAGGATGTCATGTTTAAAGACTTTTAGTAAATGAGAAAATGGACTCAGAATATCAACATTAAATCAAAACACTGATTATTTAATGCTTTTCTTCAGGGATCCCATAGTCATGAAAAATAAAATAAAATAATAATTATAAAAGTGTATATTTATAATTGTAATTTTTCTAATTGTTTAAAAGTTGTAAGATTTATAAAATGTAATGTAATGATACAAAAATACAGTGCATTTCTCACATCCACAGTATTTCATTAGCTAAAATGGATTGTCTGTCTTACTGCTACAATTATTTCAGAAAAAAAGTCTTTATTTTTTATATAAATGCATAATTGTTTTTTAAATATACACAGTAAAACATGAATTTGAAAAACAAAAGATGCATGCTTTTATTCAGCAAAGATGCATTAAATTAATTATAACTGACAGTAAAGACATTTATAATGTAATTTTCTTTTTTAAATAAATGCTGTTTCTATGATCTTTGTATATGAATGAAATATGGCAGCACCGCTATTTTAATTGTTTTTTTTTTACACCGAATCATCTTATTAGAATGATTTCTGACAGTTCACGAAACACAAAATTATCTGAAAATTTTTATCTAATGTTTATGTAAAATTATATTTAATTATATTTATTTATTTATTCTGTATCATTGAGGAATGAAGTTATTATTATATAATATATTTTTATTTATATGGATCTTACCATTAAATAGCCATGAGTTTCTAATGTGGCAATAAATAAACAAACTCAACTCAGCTTTCAATCACAGAAATAAATTACGTTTTAATGTATATATATATATGTGTGTCTGTATGTGTGTATATATATATATATATATATAAATATATATAAACTTTTGCTGGGTTTTTTTTTGATAATAGAAATGCACCCTCAGGCATAAGAAACCTTTTTCAAAAACATTTCAAAATCTTGTATTCATCAAAATATTTCAAAATGCATGGCTAAAACTACAACAACTACAAAACTAAAACAAAATATAAGAGCTGTAACGGAGTTATGTTAGCGGGTATGCATAACTAATATAAATCTGTGATCTTCTCATCTGTAATTTGTTCCATTTATGCAGGTACACGTACGAACGCATCGATGGGAGAGTCCGAGGGAATCTACGGCAGGCTGCCATCGACCGCTTCAGTAAGGTGGACTCTGACCGCTTCGTGTTTCTCCTCTGCACACGAGCAGGAGGTCTGGGCATCAACCTGACCGCCGCCGATACCTGCATCATATTTGACTCAGACTGGAACCCGCAGAACGATTTGCAGGTGAAGCCACAGTGTACTTTATATACAGGATAACTAAAGGCTGATTTATACTTCTGTGTCAAACGCACGCGTATGCTCCGGCGCAGCCTACGCGTGGTCGCATAGCCCTCGCCGTGGCCGTTGGCGACGCTGACGCGCACCTCTCAAAAAATGTAACTACACGTCGCAACGACGCGTAGCGCAAGCTCTGTGATTGGTCTGCTTGATAGCGCTGTCGAGTGTGGGCGGAGATGAAAGCCACGCGAGCCCGATGGAGCGAGTGTTTACAAGTGTGGAGTCCCGTGAAGGAGGTCCAGATGGAAACTGTTGTTTTGTGTTTACCTCATGATTAAAGTTGTTGCACGTCTGCCGGTTCCCACATCAAAATGAGCGAGTTTGAGCCACTTGTACATTAAGGTAGCGTTCAGAAAAAACAAAACACCAGCGAAGAAACTCGACACAGAGGAACATAAACACCTACTGCCAGCTAGCGTTTCAGAAGTGTTATTGCAGAGCAACACAAACAGCGCGCAGAAGTATAAATGCATGCGCCGTGGGTCACGCCGATCACTCGACGGAGAAGTATAAACCAGGCTTTACTCTGTCTTCCTGTAGTAGTTTTCCTCTCACCCTTTGTCAGCACAAGGCTTTCTAAAAACCACAAATATCAAAAACATGCTTTGGTTTCCCACAGGCTCAAGCTCGCTGCCACCGGATTGGTCAAAGCAAAGCGGTGAAAGTGTATCGCCTTATTACTCGAAACTCATATGAGAGGGAGATGTTTGACAAGGCAAGTCTAAAACTGGGACTGGACAAAGCTGTTCTGCAGGACATCAACCGCAAGGGCAGTCTCAATGGGGTGAGACATACAAAAAAATGTCTTTCATTTCCTTAATGAGGACATTACATAGACTTCCATTGTTTTTATATCAGGTTAATGATATTGTTTAATGGCCGTGCCTTTCTCTTTTTAGGTTCAGCAACTGTCCAAGATGGAAGTGGAAGATCTCCTCAGGAAGGGAGCGTACGGTGCGCTTATGGATGAGGAAGATGAGGGCTCGAAATTTTGTGAGGAGGATATTGATCAGATCCTGCAGCGGCGCACACAGACCATCACAATCCAGTCCGAGGGCAAGGGATCAACTTTTGCCAAGGTATACATCTGAAAATATCTATTCAGATGTTCTATCTATGATCTGCAGTCACATCAGCACATTTTTCAGGGAGGAAGAAATTGGATATTTTACATAAATATCATTTATACATTGAATCCATCTAAAATATTCCCAGACTATAAGGTCAAATCCCAGTTCTATTTTATTTAACCCTACCCCTATGCCTACATTGTCCACTTTGCCCTTGAAACAGAGTGTGAAGGGGATGAAAATATTAAGGAATGGGATGCCATTACAACACCCGCACGCATCATTATATGTCATCACTATCTCATAAGTCACATGAGATGTCTTCTGTGGCAGTCATTCTATGTAGATGGCACAAGCACAGTTATGTTTAAAATTTACTCTGTTTGTGCTGTATTTGGACTCTAGAAACCTAGAAAATGTACAAGCATCTAATTTCCTCAGGCATCACTCTTTCATATAGGACATTTGACTGGTGGATCATGTGACGATAAGCACAAGAGCTTAGAGTTTTTGTCTTGTTTTTAGTCCAAATATCTAAAAATTCTTCAATCAAAAGCATTTTCTAGACATGTAAAAATATTGTCTTGTTTTCAGAAATAATAAGTAAAAATGAAGTGAGCTTTTCCTTTAAACAAGAAAAATAATCTGCCAATAGAGTAAACAAAGTAATCTTATTTCAAATCAAAAATAAGATTAAAACTCTGAGTAAGAAAAGCATTTTTGGCTCATTTTGGCTCATATTCATGGATGTAACCACAAGAAAACAACATTAACATTATACCAGACGTGCTGTGAAAAGCAAAATTCCTTTTCTGACAGGGTATTCTCTGTCAAGTCATCAGGTATCAGAATTTAAAATATGTTGTGGGACTAATAACTGCTGTTATTACAAGGGACTATTTTTAGCAAAATTTTGTGATTATTATTTTACTTTTTTACGTTTCTGTGAAGAGCATGACCATAATACATGAACGCCGTTATGAATGTTACAAAACCAATATTTGTTTGCAGGAAAAAATCTTATTTATGCCAAAAATTACATTTGTCTCCTTGCTTGAGCAGCCACGTTGCTTTTGGAAAAAATGTTCAAACCCTTTTTTTGTAGTATGGTCCCAAAAAATCTTCATTTGAAGGGCTAAATGGCACTTTCTTCACCCCTACTCCTCCAACTTAAAGGCAATAGAGAGAATTAGAGGGTTAGAATTGGGATTGGGCTCAAGCATTGCATGTGTTAGTGAATCATTTGAAATATTTGTCTTATACTCTGTCTTATGTCTTAAATATTTGACATACAGTGGGGGACATAAGTATTGAACACGTCACCTTTTTTCTCAGAAAACATATTTTTAAAGGTGCTGTTGACTTGAAATTTTCACCGGATGTTAGTAACAATAAAAAAGAAATCAATATATTCAAAGAAAACAAATCTAATTAGTTTTCTAATGAAGTTATGTGTAATAAAAGGAAATGACACAGGAAAAAAGTGTTGAACACATGAAGAAAGGGAGGTGTAGAAAGGTAGTGAAAGCCCAGACAGCAGCTGAAATCTCTCAGTAGTTCTTCAGCAACCCTCTGCCCTTCATCATTGTAAATGAATATTAGCTGCTTCAGTCCAACATCTACATTATCAGGATGATGAAGATGAAACCATTTCAGCAAGACAATGATCTAAAACACAGCCAAGGAAATTCTCAAGTGCTTTCAGAGAAAGAAAATCAAGCTGTAGAATGGCCCAGCCAATCACCTGACTTGAATTCAATAGAAAATACAAAATAAAGCTCAGATTTGATAGACGGGACCCACAGAACCATCAAGATTTTTACACTCTGTTGAAGTCTGTGAAAAAACCCACACCTGAGCAATGCATGTGACTTCATTCTCCATATGAGAGACGTCTTTAAGCTGCCGTCACCAAAAAAGCCTTTTATATAAAGTATTAAATACATTTCAGTAGTTCAGTGTCTCTCCTTGTGTCATTCCATTGTTATTAAACATAACAATTTTTCAGATGTTGTTGTTTTGTTTTATTTTTATGTTTATGTTGTTTGGGTTTTTACCAAAATCTGGTTCAATTCCATGTCAGCAGCTCCTTTATAAATATTATTCCCAGGAAAAACATGACGTGTTCAATACTTTTTTCCTCCACTGTATGCATGGTTTTAGTCTTGATAATGTGCTTATAACCCTTTATTATTTGCCAATTCCAGGCTAGCTTTGTGTCTTCAGGGAACCGCACTGACATCTCTCTGGATGATCCAAACTTCTGGCAGAAATGGGCCAAAATTGCTGAACTGGAAATTGACTCCAAGGCAGAAAAGGTGAAAATGGTTTTAAAGCTCGAGTTTTTGCATTTTAGTTAAGCTGGTATGATGCTAGAAAATCAGCTCATAGAGACTGGAGGAAGTGAAAGGCGACATTTGAATATCAGCAGTCAAAGCAGATGGGTTGCATTAACATGTGATTTCCAATGCGCCTGCTTCAGTCTGTTTGCGTATTGGTGACATTTAAGAAGAAAAATATTGAGTCAACAACACTTTCTGACTCATGTCTGTGTGTCCCTACCAGGAGAGTCTGGTGATTGACACTCCTCGCGTACGGAAACAGACGCGTCACTATAATTCGTTCGAGGATGATGAACTGATGGAGTTTTCTGAGCTGGACAGTGACTCAGAGGAACGGCCCTGTCGCACAAGACGTCTCAGCGATCGCAACAGACGCTACCTCCGAGCAGAGTGTTTCAGAGTGGAGAAAAACCTGCTCATTTTTGGGTCAGTGCTTTTGCTTTTTGGCTGTCCGCTTATTTCTTCTGGGTCACCTTCTGCTGCCCTACAACAAACTAATAATGTTCTTAAATCAAGTCAGGATACAAAAACTAAAGGATTCAAGATTCTTTAGTGTCACTGTACTATGTACTGAGGACATAGTACAGCCAAATTAGAGCAATTCTTACAGTGCAAAATAAAAAATTGCACAGTATAAAATAATGCACAGTAATTGACTAGTGAGTTTTCATATACACAAAAATAGTATAACACAAAATTTGAAATATGAATGGAATATTGATACAATACCACATAGTGATTGAATATGAAAGAAAGTGTTAAAAACAATAGTGTTAGAGTGTCATGGGATGTGAACATGTTAACAATATAATATAATAAAATATAATATAATATAGGGTGGCGCAGTGGGTAGCGCTGTCGCCTCACAGCAAGAAGGTCGTTGGTTTAAGCCTCGGCTGGGCCAGTTGGCATTTCTATGTGAAGTTTGCATGTTCTCCCCGTGTTCGCGTGGGTTTCCTCCGGGTGCTCCGGTTTCCCCCACAGTCCAAAGACATGCGCTATAGGTGAATTGGGTAAGCTAAAATTGTCCGTAGTGTATGTGTGTGAATGAGAATGTATGGGTGTTTCCCAGTGATGGGTTGCAGCTGGAAGGGCATCCGCTGCATAAAACATATGCTGGATAAGTTGGCAGTTCAGTCCGCTGTGGCGACCCCTGATTGATAAAGGGACTAAGCCGAAAAGAAAATGAATGAATGAATAATATAATATAAATTGTATTAATAATATAATATAAATTGGCCGTAGTGTGTGTGCGCGTGTGTGTGAATGAGTGTGTATGGGTGTTCTCCAGTACTGGGTTGCAGCTGGAAGGGCATCCGCTGCGTAAAACATGCTGGTATAGTTGGCGGTTCTATAATATAATATAATATAATATAATATAATATAATATGGGCAACGCGGTGGCGCAGTGGGTAGCACAATGGCCTCACAGCAAGAAGGTCGCTGGTTCGAGCCTCGGCTGGGTCAGTTGGCATTTCTGTGTGGAGTTTGCATGTTCTCCTCGTGTTGGCGTGGGTTTCCTCCGGGTGCTCCGGTTTCCCCCACAAGTCCAAAGACATGCGGTATAGGTGAATTGGATAAGCTAAAATTGTCCGTAGTGTATGTGTGTGAATGAGTGTGTATGAATGTTTCCCAGTGATGGGTTGCAGCTGGAAGGGCATCCGCTGCGTAATACATATGCTGGATAAGTTGGCGGTTCATCCCGCTGTGGCGACCCCAGATTAATAAAGGGACTAAGCCGAAAAGAAAATGAATGAATGAATAATATAATATAATATAATATAATATAATAACAGCAAAATGTAAACATGAATTACTCACAAAAGAATGTAAAAATAAGTCAATCAATCAATGTTCTAGAACTTCATTTACAGATGAAGCAGACACTATAAATGTTTGACCCCAAGTTGAAACGATGTCTGTGCACACAGGTGGGGTCGCTGGAAGGATATCCTCAATCATGGGCGTTTTAAATGGCACCTGGCAGAGCTAGACATGGAGGTGCTGTGCAGGGCTTTGCTGGTCTACTGTGTTCGGCATTATAAAGGAGACGACAAAATTAAGAGCTTCATCTGGGATCTGATCACACCCACGGAAGACGGACACAATCAAGCACTTCAAAACCACTCAGGTTATTAATGAAATTCAGAGAGTTCATTTAGTTTCAGAATCAGTTCATTCTCTTTGGGAAGAAAGTTGAAGAATAGCTATAATCAGTTGGCATTAAAAAAGGTTAAATAATTAAGGAACAAGTTAATGTTAATAGCTTGTTTTAAAAATTAAATTTCAATTTGATTTAATTTGTTTGCTACCAAATCAGTTGATAACTATGTGTGTAATTTAAACCCATCACAAATCTCTCATTTAAATTAATATTTTCTAAAGAACGCTTTACAATATTATATTTCTGCATATACATTAGATTAATGAGTACTGAAGCCAAATCTGGAGCTAATCTAACAAAATAACTTGAGATAATGGTCAAAAATTAGTACATCCAAATTTATGTGTTAGGGAAAAATATTAAATTAAAAAATGAAAAAGAGCAAAATTCAAGAGAAACAAAAATGTATAAAATTGTGTTGAAATTGTGTAGTTTTCCCAATATCTCACGTGAATTTAAATGTATAATCTTTCTATTTCTAAAGATGTTCGGTGACTAAAATATTATGTTTAATAAATCTGTTTTTGTTCAAATGCACCAAAATATATGACCTATATTCACTGAGAAATGTATAAAAATATTCATCTTTAAAATGGGGTGTATTCATATATGTTGAGCACTGTATATATCAAAAATGCATACACAAACCAATAAAATAAATTTATTGACAGTTTAATCTATAAAATGAATGATGGCAATCAAATGTTAAACGACTTTATCATAAGCATCTCTATTTCTTGACTATGTATCTGTTTAAATAGAATTTAGTGACTGCTCTTCATACAAGTGTTGCATAATGATGGAGAATTTTTTCACCTGTTTAGGTCTGTCAGCTCCAGTCCCGCGGGGTCGCAAAGGCAAGAAGCTGAAGAACCAGTTGAGTCCACCTGAGCTGAAGAATGCAGACTGGCTGGCCCACTGTAACCCGGAGGTTGTGCTTCAAGATGACAGCTACAAGAAACACCTCAAACAACACTGCAACAAGTGAGAATATATTAAATATTTTTAAAATATTTTCCAAATGATGTTTGACAGAGCAAGGAATTTTTCACAGTAGTTCCTATAATATTTTTTTCTTCTGGAGAAAGTCTTTTTTGATTTAAAGCTGTTTATTTTAAGATTGAAAGATTGAAAGATTTAAGATTGAAAGCTGTTGTATTTTTTTTTAACCATTTTAAGGTCAATATTATTAGCCCCCTTAAGCAATATTTTTTCAATTGTCTACAGAACAAACCATCGTTATACAATGATTTGCCTAATTACCCTAACTTGGCTAATTAACCTAATTAACCTAGTTAAGTCTTTAAATGTCACTTTAAGCTGAATACTAGTATCTTGAAAAATATCTAGTAAAATATTATGTACTGTCATCATGGCAAAGATAAAAGAAATCTGTTATTAGAAATTAGTTATTAAAACTATTATGTTTAGAAATGTGTTTAAAAAAAATCTTTCTGTTAAACAGAAATTGGGGAAAAAATATACAGGGGGCTAATAAATCTGGAGGGCTAATAATTCTGACTTCAACTGTATATTAAGTACTCTTAGTATGCATTCAATGTCAGTACATTTTTGCATGCTGATTATACCAACACAAATAGGAAGCACTGCAACATTTTCATGCATCATAAAAACATATTTGTCAGTATTTTATAACAATAATGAGATAAGGCATAGTCATTTATATACAATATGTGCTGTGATAACATCACGATTACATAGTTTTAAATGTATTATCATCATGTGTTGTGTCATAAACAGGGTGCTACTGAGGGTGCGGATGCTGTACTATCTGAAGGTGGAAGTGCTGGGAGACGCTGCTACTCAGGCTCTAGAAGGGATCCCAGCCAGGTATTATACAGCCCAAAGTTCATCGCAATCACATGCATGCTCACTCAATTCTGCATGAAAAATTTGTCACCTTCGGGTGTTTTAATCCAAAGTGATCTCTATGTTTTCTGTAGTAAACTGGAGGTAACTCTGCCTGATATTGACTACATTGAGATCCCCACGATATGGTGGGATGCAGAGGCGGATAAATCGCTGCTTATTGGAGTGCACAAACATGGTGAGACATCATCAAAGCTGAATGGGTGTAACTGTTGCACCCAGTTTTCTGATGCAATTCTTGTGCATTTGTAAGCGATTGGAAGTTTGTGCAGACACAAATACATAGAGATGTGATGCATTTTTATAAGCAATTTAATTTTTAAATTTGTCTAATTTTGACTTCCATTTGTTACCATGCCCACTCATTTTTTAAATCATGTAGGGTATGAGCGGTATAACGCCATGCGTGCAGATCCTGCTCTGTGTTTCCTGGAGCGGGTCGGTATGCCTGATGTCACTGCACTGACAGTAGAACATAGTGGAGCAGAAACTCCTTCAGATGCACCTGATAGGTAATTTCCTTTGAAATGAACAGCGTAGACATAACAGTGGTCTATTCTTGTCTATTACAAAATTAATGTTGCTTCTTTTTTTAGTATAAGCAAGAGTGATGAAATCAAAGAGGAGAATCATATGAAGTCTGAAGAATTAGAAGAGAAAGTAGAGATCAAGGTAAAAAACGTAGGAAGTCAAATCAATGTAAGGTCTGAAGAATTTAGCTTATTGAACCAAATGCTCAAATGCTTTTTTTTCAAAGGAGGAACCCATGTCAGAAGAAACAGCGAAAAATGGCAATATGGTGACAGGTATTAAAGAGTTTCTTATCCATTTAATTATTGTTAAAGCTGAATTTTTAATTTGTTTGTATGTCATGTTAAGAGGTGCTCACTAGATTTCAGGGACATTCGTAGCATTTATTTTTATTTATTTATTTTGAATTAGAAATGATAGCGTATAAACATGTTCCATTTGTTTCAGATTTCTGTGACACTTCAAATACTTTTGTGCAAAGTATTTTTCAGTGTCTTATATTGTGTCTTCAAATTTAGCATTTATGATGCCTGCCGATTATTTACCATCAATCTTTTTATGCTATAAATATACAATCCTTTTTATGCATTAAAAGATCTTCACCTTTGTTGTGCAAGTGATAAATGCAAAAGTTGACAAGCTTCTGTCTATATAAATTTGTCAAAAACTAAGGTGACTACCTTAAGAGGTGCTTAATTTAGGTTGAGTCTAAAGTAACATTTCTTTTAAAGGTTGCTTTGTAGCATCTCTCGCAGGCGACCTAACTGCAGAGTTGATGGAGCAGGGGCGGATACAGTGGCCGGCAGGCTCAGCTCTCACAGCACGTTTACGGCGTCTCATTACTGCTTATCAGCGTTACACACGCCGTGAGCCGCTTCGCCATGATTTCCTCTTACATGAGGGAATTGCACCTGTGGCCTGGCAAATTGGAGAATTCAGGCATTGCACAACTGAACCGGACCCACTCTTTTTGGAGTGGCAGAGAAGGTACATGATTTAATGGTGGTTCAAGATAAAATCAAAGTCTGCTATGCTTTTTTTCTGTGTGCTAAATGCATCTGCTTTAATACAGAATCAGTACAGTATGTCATTTTCAGTATCCTGCCAGAGTTGTTTTTAGGACCATGCCACATTTGAATTACTTTCTGTTTAGCTGTTTAAATGTCATTACACGTTTTTTTGTAAACACCGCCTAAATGCTTCTAATTGAAGTCAGGTAAACTTGAAACTAGACTAATTATACAGTGCTTTCAAAACTGTGTAGTTTTGACACCACACGTATTTAATAGCAGTAACTATTAAAACAGCTTGATGATAATAATAATAATAATAATAAAAAGCAATGGCTAAAAGTTAATGAGAAACACAGTCTTGAATACGAAGGACGGAAAACAATTCAAACATTGAAAAATGTTGCAAGGACATGATGAGCAATTGAAGAATAGTATTTTGGTGTTGTATTGGTAGGTTGTTAAGGGATACAGGTATGAGGTTAATAGTATGTGCAAAAAATCTGGTAATTCTGTGTTTGAGGCATATTTAAGTTTTGTTTTACTGAGATCACATATCTTCTTTGAAACAGGTGGACACGTCGTGAGCAGGCCGACTTCTACCGTACAGTGTCCTCATTTGGAGTAGTGTATGATTCAGAGAAGAAGAACTTTGACTGGAGCCAGTTTCGTGCTCTTGCTCGATTGGAGAGAAAAACAGATGAAAGCTTGGAGAGATATTTCCACAGCTTTGTTTCAATGTGTCGCACTGCATGTAGACTGCCACCAAGAAAAGATGAAGGTAAGATGGATCTTATTTCATAGTTAGTAGAAGTAACAGAAGCTCATGTCATATAACAGAAGCTCATAATATATACACAACTTCTTATCTCATATAGGTAATGTTGATCCTTCATTATTTGTGGACCCCATTACAGAAGAGCGAGCTGCTCGAACATTATACCGTATTGAGCTTTTGAGAAAGGTCCGTGAGCAGGTATTGCGCCACCCACTCCTGGGAGCACGACTGCAGCTTTGTCGCCCTAGTCTGTACTTGCCCGTCTGGTGGGAGTGTGGTAAACATGACCGTGATCTTCTCATTGGTGTTGCCAATCATGGCTTAAGTCGAACTGACTTCTACATTCTCAATGACCCCCAATTATCCTTCATGGAGGCCCACCGGAACTATGTTCATAAAGAAAACCACAGATATCCAGTCTCAGGATTGCCCCACCATCATTGCTGCTTATATGATGCCAACATTGGACATTGTCAGTCCCCACAACCTCCGGAGTATCACCCCACGCCTGCACACCACACGCCAACACAGCTTGTCCATACTCATGGGCATCACCAGTCCAATGAAGCACCAGAACCTGGAAGTTCCTTGGGCATAGGTGCAGGAAACAGGGAAGGATTTTTGGACTGCCCTCCATTGGATGACTCTCTGGAGTTGGGCTCTTTACAGCATGAAGGCTTGACTACAGATACACTACATGGCAAATCTGGTAAAGAGGCCTTCAACGGATTCCCATTCAATTCTGCAACTGGTGGGCAGAATATGCTTAATTCATACGGTGTGCAAGGGGAGCTAAATGGGACTCAAGGAGACATGGTAGACTCCATTGCTGGGAAACTCCGCAGTGATGTTTTGGTGGGAGAACAAGGATCCTCAGAGGAGACTGGGTTAATGGCTCCTTCGGTGGAGCTAGATGAACTTCAGACTCCATGGGAAAGCTCAGATCATGCTGAAACCTCTGACATGTTCAATGAGGCTGATCCCATCTTGGGCGCACAAGCTTTGGAACCAAGCTTTCTGGATGCTCCTCAACCAGAAGATGGACAAGAGGGAGATGAAACACTAACTGACTGCTTGAGCATGCCCAGTTCAGACTCTCAGAGCAACCCTGTCGAGCCACTGGCACCGAGCTTCATGTTGTTTAAAGACCTTAATGTTGGAGAGACCTCTGTGGATCAAACAGATCTATCAGCCAGTCTTCCAGAATATGTCCCGCCACCACCTCTTGGACTCCCGGATGTAAGTCTTGACCAGGCAGATCCTCTTAGTGAGGAGCAAGAGGACAAGCTTAGCGATTCCAACATCACACCTTGTGTTCCTAGTCCAGAGGAAGAAGCAGAAAGCGTGGGGTTCAATTTTGAGAAAGAGGACCTCTCTCCAGACAGTCAGAAAACAAAGGACACTCAAGATGATATGCCTTCAATAGAGTCTCCAAGTGAAAACTGTCTTGAGGAATCTCAGAACGAAGACTGCAAGGTGCCGTTTGACGATTCCATTGAAAGAGACTTGAAAGATCCTTGTGAGATGGCCTTGGAAGAACCTTATGAAAAGCCTCTAAGAGAGCCAGAAAAAGTGCCTTTAGAGGAGTCTTATGATTTGACTTGTGATGAGACTCTGCAGGAACCTTGCGACGGGTTTCAGCAAGGATCAGCGGAGCAGCAGCTGATGGAAGAATCTTCAGGAGAAACCTGCAAAGAACCATCAGAGCCAATTGAAGACTGCAATCTAACCAACACTACTCTCTCAGCAGATTACCCTTTACCTCCTTCACTCCCGTCATCTCCAACTACCTTACCTGACACCTCTGTATCTCCGGGTCTTGACGTAATCCCAAAACAAGAGTTCCTAATGGATCCAATGGTGTCAGAAGTGAAGCCTGAGCCTGATAGCACTACCCAGACCCCTCACCTTGAGCAAACCGAAGCTTTGGAAATAAAGGACAAGATAAAAGATGAAAGTACAAAGACACAAGGTATTCTAACTGCAGACCTTCTACCTTTGTGTCACTTTTATGTTTGGTTCTTGATTCTGTTAGTCATATATATAGTAAATCCATATCTGTTGAACATATTTGATTTTGGTGCATTTTTACTTGGCATCTTGGATGGTTTACCATACTGGAGAAAAATAGATACAAACTAAACTGGTTTGCTGGTCTTAGAAGGGTAATCTAGAGTGTCTCATAGCCAAGATGGTGTTTACCTTATTGAACAGTTGTTGTCCGAGTATGACCATAAAGAAAAGTGTCCAACACTACAAACCAGATGAGCTTGCACAGGTTAGGTGACCAAAAATATTAGCTGTTTAAGCAAACTTGATTACTACCATAAAGAGATATATACCAGTTTTAAAGAGGAAACTGTCTAAAGACAAAAAAAGTCAATGATGTAAGTGGAATAATTGACTCCTGACTGTTGAATTATTGAAAACTATTGATGTTGTGGCCTCATTGCCAACTAATAATTCAACAGTTTGCCATTAGGTCTTTTAGGGAACTGGAATGATTTATTATGTTGTGTATTTTTAATTGAGCAACCTCTTTAGTCAAATAACATTCTGAACAATGTTTGTTTCTCACTGTATTTTTATATAGCAAAACAAAAGCTAAAAATCGAAGTAATAAATAATTTCTAAGGTAGTTATATTTAGTGTCTTTGACTTATTTTGATTAGTGATTCTTGTTTGTTTTTTAGTGTTATTGGGAGATGTTGATTCACCACGCTTTGCGCTGCCCATGTGTGAGATGGCAGACAGTGTCCATGAAATAAGGGAACCCACCATTGCTCAGCTTCTACAAGAGAAAGCACTCTTCTCCTTCTCAGAGTGGCCTAAGGTATTATTAAATGAGTAAATGTTTTATGTTTGTTTAATTGCCTTTTTCCTTGCTTCGTTATGAAATGAGTAAATGATTAATAAATATTCTGCAGAAATTGGGAAAATCTTGTTTGGTTGGTGACTACTACTTCTAGACATCCACTCTTGCTGCATTTTGAAATATTTTATACACTGTGATTTGTCTTTTTGCTCTTTACAGGACAGAGTGATCATCAACCGTATTGACAGTATCTGCCACACTATCTTAAAGGGGAAGTGGCCTTCCTCTAGTCAACAATTCGAGTCTCCCACTTCATTAGCTAACACATGTGTGCCCAACAGTGCCCACCAGAGGGCAGGATTTCTGTCCACCAGAATGCCTATATCTCAGAGCCTTAACTTCAACCTTTCACACGCAGTTCCCCACATACAAAAGGTAGGTGTAAGATACTAGTAAGATAATGTCCTTTTTTGTGAATTACTTGCATTTGAGAGTGTAATAATTCTGCTGTTCAGTTACATGCATTCTGTCATCATGTAAAGTGCCCTGTCAAATCATCTCATCACAGTTAACGTTCTCCATATTTATTTTAGATTTTTCTTAAAGATGAATTATGAATCTGTCATTTGCAATTTTTTTAACTAGAGAAATCGGTTTATGTGTCTGCATGGCGATGCATTCAAAAGAAAATGACTATACATATATTTACAAAAAACAAGGATATATTTATATTTGTGTATTCATTCATTCATTTTCCTTCGGTTTAGTCTCTTTATTCATCAGGGGTTGCCAAAGCGGAATGAACCGCCAACTTCTCCAGCATATGTTTTACACAGCGGATGCCCTTCCAGCTGCAACCCTGTACTGGGAAACATCCATACACACACACTCATACACTACGGCCAATTTAGTTAATCCAATTCACCTATAGCGCATGTCTTTGGACTGTTGGGGAAACTGGAGCACCCGGAGAAAACCCACGCCAACACGGGGAGAACATGCAAACTCCACATAGAAATGCCAACTGGTCCAGCCGGGACTTGAACCAGCGACCTTCTTGCTGTGAGGCGACAGTGCTAACCACTGAGCCACCATGTCGCCCTTCATAAAAGTCTAATAAATATCAGGATAATTTTTTTTATTAGTAGCCCATTCATTCATACAATTAAGTTTAAAGTACTACACTGTTTACAAACTTACTATGGATTTTCTATCTTTGTTTCACTGTAAAACTGCTCTTAAAATATATATGTTTGAATATTTCAAAGTTTTATTTGTATGAATTACATCTCTTGTCTCAGCAGGAGCGGTTTGTAGCCCCAGCTTTTCTCCCTGAGCTCAAGCGTCCCAGACGTGGGTTTGAATTTGAAGCAGAAGTTCTTGCCAAACCAAGCCATCTTGGAGAAAAGATCCAGGTTGGCGTCCCTCATCGTGCCAACACTCTCCTCATTAATGGCTGGCAGGACGCCGCTATTGACCTCTCGAAACCAGCAGAGCTAACAGTTGGTGGAGACCGTGGGCCAATCGGTCACATGAGCCACACAGTCCAGTCAGCGGCCCACAAAATAACCGGGATAGGCTCCATACAGGGCTCACTGGGATTGGATATGGCTGGCATTTTGCAGGCTGGCCTGATTCACCCGGTCACTGGGCAGATTGTCAATGGCAGTCTTCATCGTGATGATTCGATGTTGAGGCGGAGGAGAGGACGAAGAAGAAATGTGGAAACTGCTGATCTCAGCTTTATAAAGGGACGAAGCATCAACTTGCCCGAACAACAGGTTTGTGAAATTTGTGGCCTTTAAAACGTAATTCTAAAAGTGCTTTACACTTAAAACTACATTTTTTTGCTGAAGATAAAAATTATATATAGAAAAATAAAACAGTTTACATTGTAAATATAAAACGATCAAAAAATACACATACACCTCACAAATAGGCAAGTCTAAAAAAGTGAGTCTTCAGGGATACTTTCAATTCTTTAAAAGATTCTGCTTATTTTTACTTTATTTTATTTATTCATTCATTCATTCATTCATTGTCTTTTCGGCTTAGTCCCTTTATTAATCTGGGGTCGCCACAGCGGAATGAACCGCCAACTTATCCATTAATGTTTTACACAGCGGATGCCCTTCCAGCTGCAACCCATCACTGGGAAACATCCATACACACTCATTCACACACATACACTACGGACAATTTAGCCTACCCAATTCACCTATACCACATGTCTTTGGACTTGTAGGGGAAACCGGAGCACCCGGAGGAAACCCACGCCAACACGGGGAGAACATGCAAACTCCACACAGAAATGCCAACTGACCTAGCCGAGGTTTTGAACCAGCAACCTTCTTGCTGTGATGCGAAAGTGCTACCCACTGCGCCACCATGCAGCCCCTTATTTTATTTATTTGTTTACTTATTTTTACTTTTATACTCAATGTACTCACTATTTACTCACGTTCAAGTGGTTACAAACCTGTTTGAGTTTTAACAAAAGAAGATATTTTGAAGAAAACCTGTAACCATTGACTTTCATAGTAGGAAAAACAAATACTATGAAAGTCAATGGTTACAGATTTGCAGCTTTCTTCAAAATATTTGTGTTCAACAAAATAAAGAACTCAAACATGGTTTGGAACAAGTAAAGGGGGAGTAAATGATGACAGAATTTTCAGTTTTGTGTCAACTTTAAATGAAGCTTTCAGTTTAAACTCTAGTCTTGCTTTGCATATGATCCTAATTTGACACCAAATAAAATAAAATAAAATACTATGAATTAATATTAAATTAGTTAATAACAATATAAATAATAATAATTATTATTTTAAAGCATACACTGTAAACACAAATTTTGCTGCCTTACATTTTTTTTGTTAAATCAAATTAACTTTTTTAGTCATTTCAACTTACATCAATCAAAAAAATATTTAGTTCAACTTTGTATAACTTAAATAATGTAGTTAGTTACCTGATTATTTTATTAAAATAAACATAAAAAAATATTTGTTGTTTTGACTTTTTTTACAGTGTAATGTGCAATGTTTTTATCATACTCATTTATATCGCTGATGGCTGTTTGTTTGTACATCAGCAGAGCGGGTCAGAGAGTATCAGCCACCCGGTTGTGTCCTCCACATCCTCCCAGTCCGAATGTCCTCCAGCCACACCGACTACACTTTCCAGTCATTCTACAACATCCTCTCCAGCTGCTGCAGCGGCCACAGAAACCCTCAGTGTGAGCGTGGACAGGGAAACGGCTAACAAAGGCCTGATGGAATGGCTCAGACAAAACCCCAACTATAACATGGAGCTTTCTGCTTTTCCAGCGGTTAGTCTAAAACAGAACTTTTTTTCGGTTAGAACTGAAGTGATTTTTATGAGTCGCTGTGTAGGATTTCAATCAAACTTACACCTATAAATTGCTCACATATTCACCTAAACTGCGTATACACATATAAACTCGATCCTTGCATAAACACCCACATTAACACACCCACGTACATATAAACTCGCTACATACAAACACCTAAACTTGCATATACGGTTATCAACATTTGAAATGGGTCAAAAAAGTTTTTCAAAATTGTCCTAGGACAAAAATGGGTGTTGTTGAATAGTTTTAGGACACCTTTGATGAAAGGTTTTGAACCAAATGTTGAATACAGTACATATAAACTTGATCTATGCATATGCGCCTATAAACTCAATGCGTATATAAACACACAAATAACGCTCGCGCAAAGATACAAAATAAAATTCACAAATGTATATACAATTTATCACGAATTTGGGTTATTGCAAAGCTTATGAAATAATGAAATTGAAAGAATGCAGTTAATAGAGATATTTATGTTTATATGTATATTAAGTTTATATGTGCATTAATTTTATATGTAGGTATGCAAGTTGTTTTGAACATCCAATAGTATAGGTATATGTTTTTTATGTACGTGTTGATAAGCAAAGTTTATCTCATAGATTTTTTTACATATATAAACAAGTCATAACATAAATTCATGCACGTTATTTCCCATTTCACACAATTTACTGTACATTTTAATATCATGTTTCATGTGCTGGTACTTCACTTTACTATATTAGTTGATACACATGAAATGCTGTTTTACATGGGCTTTAATAATATTGGCTGTTTTTTTCTGCATTAGGAAAGTAGCAAGGTTGACTACATTTTGTTTTTGTTCTGGAAGATATTTGAAATGTATTTTTGGCATAACATAAATGGATATACAGTTGAAATCAGAATTATCAGCCCTCCTGTGAATTTTTTTGTCTTTTTCAAATATTTCCCAAATGATGTTTAACAGAGCAAGGAATTTTTCACAGTATTTCCTATAATATTTTTTCTTCTAAAGAAAGTCTTATTAGTTTTATTTCGGCTAGAATAAAAGCAGTGTTTAATTTTTTTAAAAACCATTTTAAGGTCAATATTATTAGCCCCTTTAAGCAATATTTTTTTTCTGATTGCCTACAGAACAAACCACTGTTATACAATGACTTGCCTAATTACCCTAACTTGCCTAATTAACCTAGTTAAGCCTTTAAATTGCACTTAAAGCTGAATACTGGTATCTTGAAAAATATCTAGTCAAAAATTATGTACTGTCATCATGGCAAAGATAAAATAAATCAGTTATTAGAAATGTAGAAATGTGTTGAAATAAATCTTGTAAATAAATATACTGGGGGGCTAATAATTCAGGAGGGCTAATAAGTCTGACTTCAACTGTATATTGTAATTAACTTTTAATATCTAATATATATTGTTTGCCTGTCCTAGTCTCAGAATGCAGGCATGTTGCACAGCTTTTTGGATCGTCCGAAGCAGAGAAGGCATCGCTGCAAAGACCCCAGTAAGCTGGATGTGAACTCTCTAACTGGGGAGGAGAGAGTCCCGGTAGTGCACAGAAACACAGGCCGCAGGGTAACCAAAACATGCATATTTATATATGCTTGCATTCATTTTCATGTATTTTGTTGGCTTCCCCGGTTTGATTTTATTCCATTGTAATGCAACAATTCCACTGGTTGCAGCTTGGAGGTGCTATGGCTCCAGCCATTAAAGAGCTCTCCCGCTGGCTGGATGCAAACTCAGAATACTCGGTGGCTCCTGATTGGGCAGATGTGGTAAAGCATTCGGTGAGTCTTATATATAGTTTAGAAAGAGACTGGAAACTGCATGCAGTAGAGCAGAGACTGTTGCACTGAACATACTTGTGAATACAAAGTGTAAAAATAAGGTATATATAATAGAAATAACTGAATGGTAGGTTGTGTTAGACTTACTCGTTGGCATATAAAATGAAATAAAATGTTTGTCTTTAGTGTGTTATATTTATGATATTATGTTGTTAAATGTTTAATTTGTACCAGCCAGTGAAACTGATATTTCCAAACCCTTAAATACAACAACAGGATAACTGAACATATCCTCATCATTATCTTTCAGCAATTAAATGTTGCTTTAAAGTTGTGAAATAGACGGGCAATAAGATCACAGATTTATAATATAAACAGTAATGTACATTAAAGTGTGTGTGTATATATATATATATATATACTTTACATATATTTAAAACTTTATTTCACGTGGATATATTATCAAGGTGGGTAGGGTAAGTCTAAACGTGCTTCTTTAAATAATTTAAACGTTTTTTTTTTTTACAATAATTTAAGTGTATTATTTAGAATTTTGTATTTGTTTTTTCAAGAAGAGTCATGAGGTGAGTCAGAATCAGAAAATCATGTAATAATTAATGATTTTAAATGAAATAATTTTATATTAACTTATATGTGTGTGTTTCCCAGTGATGGGTTGCAGCTGGAAGGGCATCCGCTGCGTAAAACATATGCTGGATAAGTTGGCGGTTCATCCCGCTGTGGCGACCCCAGATTAATAAAGGGACTAAGCCGAAAAGAAAATGAATGAATGAATATATGTGTGTGAATAAATAATTTTGTTTATTGTAAACCAATCACAATATATTTGTGTATCCTTCAATTCCAGGGTTTTCTACCGGAGGGCAAATTCACACGCATTCTGTCTGGACCCGTGAGTCGGGATCCTGGTCCAAGAAGAAGAGGCCGCCGCCCCCGAACTGAGATGCCCAAAGCCCCTGAGCTCCCCGCGGGCATGGGTTCGCTCTTCATGAACGGAGGGCTCATTGGCAGCATGGATCTGGTTAGCTTACCCAATCTCCGCAATGTCCCTGGCATCCCATTAACCGGCATCATGGGCTTTCCTCACGGTTTCGCCACAGCTGTATCATCGGATGATGCCAAGAATGGACTCAGCATGCTGCCCATGATGCTCCACGGCATGGCGACCGTGCAGCCGCCCATGTACAGCGCGCACATGAGCGGGATGATAAGTCAACCGCTGTCAACAGCAACATCCACGATGTCCACTGCAACCGCATCCTCCACTACAGCGAGTGTGACTTTGACGAACTCCGCAACCGTAACCTCAACCTCGGTAGATAGTTCAGATACTGCGCCTCCACAGGATAACGCAAGCTCTCCAGTGAGCTCAGAGAAAGGGAATAAGGAGGACGCAAAGCAAGGAGGGGAAGACAAGAAAACATCAGCCTCCGTGTCGACAGCTGCAGCTACAAGCAGCAGTAATAGTAGTAGCATCACAAGCACCGGCAGCCATTTGACCTTTAACCCCTTTCTAATCCCAGGAATGTCGCATAGTTTGTTGTATCCGCATATGTTCTTGCCACCAGGAAGTATAATGGCACTACCCGCCATGCCCGCAGCAGACAGCACAGGCAGCCCTAAGAGAAAGAGGAAGAAGGTTAGAGAGGAAGGACTGGTGGAAGGAAGTGGGAATCTTGGCGCACAGATTGACGGAGAGGAATCGAAGGGGGTTAAATATGAACAGACGCCAGAGCAGAGGAGCAAAGAGGAAGAAAATGGACCAGATGTAGATTTGGCTCCTACTGACCTTATAAAGGCTCCGTCTGAGGATAAAAGGACTGAGGAAAATGAAAAAAAACGAGCAACCTGAGCAAGACGCTCGAGGAGACTAGAATGCCGCAGTACTTTTTGTGTGCGTGTGTGTGTGTGTGTGTCGTGTCGGTAAAAGTTTGTGTATAGGACTTTGAATATCAACGTATTGTTTATAGATCTTCCCTTGTAATTTCACTGACATCTACTCGCTACCTTCTGGGTGTGTGCTAAAGAAATAGACACTTGCAAAGCATGCAAACACTCAGAGGTCTCGAATCCTACAAAGGGATGACATCATCATTGGTGTTCCTTTTGCATCATGGGAATGGATACTCAGATGCTTCTGTCTGTTGTCGGAGAACGCTCTTAGTGAGCCCAGCATCCCCCCCAATGCCCCTGATTAGGTGTTATTCACTAGCATCTTTCACCAAATCTCAGAAAGTGGTAGGATGTTGGTATTGTGCAAACACACAAAAGAAATGATGACAGTCTCACTTCATAATAGTGTTTTCGCATCACGCTCTTATAGTCGCATAAGACCTAGATTGGTGTTTTAAAAACATTTCTCGGAGTAATGTAAGGAAAGCACTCATCCCATTGGTAGAGCTGTATCTAATATGTTTTCGACGGACCACAGTATTTTTGTTCTTAGTTGCTTGCTGCTATGTATTCATTTTAGTGGAGATTTAACCCAAATCTTTTACAAAGCTATAGATGGCATGAGTGCAACCTGGTGAGTGCAATGGAAACTCAAAACGAGCAAGGCTTGAAGTTGTTGGCAAAGAACAATCCTGAGATTTATTTTGTATTTTTAAATTTTTTTTGTTCTGTTGTTTTTGATATTGTATTTCCACATTGTCACTTCAACAAGATGCCCTCGTTGGGATACTAGTAACCAGTTTTAAAGATGACTATAAACTTAAGGGGTGCTGCAAGTGCAAAGAGTTCGTGCCATAAATGAGACTCGGTTATGACAGGATTGAAATTTAGCGAATTTAAAGGAACAAGTTCACCAAAAATTGAAAGGTCTGTCATTTATTTAGTCATCCTCATGTCTTTCAAACCTAATTGTCTGACTGACTTCTGTGCAACAATAAAGCAGAATCCTTATATTGCACTTTTTATAAATAATTAAAGCAAAAATGGTTTTCAATCTTCAAAAAATGACCATGCAACTACTCCATATGACTACTTTTCATCATGCAAAGCTAAATTGTGACTTCAGAAAAAGTTGGCTCATTGACAACATGGATCTGGTTAGCTCACCCAATCTCCGCAGTGTCCTTGGCATCCCATTAACCAGTATGATGGGGTTTCTTACTGGTTAATGCCAAGAATGGACTTTCATATTTACAACCTAATATATTTGGGCTATTTTTGAAGTGTTTAAGTCCTTGATAACTCATCTGCTATTTTCTTTTATGTCTAAGAGCAGCGTGAATCTTCTTCCAAATGTCTTCTTTTTTTCTTCAATGAAGAAAAGGTAGTCATTTAGGTTTGGATAAATATGAGGGTGACTTGATGCCAGAAAGTTTCATTTTATATGAAATATATTGTCAATCTCCTCAAATCCCCAGTTGCCTGCATTCTCTAAAGCCCTGTAGGTTGACAGGAAGACATCAGATCAGTTTTCTCTCATGCATTTGAAAATACTGTAGAGTAAATCCTACCGAGATTTTTTGCAAACATGTAAATCTATCTAGCTGTATATTGCTGTTACTTTTGTTTACAAGCACACTTTTTTTTTTTTCCCTTGCCAGTATGTCACATATTGGGGGAAAATTTAAAAAGAATCAGCACTAAGTGTTTCATTTGTTTGAAATACTGTACACTAGTTGATAACCAAGAGATAATTTAACTCGTTTTTTTCTCCCCCAATTTCAACAGGGTCTCCCTTTTGTGGGAGTATTCATTTTCCACCTTCTCATCTTACTTTTTTTCAGTTTTCACATGTGAAAACGTTTTTTGCACAGTCTTTTTTTGGTGAATGTTTACTTGTAATTGTGTTCAGTCTTGTTTATGTGTGTTCGTGTGGCCGCATGCGCACACTCGCACATGTCACTTCCTGTACATTTTGACCTATGTAAACCTGTACTGTATATTTCTTGTCTAAACAAAACAAACTAAAAAAAATCATGGTCACCTTCAAAAAACAAAACATGCTGTTGTTGCCTTGTCACGCTATTTGTGACACCATGATGTAATTTATTTTGCTTTCATTTCTCTTTTTTTACTTTGCCAAATTCACCAAATACGACATTTCCCCTTTCTCTAACATCTGTTTTATTGAGTTCACTTTGCAATGCCTTATTTAGCGTTTTATATATGGGTGTTTGTTACATCTTTATGTTGGACAATATATATAGATATATATATATATATATATATATATATTTATATATATATATATATATATATCAAAGTACTAGTGTACAGTGTCTGGGTTTTGGGAAGCAGTCTCGGTCTTACAAGTTAAAATGCAAACGCTTTAGTAATATAAATACTGGCCTTCTTGAAGTGCTTTTTAAATAAATAAAAAAATCAGTCATATTTCCTGTTAACTCATTCGAAACAGTATTTTAAAGCACAAAGTCTGATATTTGACTTTCAAAACGTCTCATTGTTCATCTGAAAGCTTACTTCTCATTTTCTCTGAGTAACTTCTGATAAACAAAAACCCACAGACTTCATCTAGACCTCTGGATAATTACATTAAGCATTTTTTTCTTTTATCTAATAGTTGTATCTCTATTAAAGGCCTTCAACACTTCAGGAGAAGCACAGCCAGTATGTGTACAGCCGGAGAGTTCATTCAGACTGTTAGACTGAGAATGCTGGGTTGCTGGGTGTAAGTGTATTGATTTTATTTTAATTTTTTTTAACGTACCGTTTGTTGGAAATGTACAGTTTAAAAACGCAACAACGTTGATGGAAACTCACAAACACTCCTGTTTAATTCAATCTGAAAAATGCTTTCGGAAAATTCAATTCTCCCTGGTGCAGTATCTGGGCTCATTTGAAGATCTGATTCAGTTCTGTCATAACAACACTCTATTTTTTTTGTCTGCTCTTCAGCTGTTTGGTAAAAATCTGATCAATTTCCATTTTTAGGCTTGTATTTATTGTGTTTTACTGTCTAAACGTCGTCTCTGTGTATTGCAACATGTACATAAACCTGTTGTCTCTAGGTTTTTTGGATGTTTTCCTGTACGGGATGTCTACACTGATCCATTTACTTTTCATAAAAGCTGAACTGTTCTGAAAAACGGTAATGTTGACTGTATCCGTGTGTATACAAATTGCTTCTGGATACGCCCTCATCGGCCCCTACCTCCATTCATCATGGATTTAATCAAAGGGAGATCATTGTAGTAGATTTGCATAGTGCATTTCCAATTATTTTATTTTTGTGGTATAATTTTTGGTCAGACTCTGTTGAATATTTCCAATGTTTGCAAATATGCTCATAGTAGGAGACTGGATTTTGCTTTGCCACTGTCAGTGTTTGCATGCTAATGAGACCCGTAGTCGACATCCGAAGCAGTTTCCAGGACAGAATAAAATACAGATTCCAATGCTTAGCGTTCAAGGCACATAAGAGCATCGTATACCACATAAAACTGTGCTGTAGTCTCCATTGAGCCTATGTTGGATGTTCTGTTGCTCAATAACGTTGAATGAGTTTGATACAACTAATAATGGTCGGTGTTCGTGACGAGGAAGTATACTGTAACGGTTACATTGAAGCAAGTGCATTATATAGGGATGATTACACAAGACAAAAAAGTGAACTTATACTCTTGGTATGAAATCGGCAGCAATGTTGAGAGTCGTGGCTGTTTTTCATTATTATTATTTTTTTTCATTTGGGTTTTGTTTTGTTTAAAATGGCTCCTGTACACCGATGTGGACCAATCATATAATTCAAACCATGGTATGTGATCTTTTATTGTGCAATAAAAGATGACTTTCAACTTTCAAGTCAACATTTCTGATGCTGATCAGTTAGTGGATTTACAGTACGCGAGACCATTTTAAATGGGAAAGTGTTTAGCTTGTTATAGCTTCTAGTTTATCGTCTAGCTTTTCTATGTATTTAGGTTTTTTTTTATTTAGCTTTGTCTATCTACTATAGCAGGGGTCACCAAACTCAGTCCTGGAGGGCCGGTGTCCTGCAGATTTTAGCTCCAACCCTAATCAAACACACCTGAAGCCGCTAATCAAGCTCTTACTATACTAGAAACTTCCAGGCAGGTGTGTTGAGGCAAGTTGGAGCTAAACCCTGCAGGGACACCGGCCCTCCAGGACTGAGTTTGGTGACCCCTGTACTATAGTAAATCAGGAACTATAACTTGAAAAGCTAGACACTCAGGTGCTATGTATTCTTTGTGCTATGTATACATTTTTTAGCTTGTTACAGTTCATTTAAAATGTGTTCTAGGAGTTGAATCAGGCTCTAATGAGATTAACTGGTTCTCTGTGTAAAACAATAATCTAAAGTACAGTATTAATAAATGTAATTTATGGTTAGATTAATGGTGTGGTAGAAATAGAGCCTTTTCTAACACATTAAAGAAGTCTGTAGAGTAGAAATGATATAAATATTGCTTTATATTGACTCTAAATTATAACATTTATATCGGAAATTTAACAAAAATATCATAAATTAAGTATAGTTCAAAGAATAAAATTTAATATATTGTCATTTTACGTTTTTTTTTGTTGTTGCATAAAATAACAAATGGTGACGTTTATAATCATTTTATATAACACAATATGAGAGAATGGTCTCCAAATTTTTTTATATATGCCAAAGCATAAATATTCCACCTGTGGAATACTAACTGCATGTAAAAACATACTATTTTATAATTAGAAACTATTTTAAATTAAAAAGTACATGAACAAATATTCGGGGATAAATGCTGCATGGCACGTAATGACATCAAACAAGTTAACAAACGATAAAATAATCTTGCAAAGACATTCCTCATTATCTTTGCTCTTAGTGTTCCACAATATCGTACCACTAATATTAGTGTTCCACAGTATAGTGCCGAAATAAAGGCAAAACGGTTTATTTTGGTCAGACATAAGATATGTTACGTGTTTGATAAACTCTTGTGTGTAAGTTTAAATCCTCCATGCTTGCCTCTCTGTCGTCTTTGTTGTTGTAATCACGTAATGTCATCCTGTTCTCCCATTGGCTGAGAAGGGCCAGTTTTCGCGCCATTCGAGTATCTCGGCATTGTGGGATAGCATCAGGAGGTCAGCAGCACTCCGGGTCAACTCCGTGTTTTACCCGAACACCTTTTTTTGGGACATTTAACGGATTTTAACCGATTCCAGCAATGCGTGGAGATGAAACGGATTCGGAGTCCGTCAGATCAGCCGATGGCTCGATCCGGAGTAATTTCGAGGCGCTTTGTCAGGAGCTCAACATGGACGAAGAGACGGCAGCTGAAGCGCTTCAGAACTTCAGATCCATCTGGAACACTTACACACTGGAGGTTTGACTTTAAATCACATTCACATGACGAACAAATGACAGGAACGGAATATATATTTTTTTTAATCCTGAAATGATCAAATTAAACAGTAATGTTGTCCAAATAAGAGGTTCCGTTAAATATTATTACGATATGTTTTGAAGTAACTATGCTAACGTTATATGAATGTCATGTCCCGGTATAGTGATAATACAACGTTCCTGTATTAACTAATTAATGCTTTTAAACTGTTTTCAATAATACAACGGTGTACCTACCACGGTACGTACATAAAAAATATATGATACTATTGGTGTGCCATTTTATCACCACAGTAAGTTACACTGTAAAAAAAAATGCTGGGTTCCACACAATTCCTTCAAGTTGTCCCAACACAAAACGATTAAGTTAAATGTAAGTGGATTCAACGTAAAACATTTAGGTTGTCCCAAAAAGAACTGAAGAGTTGTGTTGTTTCGACTCATTTTGAATAAGTAGTTTGAACGTAAAGAAAAGTCATATTTGAGTGTACTCAAAAGTATTCAAAATATAATTACTGGGTCAGTGTTCATATGTTGCATTCTGAAATAATATATATATAAATATATATTGTTGTGCTTCTAAAATAATTGAGACTTCCCTGATGTGTCACATGACATAAACACAAGGGGGGAAAGGGGGAAGTCATTTACGTTAAAGGGAATGCTGGGAAAGAATGCAGTTTTTCTATCTGTCTGTATATGATTAATAGATATTGATAGTCTGTAGATTGAAGATACAAGTGGTGTTCGGTTTATTAAAGTTTAATTAAGTCATGTTTTTTTTCTTTTTAATTAAACTACCCGAGATCTGATGAAACAGTTGATTGAACCCTATATATATATATATGAAGTGAAGTGAAGTGTAGTGTGGCCAAGTAT
>CAIGQV010019356.1:4011986-4024121 GCA_903798115.1 Danio jaintianensis
TGTTTTGTGGTTTTTGTTTTTTTTGCTTTGTGTTTTTGTTTTTTGTTTTGTTTTGGGGTTTTTGTATTGTGGTTTGTTTAGTTTTGTGGTTTATGTTTTGTTGTGGTTTGTGTTATGTTTTGGGGTTTGTGTTTTGTTTTTTTTTTGCTTTGTTTTTGTTTTTTGGTTTGTGTTTTGTTTTGGGGTTTGTGTTTTGTTTTTTTTTTGCTTTGTTTTTGTATTTTGGTTTGTGTTTTGTTTTGTGGTTTGTGTTTTGTTGTGGTTTGCTATGTTTTGTGATTTGTTTATTATTTTTTTTGTTTTGTGGTTTATTTTTTGTTTTGTGGTTTGTGTTTTGTTGTGGTTTGCTATGTTTTGAGGTTTGTGTTTTTTGTTTTGTGGTTTGTGTTTTTTGTTTTGTTCTGTTCTTAAGGTGAGACCCTGTGCAGATTTTTCTTTTTTTTTTTCACAAATGACAACATAAAAACCAAAGGACATACAATAAGTACCAAGGTCACCGGATGCAGTCTTATTTAAATTCATAAGTATTTATGTTTGATCAGATCCTGCCATACAAAGTTCTGTTAAGGATTACATATCAAAGATCGAAAATCTCTTGAGGGGGTATTCCAGATACATATAAATAAAAGCACCACAATTAAATTAAAACATTACATTTATTCTTACCACTTTCAAGAGGAACTTTTATAGGATTGTTGTCTTAAGGAAAGGGTCAGTACTTCCATATTTTACCTGCCAATTTTGGGATTTATTTTTGTTTGTTGTTCTTCATGTTTTTTTTTTTAAGTAAACATGAAATCAAAACTAACCATATGATTTTGTTAGCTTACATTGCTAGTTTTGTGGTGAACAATTCATCTGTGCATGTTGTTAAGGAAAAAAATATGTATTGCAATATACAAATATATATATTTAATATTCAAAAATATATTAGCAATTCTTAACATAATCAATCACTCAAGTATGGTGAAAACCTTTTTTTTTAAATTCCAATCACCTCAGTACTGTCTTGACTTAAATGCAGGTCTTATTGTCTTATTTAAAGTGCAAATGTTATGTTGCTGGTCCTTTCAGGTTTATCATTTAGCCAGTGTGCGTCTGCGAGACCTGTGTCTGAAGCTGGATATCTCATCAGAGCTGAGAGGGAAGATCTGGACATGTTTTGAACACTCTCTCCTGCACTGCACTGACCTGATGAAGGACCGACACCTGGACCAGCTGCTGCTCTGTGCCGTCTACATCATATCAAGGGTACAGCTTTTAGATGCAGTAAAACATTAATGTTGTCAAATATTAGTAAATGATGAAAACACATTTTATTGGACTGTCCTGCTTTTTAATTGTATATTTATTAATTAAATATTTTTGCCATGAAAATAGCCATTGTTGCTGATATGGCATTAAATAAAAATATATGATATGATATGATATGATGTTAGTAGTTTGAAAAACACATTCTATTACTCCATTGCTTTTAATGCCTGCAGAAGGCTTTTCTTTAGGAAATTAACTCACTCAATAAGATATTCAGCAAAGTGTCACTAGGGAAAAATGTGAATGTTTATCATAAATAAATATAAATATCTTATCTAATTGTATATTTAATAATGAAATGTTTTTGCCATGAAAATAGGCATTGTTGCTGACATGGTATTAATTAAAATATATATGATATGATATTAGTAAAAGTTGGAATAGATGTTTTCTATATATATATATATATATATATATATATATTTAAAAAACAAAATACAGTATTTTTGGCATAATTACAGCATCAAATGATTCTTCAGGAATAATTTTGATATGCTTATTTGCTGCTCAAGAAACCTAGCATTGTTATAAGGTTAAAAAAACGATGTTGCTGCCTAATGTTTTTGTCAAAGTTGTGTGTTTTTTTTTTAATGCAAATATTTTGTAACTTTAAAAATGTCATTTTTTATTAATGCATTGTTTCTAAATGAAAACATTCAGTTATTTGACAATTAAAAGATGTATACAAATCGTAATATATTATAAATGTCAAAATATTTTTAAAATATCATTTCTATTGTGACACACAATCTTCTGCAGATCACAAAAGAAGAGCACACTTTTCAGGACATTATGAAATGCTACCGAACGCAACCACAGGCCAACAGTCATGTGAGTATCAGCTTAGTATTTCTAAATAGCATAGAAATGCTTTAATGTACACAAGTGTAAAAAACTTGGAATTTGAGCTGAAACGGAGCACAACTCAGTCTTTGATATACCCACATCAACCCTGTTTTGTGTGTTTGTAGGTGTACCGCAGTGTTTTAATAAAGAGGCGTCCCAAAGAGCAGCAGGCAGACGAGAACATGGAAGTCGATCCGCCAGCAGACCAGTGTAAGGAGGATACAGACAAATACATCTCACAATATATTACACTAGAGTTTAAATATTTGGAGCCAGTATCATGTTTTTTTTATTATTTTTAAAGAAAATGTATGTTTTAATGTGCGATTAATCATAAAAAAAGACTTTTAAATGCTGTTTTGTATCATTGTTCATCAAAGAAAATAATAAAATAATAATACAATAATGGGCTGCACAGTGGCGCAGTGGGAAGCATGTTCGCCTCACAACAAGAAGGTTGCTGGTTCGAGCCTCGGCTGGGTCAGTTGGCGTTTCTGTGTGAAGTTTGCATGGAAAACTTCACCCGTGAACCCCGTGTTTGCGTGGCTTTCCTCCAGGTGCTCCGGTTTCCCCCACAGTCTAAAGACATGTGGTATAGGTGAATTGGGTAAGCTAAATTGTCCATAGTGTATGTGTGTGGCTGGAGGGTTGTGGCTGGAAGGGCATCCGCTGTGTAAAACATATGCTGGATAAGTTGGCAGTTCATTCCGCTGTGGCGACCCCAGATTAATAAAGGGACTAAGCCGAAAAGAAAATGAATAAATGAATAATACAATAATAATAATAATAATACAAAAATAATTTAGCAGCACAGCTTTTTTGAATATTGCTAATAATGACAAATGTTTCTTGAGCAATAAAATATAATAATTATATAATAATATATATATAATATAATATAAATTGGAAGTAAAAGTTTATATTGACATAATATATGTGTGTGTGTACTGTATATGTAAATGCACACATGCATGCATATATTTGAGAAAATGTTTATTTATGTTTAGATATAAAAAATAGATGCATAAGATACAAATTAAATATAACTTTACATTTCTATGCAAAAAAATATATTGTTTTGTTTTTATGTATGTGTGTGTGTGTATTACATATAGAAAATAAATATATAGTAAACTTACTATATATATATATATATATATATATGTGTATATATATCTATCTTATGTCAAAACAAACTTTTATTTTAGATATGATTAATCTTTACCCAGCACTACAAAAAAATCATTACAAATCCTACAGACTCCCAATTAAATGAATAGTTGTGTGTGTTTTTATTGATTTATTTTAGGTTTTATGAATTTGCCAACGTTCTGCTTGCATTTAATTGCATTATTTGTTTTTGTTCACAGCCAATGAGAGGACAGATCAGGCAGCCAATGAGAGGACCGATCAGGCTGACAGAACACAGGCTGTCAGAGAAACAGAGGAAAGAGGAGATCTCATCCAGTTCTATAACAACGTTTATTTGTCAAAGATGAGCTCATTCGCTTTCAAATATGCACTTTCCACGCTTGATAGCAGGGTTGGTTTTGTTGTTTTACTTCATTATGTTGTTGTATGTAAATAGCTTATTTGAAAACTCTATTCACACACTCTCTCTCTCTCTGTGTTTCTCTATAAAGATGGAAGCTCCTCCATTATCTCCATTCCCCTCAGTTCGGGCTCAGCCTCTATCTCCTCGCCGCGTGTCTCAGAAACACTCCATCTTTGTGTCTCCTCGTAAAAACAGCTCCAGTCTCACGCCCAGCACTGCATACACGTACAGGTTCACTGGAAGCCCTTCAAAGGTTGGTCCAACTAAGCATGTGCAGTAATAATTCTAGTAGTTATTTCACAATATTATTAATATATTAGGGCCGTCAGTCGATTGTTTAAAATATTTAATTGCATGATTGCAGTGAGTTAACTTGTG
Source organism: Danio jaintianensis (assembly GCA_903798115.1). Taxonomy (NCBI): domain Eukaryota; kingdom Metazoa; phylum Chordata; class Actinopteri; order Cypriniformes; family Danionidae; genus Danio; species Danio jaintianensis. Next base: position 4,016,080 of record CAIGQV010019356.1, read on the forward strand.
ATTAATCGTAACTTAATCACACATTTTATCGGTTCTAAATGTACCTAAATTTAATATAATGTTGCATTTTGAAATTTCATAACAACAACATCTGGGACTAAAATGCACACAGTAAAAAATGGAAACATAACATTGTTTTATAAGGATGCACTGAAATGAAAATTGTTGGCCAAAGCATAGTGAAGCACTTGGCAAAAGACTGAATGCCAAAAACGTTTTTACTTTGTTTTTCCAAATTTATTCAAATAAGTTAGATTTTTATATTACAGTTCAGCAAACAAGAAGTCAATATTGAGTCATATACATTTCCATTTCCTGTTTCACCAATCAAAATGGTTCCATCAAAAGCCAGAGCACAACACTGGGGTTGTTCACTACTGATCTTTCAAGTTTTTTTTTTTAATGAATCGAGTGCGCAAATGATGCACTGCTCAATTCATAAAGACAGTCACTCACTTTGTCTATGAATGGATCAGCAGTTTTGAATGAATTGTTTTAATATGGCAGATTAATTTTTATTTATTTATCCATTGACTAAACAAATACACCAGCCTCAAAAAAAACCCTCTGGAAAATAGAGTATGGTTATAATGCCAAAAAAAGGCAGTTTCATCAGAACTGTACAAACCTATATGACTTTTTTTTTCCATGAATCACACAGGGTTTCCATGCTTCTTGAAAGTGCTTGAATTTCAGACATATAGATTCAAGGCCTGGAATGTACTTCAAAACAAACATGAGTCCATGAAAGTGCTTGAATTAAATTTGAAATAAAATTTATGGTGTAATGTCAACAAAAATGAACGAAAAACGGAGAAATTCTTAATTAAAAAAATCTTAAATTTAAATCTTATACAATAACACTGACAAATATGGCACATTTTTTCAATATTTCAGAAATTGAACATTACCAGTACTGAATTCAACAAATTTTATGAAAGATTCTTGAACATGACTGTTTAAATGGTCAATTACTCTTACGTTTTTAACAAATATTAAGTATAAATGGGGCGGCATGGTGGCTCAGTGGTTAGCACTGTTGCCTCACAGCAAGAAGGTCGCTGTTTCGAGTCCTGACTGGGCCAGTTGGCATTTCTGTTTGGAGTTTGCATGTTCTCCCTGTGTTGGTGGGGGTTTTCTCTGGGTGCTCCGGTTTCCCCCACAAGTCCAAAGACATGTGGTACAGGTGAATTGGGTAAACAAAAGTGTGTCCGTAGTGTGTGTGTGTGTGTGTGTGTGTGTGTGTGTGAATGCGAGAGTGTATGCGGGTTTCCCAGTATTGGGTTGCGCCTGGAAGGGCATCCGCTGCGTATAACATATGCCAGAATAGTTAGAGGTTCATTCCGCTGTGGCGACCCCTGATAAATAAGGCACTAAGCCAAAGAAAAATTAATGAATGAATTAAGTATAAGTGACATGTTAATTACAGTAAGGTCTTTCATGACACTACATATGTTGGGATATCAATTGAAAAGGTGCTAGATTTAAAATTGAATGGTGCTTTACAAAGTCCTTGAATTTGGTGCCCATGAAATTGTGGGAAGCCTGATCATAAAAGACATTTTAAGAAGTACCTGCAATATTGGAAGAAATGGATTGTGCTTATGCCTTTACACGGTGTAAACTGATCTTTATATGCATTTGTTAATGTAACCTGTAAGGAAATATGTGACCAGTCAACTGTTCTATTAAATTCTGATGTAGTGCAAAATCCCACCTTCAGATTTAAAGCCACTAATAAAAGGCTATGTACTTAACAAATGGCAAGCAGAATGGGATCAGTGCTCAGAAAATAAACTTTTTGAAATCCAGCCTAAAATAGGATATTTACTCAGCAGAAAAACCCTTAAAATGCCAATATTGCAACAGAAACCAAACTGTTAAACATGCTTGTGGAATGCCCTAATTTTAATGTTATCAGGCAACGATTTTAACTGGACTTTCAATGAAGTATTTTTAAATGGGAATCCTTCCAAAATTTTTATCAAAAGTAAACCTTAAAAAAACTGTTTTAGATTTTTATCTTATTCATTCATTCATTTTCTTTTCGGCTTAGTCCCTTTATTAATCTGCGGTCGCCACAGCGGAATGAACCGCTAGTTTATCCAGCATATGTTTTCCGCAGCGGATGCCCTTCCAGCTGCAGCCCATCACTGGGAAACATCCATGCACACTTATTCACACACATACACTACGGACAATTTAGCCTACCCAATTCACCTATACCACATGTCTTTGGACTGTGGGGGAAACCGGAGCACCCGGAGGAAACCCACGCGAACACGGGGAGAACATGCAAACTCCACACACAAACGCCAACTGACCCAGCCGAGGCTTGAACCAGCGACCTTCTTGCTGTGAGGCGGACGTGCTACCCACTGTGCCACCGTGCAGCCGTTTTTATATCTTTATATCTTATATATATTATTATTATTTACACTACCGGTCAAAAGTTTGGGGTCAGTGTGGTTTTTAAATGTTTTAAAATAAGCTTCTCCTGCTCACCAAGACTGCATTTATTTCATCAAAAGTACAGTACAAATTGTAAAATTGTGAAATGTTATTGCACTATAAAATAACTGTTTAAAAGTAGTTTATAATTTAATTTAATCATTTATTCCAGTGATTTTAAAGAATTTTCAACTTCATTACTCCAGTCTTCAGAGTCACACGATCCTTCAGAAATCACCCTAATATTATTATTATTATTATTATTATTATTATTATTATTAATGGTAATAGTAATAAAAGCAATAATGACTGGAGTAATAATTTCATTTGAAACTACATACAATAGGAAAAAAGTTATTTAAAATTTTTATAATTATTTAACAATTTAAATATATATTTTTTACATTTAATAAATGCTGCCTTGATGAACAGAATAATTTTCTTTAAAAAAAACAAGAAAAGAAAAAACTGACCTCAAACTTTTGACCGGTAGTGTATGTATTTTGTCTTGTGTATTATTAATTGTTGATGACGTTTTATGGTTAAAATAATTTTATAATTATAAAAATTGATATTTATAAAATGTGGTAAACTTGATGTTTTTTTTTTTTTTTTTTTTTTTTTTTTTTTTTTTTGCCATGACAGAAGCTGATATGGCAGTAAACTCAAACATCTCTAAGTTCTGATTTTATTATATTTTTTATTATTATTATTATTGTATATGTTTATTATTATTATTTTTCTTTTTTCTTCCTTAAAAAATAAATAAAAAAGGAAAAGGAAAAAAGACATTAAAGAAATCATACGAAGGAATATACACAGTGTAGCTTTGCATTATTATTGTCAACTTGATTATTGCATTTTTATTATGTTATTTGTTGTTGTTGTTGTTGTTATTATTTTATATTCTCTATTTGCAAACCCCTCCTGATTTGCACAATCATTTCCAGTCAGCATTTTTGCAGTTCTAGCTGTGGATCTAAAAGTTGACCTGTTTCTCTTTAGGAGCTGAGTGACATAAACCAGATGATCCGTCAGGGTGGCGTGAGCAAGAAGCGGGCATTCACCATGGAGGGCGACGAGACCGAATCTCCATCTAAATGTCTCCGGCAAGAGAACGACGACGTGCTGCTCAAACGCCTCCAGGACGTGGTCAGTGAGAGAGCCAGTCTGTGATCTGCTTTCATTGCAGACCTAATTAAAAAAAAAAAAAAAAAGCCAAAAACTGAACTTCCTATGAGCTGCTAAGTGGCTCCAGGATGAAGAGAGAGAGATGCGACAATTATTAATTATGTCGCAGAACAATCACACAACCAAAAAAACCCAAAACATCAAGTGCAGCTCGAGTATCATGACTGATGTTTTTAATCACACCAGAAGATCAGGGAGATCAGTATAAAGTTAAAGGCTTTAACTGAATCAAACAATCTTTTATCATGCGTTTTTACTATATGCATCATGCTTTTGTAAAGAACGTCTATTACAGAGATATTCTGTAGCTTTTACAAATCCAAACGGAACTTTCTTTATTTGCAGTCGAGGAGTTGCTCTGCCTCAAATATTTAAAGGATTCTTACTATTTTTTTTATTTATTTATTCTCTCATTCTGTATCAACACAAAAGGAGAATAATTTAATGGTTTGTAATAAGTGATTGCTTTTTTATTAATTCAAGATTTATTTGGCTTAATGTACTGGGAAAGTAAAGTTTAACCTAAGGCATTTCTGGTAATCAAATTTGATCACATCCTGCAAATGCTCAGTGCAGCTCTGTATTCAGATGTGTGGTATCTACACCTCTCAGTTAATTGATTTATTTCTCTTTTTAAGTTCATGTATTTTTTCTTTACAGAGCAGTTTTCTGTTTCGGAGAGACTTTCTAAAACAAAAAAAAGGTCATATTTACAGTGCATTTATTTTGTTTTGGTATTTGGTGGATTTCACCATTATGGCATGTGTGTGGTGTACAGTAACTTGTTTAATACTTTGTTTTACAGTGCTGTTCATTTTATTCTGTTCGGTTAACATTTACTGGTTACATGCTCAATAGGATGGCAGTTTTTCTTCAAATCATGTGCTACAGCTAGCTGTGTTTCTCAGTATTGTCTATTAATTTTATTCTTGCACAAACCTTGTATATTTCATCCGTTCATGTTTTTCATCTAGCTTGGTTTCTGATGTCCAACACTGATTATTGCTTTGTAATCTGCGTTTTGTAATATAGCGGGGGGATATTTTGAGAAATATTCCTCTTATGTTTATACGAACTCGTATTTTAATATTTTAAATAATGTTCCACATTGTGTTTTCCCACAACTTTCCCCTTCCTGCCTTTTTTTTTAATCTAGAGAAGGGGTTCTCAAACTCGGTCCTGGAGGGCCGGTGTCCTGCAAAGTTTAGTTCCAACCCCAATCAGACACACCTGAACTACCTAATCAAGCTCTTACTAGGCTTTCTAGAAACATCCTTGCAGGTGTGTTGAGGCAAGTTGGAGCTAAAATCTGCAGGACACCGGCCCTCCAGAACCAGGTTTGAGAACCCCTGATCTAGAGACTAGTTTGTTTATGGTAATTGTTGCTTTGACCAGTCGGCTTTTGGTCTGTTCTACAATCAGTGCCTTGGTATGTACATAATAATAAAACATGTTTTATTATGTCTCATAGAAGTCTTTAATGTTGTAAAAAATAAATAAATCAAACTTCTAAAATAACATCAGGGAAATAATATGTAATGTAATATGTTTGTATACAAAAACACAGATTGAACCTAATTGCTTCAATTTGTTTTTAATATTTATTCATTGATTTTCCTTCTGCTTAGTCCCTTTATTAATCAGGGGTCGCCACAGCGGAATGAACCGCCAACTTATCCAGCATATGTTTTACACAGCGGATGCCCTTCCAGCTGCAACCTAGTACCGGGAAACACCCATACACACTCATTCACACTCATACACTATGGCCAATTCAGTTTATTCAATTAATTTGTACCGCATGTCTTTGGACTGTGGGGGAAACCGGAGCACCTGGAGGAAACCAGGTTATGAAATAATTAAAACGACAAAAAAAAACCTTTACATAAAATAATTGTAAATTATAAAGTGTTTTTAGACAGACCGATCTTCATAGCTATTTCTCAAATTCTTGATTATTTTGTTCATTAAATAATTAAAACGATGACAAAAGGGTGTTACATTGCAAACTGGAAATAAAAAAAAAAATACATTTCCATAAAATAATTGTGAATTATAAACAGTGTTTTTAGACAGATTGATCATCATACTTTTTGCACGTGAAGAATGACACACGACATGAACTTGCACTTTTCCTACTGCAATCACACCGACTGGCATAGGCGTTTTATTTAAATAGAAGCACCTGTATTAGCTGATTACATCACGTGACATGATTGGCAGTCATGAAAAACAAAAACAATAATAAATACAAATGAAATTGAGAGCATACATAAATATTCAACATATCTATTTCTCAAACTCTTGATTTTTTTTTTGTGACGTTTTAAGTTTTTGTCGCTAGAGGGCCGCCGCCGCCGTCAGTTTGAGCCAATCACAAAGTTTAAAACGAGTGACGCGCGTACGTCGTGCACTCACAGGCCTGGCTGCGTGATGCGCGAGTCGAAAAACCAACGGATGGTTTAGCATACATGAACGCTTTACAAGATCCCTCGCGGTTTCCACGTCGCGAAATGTTCGAGGAGATGTCAGTGGAGAGAAACTGGACGGACACCGAGACCAGGGCTCTGCTGTACATCCGACAGGACGAAGAAATCAGCAGGCAAATCAGCGGAACCGTTCGCGACTCGCTAATTTACGCCGAAATCTCGAGGCTCCTCCGGGCTCAGGGGATCCACAGAACCAAGCGGCAGGTCACGACCAAGCTGAAAACACTCAAGCAGAAGTTCCTGAAAATACACGAGCACCACAAAAACAGCGGGCACGGGAGAGTGTACTGGAATTACTATGATCTCTGCAAGTCTATCTGGGGCAGCGGAAGACCCACGAACACTTCAGCACTTCATAATAATAATAACACAGTGAAACTCGAAGAGCCTCAAAGTACATCCATCGAGGACGCCAGAAATGAGAGCAGATCCACGGATATTGAGGTGTCCATCAGTCATGACGAGGAGACCGATGACTTGACAGAAGGTGCATAATGTATACTATAGTATAGTATAGTATAGTATCATATAGTGTGCTATTGTGGTCACATGACTTCACTTGCATGTACAGAAAAGTGCACGGGTAACACTTTACAATAATGTGATGTCTCAGACAACACAACATGGGTAACACTTTACAATAAGGTTGTATTAGTTAATGCATTTACTAACACGAACAAACAATTATTGTTTAATAACAATACAGTATTTGTTCATGTCAGTTAACGTTAATAAAAAAAAGTTGTCATTGTTAGTTTATATTATCTCACGGTGGATTAATAATGTTAACTAATGTTAACAAGCATGAATTTGGATGTTAATAATGCATTAGTAAATGCTGAACTATGATTAATAAATGTAGTACATTTTATTGTTCATAATTAGTTCATGTTAGCATTATTGAAACCTTATTGTAAAGTGTGACCAGTTCATGTTAATTACTAGAAAGCTAGTATGTAAAAGAGTATGCAGTAGTATGTCAAGCGTTGTGTTATATACATTGTTTTAAAATGACCTAATTTGCATGCTCTGTAAGGCTGATTTATAATTTAATTACCCCGACTTTAGGTTTCTGCAGGTCTTAAATGGTCTTAATTTACAGGTTAATCAGATGCACACAAAAAATGCTGTTAATGTATTAATTTTCATGACATTCAGAGTGTTGGTGACTTTTTTTCTTCTTCAGTGGAGCATTAGCAATTTAGCTGAAACTGTGGTCCTTTTTAAAATATCTGTAAAAAGTCAAAAAGAATCTGTAAAAAAAAAAATCAGTGACCGTTTTGAGAGGCATATATCTTATACAGGCAAAACAAATTGATTACCTGTGGCTCAGCTCTTCTATATTGAGGTAAAGTTGGTCTTATATTGGCACATTGGTTTAGTAACAATCTGTGTAACAACTTGAATAAAACCAGCTTTACCTCAATTCAAAGTGCTTTTAGCCTTGGACTTATATTTTGTAAATCCTCAAAGACCACCCAAAAAGATTTAACTTATTTAATGTTATTATTTAAAGAAAAAAAAAAAGTCATTTACATTTTGGATGGGTGGATCGCTGGAGGGTCAAATCATTTTAATCTTAGGACGAATTGTCCCTTTAAACTTAAAAAAGGTTTAATCAAAACATACATTTAAACTGCCCACTTAGAAGTAGGCAGAATATTCATTCATTCATTCATTTTCTTTTCGGCTTAGTCCCTTTATTAATCTGGGGTCGCCACAGCGGAATGAACCGCCAACTTATCCAGCATATGTTTTAAGCAGTAGATGCCCTTCCAGCTGCAACCCATCACTGGGAAACATCCATAAGTATTATATTATATTATATTATATTATATTATATTATATTATATTATATTATATTATTCATTCATTCATTTTCTTTTCGGCTTAGTCCCTTTATTAATCTGG
>CAIGQV010019356.1:4039656-4051492 GCA_903798115.1 Danio jaintianensis
CAGAAAAAATATTTATTATTATATTATTTTATGGTGTTTTTGACATTTTTGCACATGTTTGTGAATGTATTAATTATGTTTCAGCTTTGTGTATATTATGATAATTAAGATGCATGACTTTGTAAGGTATACTTTGTAGAAATGTTGCTGTTGCTACAATTGAAAAAAAGTCAGTTTGCCAGATTTCATTTGGCCCAATTAAAAAATTTAGATGTTACCATTCACTAAACATTTTTGTGTTTGGGTGGAAAATGTTTTTTACAGTGTATATTTTTAGCTAAAATATTTACATCTAATGCAAATTATATATATTATTAATTAATATGACACTTTTTTTGTATTTTATGTATGTTTGAATTTATTTACATACACTGTAAAAAATTAAATGACAAAAAGTCATGACTACAATGTTTTAAGTTTAATCAGGTGTCTACTACATTTTTAAGTTATGCATATATGCTTAATATTTTTAGTCAGTTTGACTGATGTAAGTTGAGATGACTAGAACAGTTCCTTTGATTCAACTAAAGAAATTAAGGCAGCAAGATTTTTTAGTGTATACACGTTACACATTTATTATACAAATACAAACTTTTATTTCAGATATGATTAATCATGAAAAATAGTTTGACAGCCCTAAAACAATAACAACAAGGTAATGTTTTCAGTAATACAGTTAATTTGACTAGCAATTACACAACATTGCAGCTCAGTTTATTTTTTTACACTTTTTAAAATAAAGACTCTTCAATTGCACACTATTAATAATAAAGGTTCCAAGAGGAGCTTCTTCTGTTGAACACAAAAAATGTTTTAATTCTTTTTTAATTACCTATTTTGGAAAACCTTGGCTTAATTGATCTGTTCAACCAAAAACCTGATTTTCCACTCTCTTTATTGTGCTGTAGTTATATATTTTTTCTGTTTACGTTCCGTCAAGCCCTAAAAAGGACCAAAAATGAAAATGTTTTATATTGAAGACTTATTTATTAGTGCACCACTTGAATGGACTATTATGTGTGTCCTTGCGTCTGTCAAACTTTATTATTATTATTATTATTATTATTATTATATTGAGCTGGGTCACTGTGAACTGTTGATGACTGGTCACAGCAGTTCTACAAAAACTATTTAAGTTCCAGACTTACGGCAGCAAGAATATGGAAGTCAATGGTTACAGGTTTCAAACATTCTTCAAAATAACTTCTTTCATTTTCAACAGTAAAAGAAAGTCATAAAGGTTTGGAACCCCTTGACAGAGAGTGAATAGTGAGTACATTTTCATTTTGGGGTGAACTATCCTTTGAAGGGTGAAGTTAAAGGTTGAGAACTGAAAATTCATTTGATGTTTTATTCTTGTAGTAGTAGAAATACACATCATCCGGTACCACAGAATGTCCAAGGCTTTTGTGTTAAATCCAAAGATGTTTTGTGAAGAGACGCCTGTGAAAGCACAGGATAATTAATAAATAACTGGAGTAAATCTATAAGGGCATCCTGTGGTTTTCCAGCGAGAGGCTGATGAGAAATGTCAAACATAATGTGGATGATTTTGTGTGAGCAGCTGCTCTGAGGTCTGGCTGAGTGGGATTAAACTTAACATGGCTCTCCTGGGTGAAACGTCCATCTCACACTCTTACAGCAAAACTGAAGAAAAAAACACGTCTCCACTCCTGAGAGGCTTCAGAGCTGCTCGAACTTCAGCAGTTCATCTCTCACATCTCTGATTTGTCTCAGATTTGATGTCCTTTTAGAAATATGCATAAATACTTTACCTCAACTTTGGGATGTTATTGCAAATTTATGCCTCGTTTAGAACCAATTCCCCAGCAAATACTTGAAAGAAAACCCTTATGTTGTGGGAATAGCTAGATCCTGGTTAGTTTAAATATTCATATGCATTTAATTTGAGAATGAATGACAAATCTGAGCATGCTTTGTTTGCTATTAAATTTAGTTATCTTCAATTACATTTTTTTTATCTGTTTTTTTGTGTACAAATTGATCTACTGCATCACCTAACAATAGCAACACTTTTAATGCATATATGCGTATACACATATTTGTCCCCCTCCCACCAGTGCTGATATACAGCCATATCGCACTGCTACTCATGTGATATTGCTCATATATATACACACATATATATACACACAGACATACACCTTGGAAACAGTTGTGCTCAAAAGAAAATATAAAAAAAATAATTTTGCAAGTCATACCGTCACTTTTGATCAAAAGGCACCATTTTGCTAAATTAAAGTCTTTTTTTTTTATTATGGCCTGTCTTTTGATACATTTGGTAGGCTAATTAGTTCTCCTAATGTGGAAAATACAACTGAAAATGTATTAAATATTAAATGATAATTTATTGACCTTATTCTTCAATGCGGAAGTGCGTTTCGTTTTGAAGTGAAGTCTCGTTTTTGCGGTTGTTTTAGAACTTCCGATTCAGTTGCCTATGGGAGAAATGACTAGGAATACTAAACGGCAGAAAACGGTCAAACAAGTTGCTCTACAAACAAGTGTTTGCAGGACTATACAGACAAAGTAGAATAATATAATAAGAAAATATCAGTTTGCAACATCAAGCAGCAACGTCTAAAAATGAATGGAAGTGAATGAGACCGGAAGTCTCAAGCCAAAAAGATTCAAATGACTGCGCCCACTCGTACATGAAGAATAAGGTGAATAAAATAATTTTAAGGACTTAATGGTAAAGAAGTAGCCTATAGGCTAACATTATAGGTAAAACAGTCTACTGTTTCAGTTTTCCTTTAGTTTGAAGGCCCACAGAGATTCTTCGCCCACTGAAAGCACAGCAGAATTGGACCTCATGTCATTCATAAACCTCATAAACACCTCCTTTATGACATTTTTCAGGTATTTTAAACACATTTTATGCTATTTGAATCCATTCCACATATATAAACACTTTTCCCAGGCGTCATTTAGCAGCTTTCATGGGTCACTGCTATCAGGTACACCAACGCACCGTCATTTCTCTATCTTACCTGGGGTTTTTTTCTTCCTTTAATTTCGTTCCTGAGTTGTTCAGTAACACCGGACACGGGCAAACCTGAAGGACACTCGCCCGGTGTTTCCTGCAGATCTCGGTAAAAGCCTCACACGCTGCTTCTGCTCATCCGTCAGCTTTATGCGGCTTTGTGGCTGTACACGAAGGGATGATATCCGCACAATTTCCCTGTGACACTCTAGAGCCCAAATATAACCGGCTGACTCAACTGTCACAGCAAAAACCGAGAGGCGCCGCAACAATGACTGTAAACAACTTTTGAGAATATATGCGAGACCCCCTTGTCACGCCAATGTGTCCTCAACAGACGGAGGTAGTGACACTTTTGGTGGGGCGTTCTATTATAATGAGGACTATTCTTGTATGTTAGTTTAATTTTTTTGGTGTTTTTTTTTTTCTGTCCTCCCTACTGTCACAGGAGGGGGTTTGACAAGGCCTGTCAGCTGTAAAGGTAAAGCTTTGCCTTCCGGAAGGCCATCTGTATTTAGAACAGGTTTGACGGTATATTACACCCTGACACACAGTTGAATCTGTCACCTGCTCGGAGGACATTTACATCTGCAATATTCGCAATTCACTTTACATTTATAATTCTGTTTCAAAATGCTTTCAGTGCTGAGGAGATTTAATCTTTTTTTTTTAGAGATGAGATCATTTTAAAGTCTGTTTATTTTGCTAAGTCATATTTAACACAATTCATCTGTGCGAGTTAAAAAATGAGAGAAAAAAAAGGTTTGGGTAATCTTCAAAGTATGACCATTTGCTTCCGCATTTGGAGTTGCGGTCCTTCTCTGTTGACGTCAATTCGGATGCAACCACAATGGACCCTTTTCACCTTTCCGGGTTTTTCAGTAGGGAAGTCGTTATGGTTGGGTAAACTTAGAGCGCAGTGAATGGGAGAATACAACAAAAAAATTTTTTACAGTCCTATTTGCTGAAATAATAAAAGAAAAATGTCACAATGGTGTTATCAAAAAATGCGTGACTCTGATAACGGCAGCCAGAAGAGAGAACAACGTCAAATTTACTCTCCTGCCCCATACACACTGCATTCGTTTTTCGTAATTTGATGTAAAGATGATACAACACATACATAAATACATATAAAAATCAAAATAGTAAAAACTTTTAAGGATGCTGATAACCATTAAACGCGTCGTAACAGTCTTGCAAAAAGGGTTCTCAAAATACAAATTTAATTGGACAACATTTCAACAAGGTCTTCATCATGTCACACAGGAAATACAAGAGAACTCAAGAAGTGAAGTGAAGTGAAGTGAAGTGTAGTGTGGCCAAGTATGGTGTCCCATACTTGGAATTTGTGCTCTGCATTTAACCCATCCAAGTGCACACACACAGTTAGTGAACACACACACCCGGAGCAGTGGGCAGCCATGCTGCGGCGCCCGGGGAGCAGTTGGGGGGAACGGTGCCTTGCTCAAGGGACTCACCTCAGTCGTGGTATTGAGGGTGGTGGAGAGTGCTGGTCATTCACTCCCCCCTCCCCCAATTCCCGCTGGTACCGAGTATCGAACCAGCAACCTTCGGATCACAAGTCCAACACACAAGTCCAACACTCTAACCACCAGGCCACGACTGCCCCCCAAGATATAGGCTTCATCTGAAATCGCATACTTACATACTATATAGTACGCTAAAAACAGCATGCGAGCCAAGTAGTACGTCTGAATTCATAGAATTTGAAAAACAATTTGTGAGAAGTACACGGATGACCTACTACTTCCGGCGAGATTCTGAAGTGCGCATCGGATGGACGCTATGCTATCCCATGATGCACCGCGAGATAATTCATGAATGGGAGCGAAGTGATGCAACTGACTCGGGTAGATCACGAAAAATAAAGCCCCGCCCCCCACTCAATATTCCACATCAGTTGGAAGTACATCAACATACTGAAATAAAAGTCTCTCACCGGTTCATGCAGACTTAAGATGACAGAATGCAAAATCTGATAAGCATGGGATTTAAAGGGGTAATTTAGCTCAAAACATGACAATTTGCAGTAAATATGTATCTGTCCTTTAGGCCTCCAAGATGTAGCCTAGGTGGTTTTGTTTTTCAGCACAATTTAAAAGAATATTTTTAGCTGAAATAGTGGTCATTTCTGATTAATGAAATGCAAGTCTGTGGTCATCTGCACTTTCAGACTTAAAAATAACAAACATGTACAGGCAGAACAGAGTTATCGTTTTTTTTTTAAAGTGTACAGTCATGAGCAATGGTAATAATTTAGGTTTTGCCTGCATTGACTCACAGTACTGTTAACCACCAAGAAGTAAGTCACCCCAGTTTCAGCTAAAATAATTTTTAATGTTCTTTTGGGAGTGAATAAATTAAGAGTTTTACCCCTTCTCACAAGGAAACCAAACTAGTTTACATATTTTCAGAAAAGTAGCTAATTTATACAAATTCATAGGATCTTATTAGTATAATTAGTAAAAATTTAGTAAAAAAACCCATAGCTAAACCATCATTGGGGGATGAGCAAACCATACTAAAATGTACTAATGGGTTTGTTCATTCATTCATTTTCCTTTGGCTTAGTCCCTTTATTCATCAGGGGTCGCCACAGCGGAATGAACCGCCAACTTATCCAGCATATGTTTTACACAGTGGATGCCCTTCCAGCTGCAACCCAGTACTGGGAAACACCCATACACTCTCACATGCACACACATACACTATGGTCAAGGTCAACTTTATTTATATAGCACCTTAAAACAACATGAATGTTGACCAAAGTGCTTCACAAACATGGCAACAACAATAGACAGTAAAATAAACAATAAGAAAACCAGGACAATATAAGCTAATATAAAATTTTAAAGAATAAAAATAAATGTTAAAAATCTGTCCTAAAATGAGTCCTAAAACAAAAAAAAAAATACTAATTTCTATCAATAAGCCAGAGAGAAAAGGTAGGTTTTGACTGAGAGAACTATGGCCAATTTAGTTTATTCAATTCACCTATAGTGCATGTCTTTGGACTGTGGGGGAAACCGGAGCACCTGGAGGAAACCCACACCAACACGGGGAGAACATGCAAACTCCACACAGAAACGTGGAGAAAAACTGACCCAGCGACCTTCTTGCTGTGAGGCAACAGTGCTAACCACTGAGCCACCGTGTCGCCCTAATGGGTTTGTACAAATTCATGTTATTTTTAGCCACAAGATCAATGAATTGTCGTAAAATTTTGTTCGTCTCTCAGTAAAAAATAGTACTCTTTTGTTTTTTGAATTACGTACATTATTATTTTTTTAAGAATGCATATTTCACAAAAGCCATGTGAATCTGATCTCATAAATAAAGCTTGTCAAATAGTTTAAACAGGTTCAGATCCAAACTGGACATGTCTATCATAGATTAACTCTGGATGTCTTGATTCAGGTTTGTGATGACAGAAACAGGCAGGTGGAGACACACACTGTGCCCTATTTAGACAGAGAAACATTCATCATGATTGCATCACTGAGATTTCATATCAATGCACAGAAACTCAGACACTTCAGGCGGGATTCAGAGAAGCTGAAGAGCAAAGGAAGTTTCTCATTCTCTCTTAAATTTTGTTCTTCATCCGATTTCTCAGTGATAAAACACTATGATCTACTGGTTAGCCAATGAATGCAAAAGCTCTCTTGAGATTACAAGAACTGTAATGCTTACTATTTTGCAAGTCTCATCCACAGTCATGAGCAGTGGGTAAAAAAGAGAATGGTGAGACCAATACATCTTGACTGAAATCCAACTAAAGAGGCTCAGAAATGAGTAAAAGAGCTATATTCTGGTTTATTGAAAGTACGTCCACAGAGAATGCTTCAGATTGTATTCGACTAAAAAAATAACTGAACCTTTTATGTTACATCAGTAAGCCTCATTCACTCCGTTCGGCTTCAAAATGTAGAGTTTTTAATATTAAAATTCAAATATGTGGAACAAAAATCTTCCGATCAAAAGTTTAAAGGAAAAGCAAAGGCAAGATTAAGAAGAATATTTTAAAAGAAACCCTTCAAATAATTGATTATTATTATAATTATAATTTGTCGATATTTTTATTTTATTTATTTATAGATATAATAACTTCCACTGAGTCTGATACGATTCATCTTTTCTGAATTATCTCTGGCTTTTAAGATAAAAGCCAAAACAGCAGTTAAAAGCAAGAGTTTCTAAACTGAGGAAATGATTATCAACATGTTCAATTGTTATCAAGTGAGATGCTTTCAGACAGATTTTTCTTGAACTCTTTATGAGCATGTTATTCCACCCTCCCACCACCAGAGCAAATGCAAAAAAGCTGCCTGATTTTTCAAGCCACATTTGATCAAGTGTTATTTTTGTTCCAAGTTGCATAGTGTGTATTTGTAGTTCTGGTCAAACACAATGAGTTAAGTGTGTAATTTTTTGCTTTCTAATTGTGTTTTCTGGTAAGTTGAATCTTTTTTTTCAATCCTTTTTGGTTTGATGTCATTAGAATTTGCATATTTGATTGTGCATTTACATCGTGGCCTACGATAGTGACCTTCATCAACTCTTGTTTGATTCTGATTGGTCAAATGCAGATGCATTGAGCACTTATATTTTTGTATAAATGTATATATTTGATTTGTAAATTGCATATTGGTCACATGGTGAATTTTATAGGATATTAATATTGCTGTAGTGTTTTTGTTGTTGAAACGACTTGATTATTTTATTTTTACTGATTTATTTGCATGCTCAAAACCTCTGATTAACCTTTGATTGACCTGTTCTTCTATCTAGTTGGCCTTTTATTGTTTGTCTCATGTAGTTGTATTGTTTATTGTGTCCATCAAGTCTATTGTTCTGTTTATAGTTGTCTGTTGTTCTGTCTACCATTCTATCTAGCATTCCATATACACTATTCTGTCTGTCATTCTGTCATTCATTTTATAATTAGTTTGATCTTGCGCAGTCATTCATTTATTCTCCGTTGTTTCATGTATTGTTCATTCTATTTATCTATAATTCATTCTGCCATTCATTCTGCCATACTTGATCTTGATCTTTCTTTCAGTCCAACTAATTGTTCTAGCATTTTGCCATTCTTTTCTCATGTAAAGTAATACAGTTGAAGGGAGAATTATATTATATATACTGTATAATAACACATTAAAAAAAAAGATTAATTGCAATGATGACAGTACACAATATTGTAGTTATTTTGCAGGATACTAGTATTCAGCTTAATGTGCAATTTAAAGGCATGTTTGGTTAATTAGGAAAGCAGTTGGACGACAGTAGTTTATTCCAATTGGAATTTTCCAATTCTTAAGGGGGCTAATATTAATTCTTAAGGGGGCTAATAATATTTTAATAACTTTTATTCCAGCCAAACTTCAAGAATGACTTTCTCTGGGAGAAAAAGAAATAAATATTATTGGAAATACAGTGACATTTCCTTTCTTCGTTACACATCACCTGGGAAACATTTGAAAAATAATAATTGACAAATAATTTTGACTTGACAACATTGTTAATGTACATTTTTTTTCAGTTTTACCTTTAGATTATTAAACAATAATAACCTATAGACTTTGAGCAGGTCAAAGTGTTTGGCAGAAACATCTGTCTGTTGATTTTTATTTGATTGCCTTGGCCATCGTGTGAGTCAGAACCATGTGTGTCTTTTTTTTTTTTTTCTCTCTTTTTTCTTCTAATAACTCTTCTCAATCTCCTCTAACCGTAGGAAGTGGATTGTTGGTCAGTTGATTGCATTCTTCCATTCGTCCTTTACCTGTGGATTGCTTCATTTTGACTTCATCCTGAAGTGCGGTTCGTGCTCTCTTTAAAGTGCTCATGATCAGTTTGGGATCAGATTGTGATTCAGCAGTGACTGATTGTGTAATCAGGACTGGTAGTGATATAGTATACCAGTAACTGATACAATCTCAAGGTGGCACGGTGGCTCAGTGGTTACCACTGTCACCTCACAGCAAAAAGGTCGCTGGTTCGAGTCCCGGCTGGGCCAGTTGGCATTTCTGTGTGGAGTTTGCATGTTCCCCCCGTGTCTGCTCAGGGTGCTCCGGTTTCCCCCACAGTCCAAAGACATGTGGTATAGGTGAATTAGATTAAATAAATTGGCTATAGTGTATGAGTGTGTGAATGTGCGAGTGTGTGTGTGTGAGTGTGAGAGTGTATGGGTGTTTCCCAGTACTTGGTTGCAGCTGGAAGGGCATCTGCTGCGTAAAACATATGCTGCAATAGTTGGTGGTTCATTCCGCTGTGGCGACCCCTGATAAATAAATAATAAACAATAAACTATAAGTGCACTTTTTAGTGTGTTGCCTTGTGCTTTTGTTGTCACTTACTAAATATTATGTTTCTGTTTTGAAGATGAGTAATTAATTAGCCTACGTTATTTTTATTTTTGGGTGAACTAGCCCTTTAATGTGAAATGTTAACATATTCTGTAATGTACTGTACTTTTTTGTATTGTTTTTTTATGGATCAAATCTGAAGGCTAATATATTAGCTGCCTAAAACAAGTTATTGTTTTGCACTATATTGCTAGGCCCACACTGAAAAAAATGTCAGTGAAAACTACAGTAAAACAACTGTAAAGCAGCAACAGTAAAAGACCATAAACCAAAAGAGTACATCACTGTATTACATACATTAAATCACTTTAATTTAAGAAAAAGTACATAACTTTGCTCTTAATACAGTTGAAGTGAGAATTATTAAACCCCCTGAATTATTAGCCCCCCTGTTTAATTTTTTCCCCATTTTCTGTTTAACGGAGAGAAGATTTTTTCAACACATTTCTAAACATAATAGTTTTAATAACTCATTTCTAATAACTGATTTATTTTATCTTTGCCATGATGACAGTAAATAATATTTTACTAGATATTTTTCAAGACACTTCTATACAGCTTAAAGTGACATTTAAAGGCTTAACTAGGTTAATTAGGTTAACTAGGCAGGATAGGGTAATTAGGCAAGTCATTGTATAACGATGGTTTGTTCTGTAGACTATCGGAAAAAAATATTGCTTAAAGGGGCTAATAATTTTGACCTTAAAATGGTTTTGAAAAAATTAAAAACTGCTTTTATTCTAGCCGAAATAAAACAAATAAGACTTTCTCCAGAAGAAAAAAATATTATCTGACATACTGTGAAAATTTCCTTCTCTGTTAAACATAATTTGGGAAAAAAGAAAATTCCAAAGGGGGTTTAGTAATTCTGATTTCAACTGTATGTAAAAAAAAAAATACAACTTGTTAAAGTGAAAATATTCATTTTTGTTGAAATAAAAAAAGTGCTGTAACGTCTCAAGCAAGCAATTACCCTAAAATTTAAATTTTAAAAGTTTAATTCTGTCTAAAAGCACGTTTTGTTGATGTGTACTATACAATTTACAATATAAAACATTCAAAAATTCAACAAGCACATACTTTAAATTCTACAGTAACAAGATGTAGAATACGATATATGTTTGTTAAATAAGTGCATTTTAAAGGTATAGTTAACCCAGAAAGTAAAATTCCAAATCAGTATATTAGATTTAATCAGAGATCCGGTCCTTACACCACAAATTATACTGTTAATTCCAAAATATCTTAATTTCTGTTTCGAAGATGGGTAATTACTTAGCCTACATTATTTTTATTTTTAGGTGAACTATCCCTTTAATGTAAAATGTTAAAATATACTGTTATTTACTGTACTTTTGTGTATTGTGCTTTAATGGATCAAATCTGAAAGTTAATTGCTAAATACAGCAAAAAATAAAAATAAACTAAATGGATGTCTTGAAGATGGAATACAAATATTGACCTATGAAGGATGCCTGAAATAAAACGGCATCTTGGAAATATCCAATACTCTAATCATCATATTTTTACTATTAACATTATTGAACAATATCTTCTCTGTTTATCCCTTAAATTAGTTGGGATTGTGAAAGGCTCTTCTAACTTATGAGGGCAATAAATAAAATAGGACAACAAATGAAATGGCCTGCGTTATTGATCTTTCATTTTACGAAGACGCTATCAAATAAACATTATAAGGCCAGCATTTCATAATTTGAAAAAACAGGCTAAATAATACGGCATTGGTAGTTTCACTGCAGTGAATTTGCACCCAGGAGAGCAGCTCCAAAAACTTAAACAACTTCTTTTTTTTTTTGCATGCACAGATATTTTAAGTGAAGTCTCTGCAAAGTTTTATGCATGAATCCCCAGGTCTGATAATGCTTTTCTTATATGCGCCTCTAGCCAAGGCTGTTTGCAAATGCACTACGTCTTATAATGGAAAGGGGCTTTATTTTCGGCTAAAATGGAATGCGCAGTCTGTTGAAAGAGAAAGAGATTTGCATCCTGTCTGGAGGAAGAAGAGATGAAGGAAATCTTGTTCTTGTTTGTCAATATGTTTAGTTTTAGTTGACTGAGCAATTCCCTACATGTCAGGACCACCGCAGAGTCTGTGCAGCAGTGCGCTTCACATTCACTGATGAAGTCTAGATAGAAGAGAGAGGGAGAAGAGAAAAAAAAGAGGTAATAGGTAAATTATCAAAGCTTAATCATGGGTGCACGTGCAGAAAGTATAAAAAAAAATGGAGAAGAAAATGTGTAAATAAATGAATTAGTCTCATTCTGCCTGTCCTTCTGTTGTTGTGTCTATTGTCTTGTCTGTCTGTCTGTCATTGTGTCTGTTCTGTTAGTTATTTTGTCTGTCTGTCCTTCTGTTGTTGTATCTATCGTCCTGTCTGTCTGTCATTGTGTCTGTTCTGTTAGTTATTTTGTCTGT
>CAIGQV010019356.1:4051502-4079923 GCA_903798115.1 Danio jaintianensis
TCCTGTCTGTCTGTCATTGTGTCTGTTCTGTTAGTTATTTTGTCTGTCTGTCTGTCTGTCTGTCTGTCCTTCTGTTGTTGTATCTGTCGTCCTGTCTGTCATTGTGTCTGTTCTGTTAGTTATTTTGTCTGTCTGTTATTATGTCTGTTCTGTTAGTTATTTGATCTGTCTGTCATTCACCTGTTGTTAAATCTGTCATTCTATCTGTATTTAATTTTGTTGTTGTGCCTGTTGTTGTATATATATCATTCTGTCTCTTTTCCCGTTTGTTTCTTGTTGTATCTGCTGTTCTTTTTTGTTATTCTGTCTGTTGTTATGTCTCTCTGTCATTTGGTTTGTCTTTCTGTCTGTTATTTTGTCTGTCTGTTGTTGTCTCTGGCATCCTTGTCTGTCATTCCGTTTGTCTGTTGTTGTATTTCTCATTCTGTCCTTTGTTCTATTTGCCTGTTGTTATCACTGTCTGCCATTGTTACTTTCATTCTCTCCGTGTCTCTGTCAGATCTGCCTGATGTATGATTTTCAAAGAGCAGGTCATATAGGTTTTTCGAAAAATATATAATTTAGTGTTTGTAATGTAACTGACCTTCAATGTGTAAAACACTGTAAAAAATGTTGGGTTCCACACAATCGATTTGTGTTGGGACAACATAAAGGTATTAAGTTAACTTATTAGTTTTTACAAATTTAAGTGGATTGAGCATGAAACAAATAAGTTGTCCCCCCCCAAAAAAATGAAAGAATTATGTTGTTTCAGCTCATTTTAAATAAGTTGCTTGAACAAACAGCAAACGTAATTTTTTCGAGTACATCTGCAAATTTAATCCAAAAAAGTGCATGATAAATAAAGATATCATCTCTCAAATGAAAGAATAGTGTTAACGAGTTGAATCCTTTGCCATTAAGATGATCAAATTGACATATTTGCATAATCCCTCCCTTCCCCCCGAAATACAAGGAAAGTATTTTGTTGGGTAGGGAGGAAAGACTAATCAAAACAGACTTTGCCAACTGACCAATCAGAGCAGAGTTGGCTTAAGGAAGGGAGAGGTTCAAAGAATTATATCAAAGTTATTGAAAAAGGAATGTAATATTAAGTGCATATTCTAAGAAAATTGCAATGTTTTTTGATCTTTTGTGCATTATAACCTGTTGTATGGAACCCCCAACAAAATAGGACACTTTAAAATACTATATGACCTGTTCTTTAATATATTTAAAATATCTAAAATACAGTACAATACATATTTGTGTAAAAGCAGTACATATTTTGGATGTCTCTCTTATTTGACCCATTAATTTCAGGTTTTGGAGTCTCTTCGAATGCTCTGATGAGTTGGTTTAGGTGTGTTTAGATAACAGTCTGAAAGAAAGTACAATAGCTAAATTGGTACTGTGAATATGTTTTAATTATTCAGTTTTATTATTAGTCTGCGAGAGCTGGAAGTTGCTGCATACCTTTATTTTAGTATGATGACGTAGTTCCAGTTGGAATGGGATATTGAGTAGCGGGCAGGGTTTTATTTTTGCGCTCCTCCTCTCAGGGTGTGTCTCAATCAGCACCATTGCTCAGTAGTCAGTGCACTGATCAGCCATTTTAAGTGCTGTCTTGATGGCAAAAAGTTCTTCCATTGCACTGAAACGCATTGATATGCAGATTGAGACACAGCGTCAGATTTTATTTGCAAACTAATAGTTGGGCATTGTGGCTCAGTGGTTAGCACTGTCGCCTAACAGCAAGAAGGTCGCTGGTTCAAGTCCCGGCTGGGCCAGTTGGCATTTCTGTGTGGAGTTTGCATGTTCTCCCCTTGTTGGCGTGGGTTTCCTCCAGGTGCTCCGGTTTCCCCGGTTTCCCCCACAGTCCAAAGATAGATATAGGTGGATTGGATAAACTAAATAGTGTATGAATGTGTGTGTGAATGAGTGTATATGGGTGTTTCCCAGTACTGGGTTGCGGATGGAAGGGCATCCGCTGCGTAAAACATATGCTGGAATAGTTGGCGTTTCATTCCGCTGTGGTGACCTCTGAAATAGAGACTAAGCCGAAGGAAAATGAATGAATAAATGGTTGAGCTAGGCATATTTTGCCCAAGTTGTCAAACTGACATCATCAGAGAAGGACTGCCATCGCAGAATGAAACAAATGGTTAGATTTGGTTAAAGATTACCAGATTAAATAGTTCTTTTTCAGTAGATTAACTTGTTAAAATTACCAATGTGCGCTAGCAAAAACAAAATTGTAAATTGCGGACTTTAATAGCCAACATTTACTTTTAAACTAGAACATAACCAAACTAAGAAGCACTGATTTAATCACATAGCAATGAACAAAGTAGTGTTTACACGGAATACAAAACAAGACATGAGAAATCAGAACCGCTAATACAAAACATATACAGATTGTGCAGAGACAGAGTCATGCAGAGAAAGGCCATAAAGCATTAGCATATGGTAGTTCGAAGCAATAGCGAGAGCCGGTTTGCTCCTGGACACAGACTGCCACATCCTCCCTGCTGGTCCACAGGCTTTTGTACGCCTCTGATCCGTGGATCCCAGATAATGTTCTGTTTGCTCGCTCAGGCTTTAACATGCCCAGTTGTCTCTGTACCGCCAGGGGGTGGCAAGCGGGATGAATAGAGAGCGAGCCCATGTGAAGGCTCTTCCCTTGGGGACTAACATTGGCAGAAATCATGTAGAGCGACAGACGCACCGCTATGAACAGCAGAATGATGATCGCTGGTTTGTTCTCACTTTTCAGCTGTTTAAGGTTTATTCTTGGGTTGCTAAAATGATAGGGTATTAGCATTCGAGCAGATTTCAATACAAGTTATTTATTTTCAAACTGTTACTTTCGGATTGCTCGTTGGAAAAGTGTAGTGAAAAATTGAATAATAAAAGTACGATTGAAGTAATTCATTGGATTTAAAAAAATAAATAGTTTTGGTTTTGTTTTATTCAGATTTTATTTATTTTATTTAATACATTTTTAATAATAATGAATGTCATTTAAAACTAAATTAAAGAAATTAAATATTACATAAACTGATTTTAAAGAAATGTGCAACAAATACAATTGAACAATAAATAAAAGTACATTATTATAGTGAATAATTAAAGTGTTGGATGGAGGTTTTTTCTTAGATAGCTAAAATGATAGGAAATTAGCATTTGAGCAAACTGTTGCTTTCAGATTGCTCAGTGGAAAAATCTAGTGAAAAATGTAATAATAAAATAAAAATAAAATAATAATTAACAAAGTAATTTGATTTTAAAATGTTTTGTTTTATTCCGATTTTATTGATTTTATTAAAGAAATTTGTGATTAAAATTAAAATGAAATAAATTAAAGATTAAATAAACTGATTTTCAAGATTTCAGACTTTGCTGATAATTGATTATAAAGCGTGCTTGGCATGCTGTCCTAGGAGAGAACCCTGAGCTCGTAAGATCCTCGAGCCCAGGGCTCCCTCCCGTTTGTAGGGTGAGAGGGGAGTTTGAGCTCAGGTAGGTCTCGAGAACTGCCCTGCTTGTTTATGACTAATGGCAATTAGGGATTGCTGATTAAGAGCTCATCAATGATGCCAATTTGGTTTGGTCAATTCACCTATGTTGCATGTCTTTGGACTGTGGGAGGAAACCGGAGAGCCTGGGGGAAACCCACACGAGCACGGGGAGAACATGTAAACATCTGCTGGCCAAGTAAGGACTTGAACCAGTGACATTCTTGCTGTGAGGCAACAGTGCTAACCACTGGGCCGCTGTGCCACCCTGTCAAGGAAAAGGGAGGAGGAGGAGTAGGGGTGGAAGGGGGGATTCTTCAAGACAAAGATAACTATTTATTTATAGCGAGTTAGGAATCATCCGATTGGTGAATCATGCGTTGCTAATGCAGGACCAGCCGTGGTACTACTGGCACTAATACTACTGATACAATTTTAAAATAAATAACAGTTCAGCATTATAGTAAATATTAATCTAAATGTTTCCTAAACTATATTTAAAGTGATAATGAGGTCTTTACAAATATAAAATGTATTTGCCTTTTACATTTTAGAATGTGGATCCACACAATGGTAGTAATATCTAGGGTGTCTGACTATGCTTCTAAAAGATTATAAATTCCTGATTTATTTAACATATTTAATGCTTTTTCCCTAATTTGACTTTTAAAATACCTGTTCTGTGTGATTCCTCAGGACTGGTCATAATAAGAGGACCAGCGCAGGTGTTTGTGTTCAAGACAGTGCCGTAGGCTTGTTTATTGCTGAAAGACTTTATACATATCCGTTAATGATGGAGGAAAGCCTTTTTAAATGCAAATCCAAAAGTCATTTGTAGTTTTGGGACAGAGGCAGTTCATGAGCCAGTTCATGACTGGTGTTTTGTTTTTCTCCATCGTATGGTCAAAGCTTCGTATGGTCGTATGTCCCAGTGTTGGGTAAAGTTACTTTTGAAAGTAATGCATTACAATATTAAGTTACTCCCCAAAAAAGTAACTAGTTGCTTTACTTTACTTTTTATGGTAAGTAGTGTGTTAGGTTACTTTTCCTTTGCTGAGGCTTGATCTCTTTCAGAACTTGAGTTTTTTATTTTATTTATTTATTTTTTTAAAATAGCGGAGCTCTGCAATTAACAATGCACTATATAACCTACACCTTCATTTACTTAAAAAACACAATTTTGTCTTATTAGTAACGTAAAATCACTGTCCATTGAGGCAATCCCCTTTCCTTTTCTTCGAAGCGTTCAAAATAATGAGAATACCGTCGCAGAAATGTAAGGCTCTGCCATCTTGGTTTCTGTCTGTTCTGTCCGTTTGCAGTGCATTCTCTCATTGAGTGCGTGATTCAACGTGACTACATTAATTTTAATTAACAAATGTAAATTAATTAAACTAAAGGGCGGCATGGTGGCTCAGTGCTTAGCACTGTCGCCTCACAGCAACAAGGTCACTGGTTCGAGTCCCGGCTGGGCCAGTTGGCATTTCTGTGTGGAGTTTGCATGTTCTCCCCGTGTTGGTGTGGGTTTCCTCCGGGTGCTCCGGTTTCCCCCACAGTTCAAAGACATGCGCTATAAGTAAATGGAATAAGCTATATTAGCCGTAGTGTATGAGTGTGTGAGTGTATAGGTTTCGCAGTATGTGGTTGCGGCTGGAAGGGCATCAGCTGTGTAAAACGTATGCTGGAAGAGTTGGCGGTCCATTCCGCTGTGGCGACCCCCTGGTAAATCAGGGACTAAGCTGAAGGAACTAAAAAGTAAACTCACGTTACATTTTTTAAAAGTAACTCAAATATTATTACTTATTTTTTTAAAGTAATGCTTTACTCATTACTTAGAATAGTAATATTATTACGTAAATCGCGCTACTCGTAACACTGGTCCTAACTACACATGACAAGCAACAAGCAGTTTGTCTGTCTGCACCAAACATGATGTGACACAACAGAAACATTTAAATACCAGCCACTGCACTCCCAAAGAAATAGTAAGGGTTTTAGTCTGATTAATACACAATAAACCTCTTTAACATTATTAATAGGCTACTGAGAGTGATGTTGTTGGTTTGCACTGTTCTGACTTTCAAATTCTGCTAGATCGTTTACTAGTTCTTTTATTTTCAAGATTTGAGGTAAACTTCTGCTGCTTTCAGTAGTATGGCAATAAATATGACTAAAAATGAGTGACTAACATTAATCTGGTGGCAAAAATTACACACTGCACCTTTAAGTTGATTAAATTACACGCTTGCACATTTTTTAAGACAATACCCCATTAGCATATAATCCAGCAGAGATTACAAAGAAGTCAACTGGTTTTACTAATAGTTCAACCAATCTCTTTGCAAAAATGTGTATAAAATCTTTAAAAAGTTGCCATCAGCATTATCTCAGGTAAAAATTATCATCTCAACCTTCTTCCACAGTCAATTACTGAATGGCCAAACAGGTGTATGATATGTCTGCTTCCTTTTAAAAAATTTAAATTTAAATTCAAAATAAAAAGACAATCTGTGCACCATTTGACACGGAGAGACCCAGGCATTATGAATCGACCTCCAAAAAAATTCGCCAGATTAATTATTTAAATCTAGTATTGACAGGCCTAATCTTCATCTAAAGCTTCCTCTTCCCAGCCAGTGTCAATGTTTTAGTCATTTGTCATTATCTGTTCTTTATGATGACATGACCCGGCTGGACGTTGACGAACTGTGAAGTTGTCTAAGCTGCAGCAGCACAGCTTCAGATGGGATAATCGGTTTAATCCATTATCTGCTTAGCCACAGAGGTGCCTGGCCATGTGTGTGTTGTTGGCCCTCATTTAATGATGAAGAGACTTTTCACAGGGAGCGAAGGTCTAAGAGGGGGATTTTCGAGGCCAGGTTTCTTTTCTACTTGGACCATATCCTTGTCCGACCTCTCGACGTGATGAAATACTGAATCAGGGTCGCCATTCATTATTGACAACAGTCCGGATCAAAGATGTCGCAACTCTAGCAAATCCTTGTTGTGATTGCCTCCATAGAAAAAACACATTTCCTCAGCTACAAAAACGCTGCGTGGCAGTATTCACCTTTCATCTTCAAATCCATCTCTCCAAAGTTTCACCACAAGAACACCGTACTGACTTTTTTTTGCTATTCCTTTAGGAGGGATTTTCTTTTTTTTTCTTTTTTCAAGCCTACCCTCGTCTTTCTTTCAGTAACACAGTTTGATGTCTCTCTTCTGTAGATGCAGAAGTCATAGGGAGAGGTGTGAGCGGGTATTTTTCCTGGTGAGGAGATTAGTATTAGCATTGGATTAGCAAAAGAGCACTGCCTTCGCAAGCTACTTGCGCGTATCGCCTAAATGTTGCTTTGGACTGACTTTGAGAAACATTTAGACGTGTTTATAGACACACATGCTTGCAGAACTGGTTGTAGTTGCGCTGTTCTGCTTCCTTATTGGAAGATTGGTCACATATTTAGCGGTTTAAGTAGACTAGCGGTTTTAGCAGCTCTTTATACAGTCTGCGACCTGTCACCTGAATTGTCTTAAGCCCACTTGGTAATTCCTAAAGCCTACTTTTCAACAGATCTGACTGTGAACCATTTATTTTATATTGCTCTTGGTGTATTTTGTAAATTAGCTGGTTGCACTTTTAGATTTTATTTTGTTAATACTAGTGTTTTAATATTGACTAACAATTTTGAATAATCCTGAAGCATTCATTAATTTTAATGTTTATTCCAACAGTTGTGAACATCATTACATTTTAAATATTTTTTCTCCTAATATTGGATTTGAGCTAAAATTAATAGTTGCAGATCTATTAACTAACTATAACAAAGAACAACCCTCGTGCACTGTTCAAATTTACTACCCTTTTGTTATGTTAGGGATGACAACATCCACTGAATTAAACTGCTGTAAAAATATCAAAGGCAATGTTGTTTCACATGTACAAGACTTTTATGAAAGGTAAAAAAAAAATCCAGTCCACAATTACTTTTTATATTAAAAAAACGCCATTTTGTGTGTGTTTTTCACCAAATCAGTGACATCATTTATGAGTTTGGCAATTAAAGAGTTAAAATCCTGTAATTCTTAAAAACATTTAGTATCAGGACTAAGGTTAAATAAGAGATGTATGCAAAAAAATGTATGCAATTTTTTGTCTCATTTTTAATTATTAAATTTTTTTATTTAATTATTTAATTATTATTTTAAGTATTAACTAATTTTAATGTCAGTATAACAACAACGGAATTGTGACATAAAATTACCATGTTCGCTATTATATGAAAAATAAGGTATATATCACAATATTGCAGTTTTCAATGCATTTTTGATCAAGTAAATGCCACGGTGAGTGTCCCGAGCAAACTATATATAAATAAATTATAGTATGTTGTGATAAATATATCTCATAAATTTTTTGCTTTTTTTATTAATAATGTTTTATTTATTATGATTAAACTGCATGCTTTAGATGTGATGTCAAGTGTAAAATTGTGTTTATTCTACTGACGCAATGAAATATTAAGAAATGGTTGTCTCTGTGTTCTATAAGAGCTGTGTATGTGTGTGTTTGTGTGTGTGGCGTACCGCTGTGCTATGATGATTTAATAACAGCCCAGAGATGATTTCACTAGCACAGATCAATGTTGAGCGGCCGGAGAAAGAAAATTATTACTCTGCACTCCCAATACCTTTTACTAGAGAAGCCTCTCATAGCATTCCATTGCAGCGCTTTTATAAAACTGATGTGGAGGGGTGGAAAATCATATAAAAATGCTATTTATTTTTCATCTCCTCTTATATTACACTTGTGCACTTCTCTCCCCTTGCCTCCCCGAAGGTTTTCGAGGTATTGTTTGGGATGAAATGCAGACAAATGCGGTGTTTTCAGTGTGTGTGTAGGCTATATGAATAGATGAATCAAAAACATATGTGCGTTTTGACATCCCAATATAAATTCAGAGGCTTTATGAATTGTATGTAGTGTGTACAGTATGTATGTACTTATGTATGCAGAATGTATCTTCTGTTTCTTAAAGGGGACCTATTATGCAAAAATCACTTTTATAAGGGGTTTAAACACAGTTGTGTGGCAACAATGTCTGAATATAGCCAGCCACTAATGGTACAATTTAATTAATTCCATTTTTTTATAATTACACTTCATAAAAACAGTTTGTATAAACACTTTGATTGACGTTCTCCCTTTGTACGTGTCATCGGAGGGTGAAGTCTCGCCCATTAGTGACAATCTCTCCCTCATTAGAATAGACAGCCCTGAGTGAGAAGCAGCCTCCAGCCATTAGAGTTTTGAATCTGCCACTATGCTGACACATAGGCATTTATTAGGGGTGTGACAACATCTCGTATGACGAGATCTCCAAAATTAAATTGCGACGAGATTTCTCGTTGAGGTGAAAAGTTGTCTCGTGAGTTGTGATGTTATGATGGAGAGGGTGAAATTAGCATTGAAGATTGGAGGCAGGATTGGATTTGATCTGCAAATCAAGTGCTTTGCACACACCTGGCAACCCAGGCTGGCCTCGGGCTCGGAGTTGCGCTTGTCACTCGGTTGGGCGGGCGGGTGGGCGTGATGTAACCGCTTTTTTCACCGAGTTCAGCGGGTGCCGCGTCCAACATACTTTTAGCCGCATTTTGCGACAGGACATACACACCTAGCGAGTCAGTAAAGCACCACAGACACACACATCTCTAAGTGCGCACAAAAAAACACACACTCACTGAATGATATTCTGGAGACTCATCGTCACATCATCATCACGGAACGCATGTTTATGCTGTCCGGGAAAAGCTGAATTTTGTAGTTTCTTTTTCATTCGCTTGCGGTATCAAACTCCATTAAAACAACTCTCTCCTATCAGTCCTTACTTCACATTTGCATGATCGCATCCAGTAGCTCAGAGTGAGTCACAGGGGCATAAATGAAATCTTGCTAAATGAAAGTGAAACTGATTTATTCAATTAAAAATTAAATACAATTTTTTTTTTTTTATTTAAGTTCAGTGTGTGGAAAGAGGTTTGATTTCTCATGTGAAATTGTACAGGGGAGAAGCCAGTCAGTAGAGTTTATAGCTAAATATTTAGCAGTGTTTGCATGTCCTTTACGACATAGAATTCATTTAAATAGAAATAAAATACCATTCATTAATTTTTTTTTTAGAAGCACCTAAATAGTTTTTTCTATTTTGTGATTTATTTTTTTCTAGTTCAATAAAAATCTATTTTCCATTTATACATTAGCAAATATTTTGCTAATATTTAAAATTATAATTAAAAAGATTATTTTCCATTCACATAGGCTATTAGCAAAATATTTAGCAGTGTTTGCATGTCCTTTACGGCGTATAATTCATTAAAACAGAAGTAAAATAACATTCATTACAAGTTGATTTAAAATAAAAAGCACCTAAATGGTTTTGCGATTTGTGTTTTTTTTGTTCAATAAAAGACTTTTTATTTTCCATTCATATATTTCATCATTGAGGATTTCTTAAAAATAGTGTAAAAATCTCGTATCTCGTCTTGTCTCGTGGAGTAGGCATCTCGTCACACCCCTAGCATTTATAGCTCTGCCCTCTTTTGAAAAGAGCACAGTCTCATTTGAATTTAGAGCGACAGTCACCAAAACATCACAATTTGGATCAAAGCCTAAAAGGGGCAGTTTCAAAGAGTTATAAAACATTATTTGTGGGGTTTTCTGAGCTAAAGCTTCACATACACACTCTAGGAACATCGGAGACTTATTTTAAATCTTGTAAAAAGGGGCATAATAGGTCCCCTTTATATATATATATATATATATATATGTGACCATGGATCACAAAACCAGTAAATTTTGAGAAATTGGGATTCATACATAATATGAAAGCTGAATAAATCATCTTTCCATTGTTGAGTGGTTTGTTACGATAGGACAATATTTGGATGAGATACAACTATTTAAAATCTGAGGGTTAAAATTTTTTTTACATATTGATAAAATCACCTTTAAAGCTCTTAGCAATGCATAATAAAAAATTAAGTTTTGATGTATCTACAGAAGTAGATTTACAAAATGTCTTCGCAGAACATGTTTTTAATTAATATTCTAATCATTTTATGCATAAAAATATATAATTCTGACCCATACAATGTATTGTTGGCAATTCCAACAAATATTCCCATGCAACTGAAGACTCCATATGTGGCATGCTCCAGAGTCACATATAATGCATTATCGCATATGTTTAATATAATAAAATATTACAGAAGCATATAGATGGGCTCAAAGCCTCTCAGACGTTGACTAAAAGCCACAAAACGTCAATTTTTGATGTTCGTTTTCATTCTTATTTGATTGCTTTAAAACATAAAGGCTTGAACCAACTATGTAATGCATTCAGTGGCAGATTTGACTTCTAAAATGAAAGAAAGACATCTTTGTGGCATGGACAATGTGAGGTTTAAAACTCCATTCAGAATGCAAATTAACTCCCAGGTCTTTTGTATGAGCTTTGACGTCCAAAGCCTGATTTCCAAGATTATTTAATTGTTTGTCCTATTCTCCCGTCAGTACAAGTAAAAAGAGGCTATTATATTTGTATGAAATTCCAGAAAATGTTATTCAAGCCAGTTATAATAGCTGTCAGGCAGTGGTTTTTACATTGTTCAGAGCATTGGCATCAGCTGGCAAATATTTACCTGGAATTACATGAGTTCACAATTGATGTTTGTGAACTTGAGAGCATAATACACACAGGCTCAAGACAGCAAACATCCTATCCACACTTATAAGCTTCAGCTGCACAGATGAATATTTTTACATTTTGCCCGAACGCATGAATTATTCATATAGTTAAAATCTTCATTCCCACAGCTCAGCAGTGAGCGCTGAAATACAGACTGGCCCACAAAGAAGTGATGTTATTATGCCTTTAAAGAAAGAACATTTTAACTTAATACAGCTGAAAAATAAAACTAATTTCTGTGCCTATAAATATGTCTGAATGCATTCAAAATACACGCAGATCATTAATTGTGTTGTAAAACAAACGTACACATTTAAAAAAAATTCAGTGTTCAGTTATTGCTATCCAGTGTTGTTTTGACGGCAATAGTTTTTGAAGAAACTGTCTGGCTTAAAAGTGAGAAGTTGATTTTACTTATATAACTTTAAATACTTTAAATAAGTAAGCAAACCGGGGGCGCAGTGGGTAGCGCTGTCGCTTCACAGCAAGAAGGTCGCTGGCTCGAGCCTCGGCTGGTTCAGTTGGCATTTCTGTGTGGAGTTTGCATGTTCTCCCCGTGTTCGCATGGGCTCCGGTTTCCTCCACAGTCCAAAGACATGCGCTATAGGTGAATTGGGTAAGCTAAATTGTCCGTAGTGTATGTGTATGAATGGGAGTGTATGGTTGTTTCCCAGTGATTGGTTGCAGCTGGAAGGGCATCCGCTGCGTAAAACATATGCTGGATAAGTCGGCGGTTCATTCCGCTGTGGCAACCCCAGATTAATAAAGGGACTAAGCTGAAAGAAAATGAATGAATGAATGAATGAATGAATGAATGAATGAAAGTAAGCAAACCCATTGTAACTTTGAATTGTTAAGTTGAATTAACTAAATTTTTATAGTTAAGCACATTGATTTCCTTAATAATTTTAATGGAACTGGTTTACTCACTTTTTTAAGTAAAGTCAACTAATTACTTTAAAAGCAACAGGTTTACTCTCTTTACTTAAGTAAATTCACTTAAACACTTTTAACTGTGCAGGCCTGAAACAGCTTGAGAGCAGAATTTTCATTTGTAAGTGAACCATGCCTTTAATGTTTTTATTTTTTTCCATTCCATTGCCTTAATATATCTGATTTTATTTAATTTATCCATTTTCTTTGTAAGACTGAAATCTAATCTCTGCCTTTTGGGAAGTGCTCATCAAATCATCCGTAATGGGCCATATTCGGCCACGCTGTGATTGAATCAAAAATATATTAGCTTATTCTTGGTGTGTTTTCAGACTCTTTTTTTCTTTTTTCAGCCCAGTCGTCGTCCGTGCCCTTTCCAAATGATAGCCTCTTAATGTGCTCAGCGCATGAGATTATGACTATTGATCATGCAGTCATTAAATTATGTCCAAGGTAGTGCATCAAAATTGATCCGTGCAGTTCTTTAGATGAGTAATGGGCTTCAAGTTTCACTCGACACTTCCCTTCTCCACCACTTACCTTCACCCTAAACACTTTGAACTAACAATGGGGTCTTCAAGTCATCGTCTGCATCCTTGAGATGCGCTCTTAACGTCAGCCGAGTTCAGAGGAAAGTCACTTCATTTCCTCAAGAGGTCTTTGTCCCGGGAGCTTGCGCTTCTTGCGAACAGCAGGGGGTTCCAAGTCTCTCAAGCACACATGCGCTGATATTAAAAGGCCAGTGAGGAGTTTCTGCATGCACTGAGGTGAAGCTGATATTACACACATTAGTCATCTCATTAAACGGCTCTGCGGGGAGACACGATGTTTGAGCTGTTTTAATTGAAAGAGAAGTCTTGGGAGGGAGTAATGCGTCCATGTGAAGTTGCACAGCGGTGTCTGCCCTGGCAAGGAGGACCTGGTGTAGTAGTTTCTAAAGTTTCGCGGCTGTGTAATCGATTAAAGTCAGTGAAAGGTGATGGCGAGCTTCATTATTGCAATGTAGTCTTGATTAAGGTTTGTTTGCAATTGCGACTGTTTTTGTTTAGTGTATTAATTGAGTTTGAAGTAACTCAATAAACCTAAATAGTTTCATCAGTTTTCAAAAACTGTTTACATCTTTGTATGTCATTCGCTGAAACAAGAATGTTACTGAAATAAGTGGCTCTTGGTCATGTTAAATTCAAGCAATGGTTCACCCAAAAATGTGTATACCTCAGTGTATGACTTTCTTCTTTCAGATGAACACAGTCAGAGTATAGTTTGAATTTTATCTGGATCTTCCCTGCTGGATAATAGTGTTGGGTAGCGTCCATATTTTCGAAGCTGAAGGGTTTACGGCATGAAGCAGATCCATGTGTTTTGCTAACAAAAATATAAAAAAAATTGAAATTAGAAACTCAAATCACTGACTTTCGGCGGTAGGCTATTGTGCTTTGATGACAACTTCCTCTGAATCGACATATGATGCATGACTTAAGTTGCATTCATAAGCAGAAGCTCCAGGAATAGACGTGTCTCACGGGAACCACTTGCCACAGTTTGTTTACCACAGAAAACGACGACCAACAAAAAAAACTAGTTTGGCATTACTGTATAATAGACCATTCACACAGAACACATTTTTCTATTCCAATGTGCTATTTTTCCATTGTTTTTCTATGTACACATGCGCTTGATGGACTTTATGACTGTTACGCTTATGCGTCTCATTTGTTTTGCAGCACCTTGCCACCTTTTAAGATGCAATGTCATCAAATTTCAATTCTCATCAATGTCAGTTCCAAAACAGTGGAACAATCAGTTTTTGTTTGTTTGCTTTCAGTCTGGTGATAGTATCCAAGAGGGACTGCTGCCACCCACTTGTTTTGTTTTATTTTATTCATTTATTAAAGTATGTAAACGTTCGTTTTTTTCCCCCGCCTCCTTCTTTTTAACCGTGAGTTTTAACAGCATTACACTCGCATTTTACATGCTAAACGTGTTCTGTAAGAATGGCCCCTAACACTTACAATGCCACATTCCCGCACACTGACTGTTGACAATGTGCATTTGACAGCCACCAGAAGTCAGTGATTTCAGTTTATAATTTAAGAATTTTTGGACATCAGATTTCATAAGACGTGTTAACCTCCTGGCGGATTCATGTGTCTTTGGGAGCTTTAAAAAATTGACATTATATACCCAACACTATTATACAGCATGAAAGAGCCAGGATAATATTTTAAACTACTCAGACTGTGTTCGTTTGACAGAAGAAATGCATATACACCAATGATGACTTGAGGGTGAGTAAATTACAGGGTCATTTTGATTTTTGGGTTAATTATTCCTTTAATAGTGAAAATTCTGTAGCACTTTATTAGATATTAGTGATAGGAAGTTTGGATCATTTTACCGACTCTGACCTTTGAGTCTCGTTCAGTGAGATGAACGAATCTTTTTTCGAGTCATTTTGTTCACTTCAATTTCCCAAAATATCATTAGTATGTTACGAGTTGCTTTCAAACACATCTACAACTACCCCAAATGTTGATCACACTATAAACAAGTCATAACTAGATTAACAAACGATTCAAACCGGATAGATACAAAAAAAGGAACTAATGTTCTCCTCCTCCACCTGCACAATGAGTGCATGCACGAATGAACGAATCACTCCCTGAGTGGACTCATCGTTATCGAGTCACATAAAAGATTTGTTCAAATAAATGAATCATTTAAGAACGACCCATCACTATTAGATACACCTTGCTAGGACTGGTCTGAACCCTCTTTTACCTTCAGAACTGCATTTGTGACAGATTCAGCTGGAAAACATTCCACAATCTCCCATTCCAGCACATCCCAAAGGTGCTCTATTGGACTGAGATCTGGTGACTGTGGAGGGCATTCGACAATAGTGGGCTGACTGTCAAAGAAGCCAGTTTGGGATTATTTGAGCTTTTGGGACACAGTGCATTATTCTGGTGCACACAATACTCAGGTTGGCTGTGGTGTTTAGTTGGTACTAAAGGGCCCAAAGTGTGCCAGGAAAATCTCCACATACAAATACACCACCAGCAGAACTGTTGGTGCACGGCAGGATACATCCATGCTTTCACTAAATTCTGACCCTATCATCCAAATAGAAATGGAGACTTTTTTTTCAGATTAGCCAACCTTTTTTCCAATCTGTATTTGTCTAACTTTGGGCTAATTGTAAACACTGTTCACAATTTTTATAGCTGACAGGAGTGGCGCTGGTGTCACAGTCTTCTTCCTCTGCTGTAGCTCATCTTCGGGGTTTGATGTGTTGTGTGTTCAGAGATGCTCTTCTGCAGACCTCATTGTAACGAGTGGTTATTTGAGTTACTGTTGCCTTTCTGTCAACTCACACCAGACTGGCCATTCTTTGTCAGATTCAAACTCACACAATTTATCTTTCTTTCTCATTCTGATGCTCAGTTTAAACTTCAGCAAGGGTTAAACGACATTAGTTAGAATTGTCGTTAGTGATGTCACATACAGTTGAGCACAAAATGATTAGTGAATTTTTTTATCTTTTTCCTCTAAGTGATGTTTAATAGAGCAAAGCCATTTTCACAGTGTTCCCTATAATTTTTTATATTTTTTTGGAAAACTATTTTTTCTTTTAGTTTGGCTGGAATAAAAGCAGGCGGCGTGGTGGCGCAGTGGGTAGCGCTGTCGCCTCACAGCAAGAAGGTTGCTGGTTCGAGCCTCGGCTGGGTCAGTTGGCATTTCTGTGTGGAGTTTGCATGTTCTCCCCGTGTTGCCATGGGTTTCCTCCATGTGCTCCGTTTTCCCCACAGTCCAAACACATGCGCTATAGATGAATTGGGTAAGCTAAATGGGTGTGGTATGGGTGTAGGTGTTTCTCAGTGATGGGTTGCTGCTGGAAGGGCATCCGCTGCATAAAACATGTGCTGTATAAGTTGGCGGTTCATTCCGCTGTGGCGACCCCAGATTAATAAAGGGACTAAGCCGAAAAGAAAATGAATGAATGAATGGAATAAAAGCAGTCTTTACATTTTTTTAAGCAAATTTCAAGGCCAACATTATGAGCCCGTTTACAATTTCTTTTTCATTTGGCTACAGAACAAACCACTGTTATCCAATGATTTGCATACTTATGCTAATTATGCCACTAAAATATTATGTACTGTCATCACAGCAAAGACAAAAGAAATCAGTTATTAGGAATTAGTTATTAAAACTATGTTTAGAAATGTATTGAAAAAAATCTTCTCTCTCTTAAACAGCTCTTGGGAAATATTTTTTAAAATAACTCAAATTTAACAATAGGGCTAATAATGTTGAATTCAGCTGTAGGTGGTAAAGTGCTAAATAAAAGTGTAAGTTTAAAATAAGGTCCGATTACTAACGTGCTTGGCATCCGAGGACTGCTTTGTTGTTTTTATACTCTGTTATATTATCTTATTTTGCGGTTTCTCTTTTATGACTCTTCAAAAATGGTGCTTTAATTCTTTTAGCAAACTAAAAGACATCAGATTAAATATATATGGAATATATATAAGCTTGTTTATTTTCTTTAAATGCATGATAATTAAATCCATATGTTATATTCAGAAAGTATGCTTTTGAGAGCTGTAGTTCCAACCACAGTTTACAATGGTGTTTATTGGAACTATGGATTTAGGAAACAATGACATGTTGAACTATTTTGTTAATGGTGGAAATTGTCTCACAGGGCTTTTGGTAAATGCACCCTAGATAATCTTAGTCATGTCTGCATGCCCACATGAAAAAATACTGTAGTAATTTACAGTAAATACATAATAAAGTATATTATACTGTATATAGTATTTACAACTCTTTAATGAATTCTACAACATACTATAATATTAACTATAGTGAACTGGTAAACTGTAATAAAAGCTATAGTATACTTTAGTTTTTACTACAGTAAATGGTGGTGTATTGTAGTATAATATATATAGTTGTAGAAAACGTAATACTTTATTGGGTAATTTGTTTATATTACTATATTTGTTGTATTACTATAGCAACTATATAATCACCACAACTGCTTAATTCAAGTACTTTATTTGGTGCAAAAACACTACTGTAGTATTTATAGTGTATAAATTACTGTATTATTTTTTTCATGTTGGTGCCTATATACACTGAGTTGCTATTATATGATTTGATATTTGCTTTAATGAGTATAGAATACAATATAGTGTATGAGTATGCTTAATGAAAATGCACAAGTAAACAAAAATGCATACCTTTTATATAAGAAAAAGTGAAATAAGGGAAATCTGCTATTTCAACTTTGAGATAACTTGATTAAACTTAATTTGCATTCATGACTCTTTGAAAATTTGTTTGTTTAGCTTGACACCTTAATGAAAAGAATTATAATTTTGTTTATTATCAAGTTTATTATTTTTTCATGTATTGTAATTTGAATTATTACTATTATTATTAATAATAATAATAATTTTATTATTATTATGATTATTATTACATTTTTATTTATTTATTTATCCATGTGCTGTAATTTAAATATGTGCATCACGGTGGTGCAGTGGGTAGCACGATCGCCTCACAGCAAGAAGGTCGCTGGTTCGAGCCCCGGCTGGGTCAGTTGGCATTTCTGTGTGGAGTTTGCATGTTCTCCCCGTGTTGGCGTGGGTTTCCTCTGGGTGCTCCGGTTTCCCCCACATTCCAAAGACATGCGGTACAGGTGAATTGAATAAACTAAATTGGCCTTAGTGTGAGTGTGTATGGGTGTTTCCCAGTTCGGGGTTGCAGCTGGAAGGGCATCCGCTGTGTAAAACATATGCAGGATAAGTTGGCGGTTCATTACGCTGTGGCAACCCCTGATTAATAAAGGGACTATGCCGAATTAATGAATGTAATTTAAATAATAATAATAATTATTATTATTATTATTATTTTATTTTTTATTTTTTTTGTATTTGTGTATTTTTTTTCATGTACAGTAATTTGAATTATTATTATTATTATTTATTTATTTATTCATCTATTTATTTAAATTATTTAAAAATAAATTGTTTTTCTATGTCAAGACTTCCTTGGACAGGTGTTGAAAATTATTCATTCTGCTATAACACAAACAAATGCACATGGTTTGTCTGGTGTAATTGTGACATCCATGTCAAATAAATCAAATCAAATCAGAAAGTAGTAGGTCAGTCATGATAACAGCCCTTATAAACCCTTGAAATCTTTTTATGCCCTCAGCCTCCAGGATATTACCATAACAAGTGGTCCTTGATCATGTTAAATGGATAGTTCACCCAAAAGTGTCCTTATTTAGTCACCCTCGTGTCTTTCAAAATCAGTATGACTTTGGTTTGGAATGACATTACAATAGATAATTAGAGTAAACAATGACAGAATCTTAATTTTTGTCTAAACCATCCCATTTACTGGGGGAAATTAATAGAAAACGTCAGTAGTCTTGTGATTATGATGTGACTGAAAGTCTTAAGAAGTGACTTGTTAGTTTGGTTGCAATAACATCCAATTCAATCTTATCATTTCTTTTTTCCAATAACTTCCTGGGTGCTGGAGTGTCGGATCTGGCTGACCACAATTTCCTGTTGCTCTGTCTGCTGTATTTAATGAAGGAGAGAAAGTGTTCGGACACGGCGTGCGACAAGAATTAAAATGAAGTTGTGGAGGAGTTTTGAAGGTTGTGGGGCCTATTTGTAATGAGAGTGAAAATTAACACTACCTGAGGAGCTTTAGTAAACAACAGCTTTTGGGTTATAAAAATATGAACCAATATAACATAACCAATTGCTGTCAAAAAACCATCAGAGATGACACTGGCGTAAAAGCTTTTCAGTCTATCCAATCAACTATCAATGATGAAGGTTTCTGTAAGTAGAAAACTCTGCTTAATGTCTGTGTATTATCTGAATAATGGATGTTTCTTGAACTATAAGCACCATGGGCTTATTTAAAGGGTTAGTTCACCCAAAAAATTTTATCGTGTTATTAATTGCTCACCCTCATGTCATTCCAATTTCATGGGCCCATCATTCATCTCATGAACACAAGATATTTTAGATGAAATTTAAGAGCTCTCTCAACCTCAATAGACAGCAATGGTCCTGAGACCTTCAAAGTCTAGAAAAAGAAAACAGAAACATTTCATATGTAAAACTTCAACTGTAATTATACGAAGCTCCAAGAACGCTCTTGTGTGCCAAAAAACTGTAAATACGAGTCCTCCTCACCTGTGCCAGGTTGTCAGGGTGGGCATTTCCTTGTGTAATTTGAATGTATGCATCTAAAAATATGCTGTATAAAAATATAAACAAACACAGCAATAGTCATTTTACAGTAATACTGGTTAATTGGCATAAAATTACAGAAACAACTTTAACGCAAAATAAAAAAATGCATTGTTTACACACAGCAGAATTCTGACAATTTACTGGTAATGTTAAAGCTTCTCATTCCAGAAAATTGCCATAATGAATTTTCCAGTATTTTTTAAATTGGCCTGTTCACACATGATCTTTTCACAGGAAATCACTGGTAATTTTCTGGAAAAACATTGTATGTATGTGTGAAAGAAACATTTATGTTTGTCAGTAATTTATACAAATGTTGGGTTTAAACAGTCCAGTCCTCTTTAGTGTGTAGTAAAACTGATGTTTTGATGAAACTTCTACCAAACCTTCCAATAAATATTGAAATATCTACAGTGATCCGCATATATGAGTACAGCCCTCACAAATCTATCTTTTAAATTAATATTTTCTATAGGATGCTATACAATATTATATTTGTGCATATACATTAGATTAGTCAAATCTGCCAAATCTGGACCTTATAACAAAATAACTTACAATAATGGTCCAAAAATGTTTATACTCAAATTTGTTAGGGAAAATATTAAATAAAAATTAAAAATAATCAAGAGAAACAAAAAAATGTAAAAGTATAAAATATTGTGCTTAAATTTAAATGTATTATTTTTCTTTTTCTAAAGATGTTAGATAAATAAAATATTATTTTAATAAATATATCTGTTAAATACATACATTTTTTCAAATGCACCAAAATATATTGCCTATATACACTGAGAAATGGACATTCATATATTCATTTGAAAATTCATTTAGAAAAATTCATTCATTTCATTTATTTTGAAAATGTGTACTCATTTATGCTGAGCACTGTACACCTGTAAAACAATTAAAATTAATCAAAACTTGGAATTAAATGAACTTTTCTAGTCTCAAATTACATCAATCAAAATATCTAAAAAAGTTAAACTTTGTAAAACTAAACAATTTTATTTAACCCCTGATTAACTTATAAAAAACTTTTTTGTCATTTATTTACTAATTTTTTATAATGTATGTTTATTCTAGTCTCTGATTATCAAAACTATTAGTCAAGGTGTGAAATAATGATTGAGAAATATGTATTGATTTTATTGATAACATTTTTTTTTATTTTATTTTGAAGCCTGATTCTGTGATAAGAGAAAAAAAGACATCTAAAATGCATTTGAAAAGAAGGAAATTGTCATTTTTTATCCTAAAAAAACTACTGTAACTTGGCCGTTAAAAAAAATCACATTAATCTCTTGAAGAAACTTTTATCTCCAACTTTATCATTTACATACGGAGGTTGTTGAAGATTCCAGACATACAGTTGAATCAATAAGCTGAGAACTAATATTTATACATAATGCATGAATTTAGCACCACACAAAAAAATCTTTCTTGCCCTCTAGTTGCCAGAGACATATCGAATCCTTAATAACCAGTCCATCTTAGACAGCTTTTTTTTTTTGAAGTCATAAAAATACAGTAGCTAATTCCCTACCTTACATTTTTCACTGCTTTCCAATACCGCCCAAAGAAATATCATTAGCTCACTTCTTTTTTTTTGTTCTTAGGAATGCCTCTTAAATCGTCCAACTCGACCCAGCAGGCTTTGAGCCACCCAATTAAATCTATTGACTAACTGAGAGATGTTGGAGGGCTGACACGTTGCATGCATTTGATGGTGGACAATCAAGCCTGTAACAGTTTTTTATGACCTTTCCAATGATTGGGATGAGCTTTTGGTAAATGGTTGAAACCTTGAGGCACAGAATACATATTACACACATTT
Organism: Danio jaintianensis; assembly: GCA_903798115.1. Taxonomy (NCBI): domain Eukaryota; kingdom Metazoa; phylum Chordata; class Actinopteri; order Cypriniformes; family Danionidae; genus Danio; species Danio jaintianensis. The sequence goes on from CAIGQV010019356.1 coordinate 4,072,813, forward strand.
ATGCTGTATAAGGCCTCCTGGTGGCTGTAACTATTGGCAGATGTGTGGGGGAAACGGCTTCCCACTTCTGCAGCAAACGGAATGATTTGCACCTACAGTATGGAGCTTTTCAGTCCACAGCCTCCTCCTGTGTTTATTAACTGTGCTGCTGCTTGACTCTACTTCTGCTTTTGCCTTTAAGTTTTATATATCTATATACTGTGTAGCGAGGGTACAGTAGTTTGACTTTCGCTTGTGAAAATGATAATATTTGAGTTTTTTAATGGTATACTGTTTTTTTGTACTTTGATACAAAAATAATAATAAATAAATAATGATTTATTGTGACTAAACGAGCACAAAACTTAAAATATTTACATTTATTTTAATATTTATAATTTTAGATATAAATATATTATATATACACACACATATATATATCTGTATATACAGTTGAAGTCAAAATGATTTGCCCTCCTGTGATTTATTTATTTATTTATTTTTCATTTTTCAAACATTTCCTATATGATGTTTAACAGAGCAAGGATTTTTTCCACAGTATTTCCTATAATATTGTTTCCTCTGTAGAAAGTCTTATTTGTTTTATTTCGACTAGAATAAATGCAGTTTTAATTTTTTTTAAACTATTTTAGGTCAATATTATTATCCCCCATTTTTTTTTTTTTTTATTGACTTCAACTGTATATATGATAAAATATTATATTTATATTAGGAAAATTAATGAATGAATATTAATAATTTGATAATACCCATTCAATGTTTTGTGGTCCAGGGTCACATATGAAAAAAACATCTCTTGTTTTAATAGGCACTGTTAAAAGACACAGCAGTAATATGCACTAACCTGCTTTGTTGGTAATTGATCTCATTTAGCTATTTCAAATTCAGTCTTTACACATCTGAAACATGCAAGATGGGATGAGCCTATTGGAGATTGATAGTGGAATGAAAGCTGGTGGACTTGTGTGGGTTGGTATGAAGGATGAAAGGGCACCTTTCTGTGTTAATGAGGCATTGATTTCCACATCACTAAATAATGAATTCATAAATTAGACCTAACCATAAAACACTGTAACTGAAATCTGCGCACTCAGGGGGTTTCTGTCTTATAAATGAAGCATGCGGGTTGACCATGAGCATTCTTCAGCCAGATCTTGAGTTCTCCTGCTCGCACACGAACACATGGGGAGAAAAAATCAAGGACGGCAAACTCTTTTGACGTCCCACAATAACACATTGGTGATTGTGTGTAATCAAAGAAAAGCAGTTAGTTTGTGCATTATTAATTTGTGGATGGAATGTGGTTTAAGCGCTTAAGCAATTATTTCAACCCAGGCTCATTCTGAAAACCTACCGCTATATACATTTCTGGAGAGCACCAAGTACATCCCAGGAGGTACGTTTTTTTGCAGTTTTTGTGAATCCTCCAGAGGCCGCTGTGTACACTTTTTTTTTTTTTTTTGAGATTTCAAATATCTCTCTCGAATGCCATTCGTGCCTGCTGTTCTCGCGTAAATCCACCAGAGGCTACTGTCGACTGACTGACTGACTGACCGATCTACTGGCCCACCCTCCTCCTTCCCTAAACCCAAATAGTGTTTTCAAAAGCACTGACTGACCCGATCACCCACTTCCCTAAACCCAACCTACCCTGTTTTTAAAAGCAATCTAGAAAAAGAAAACCCCTTGCTTGATTTTTACCACGTTTTCAGAATTTACCACATTCTCACCCTGTTATTTACTTGTTTATATTATTTTTTGACTTCTGTTTTTGTCTTACCGGCTTTCTGGAACCGTTCTTTGATGGACTCAAACCCCGTCGGCTTTCTGGAACCGTTCTTCGCTGGACTCAAACCCTGTCGTCGTGGTCAACTCCTCTGTGTCTCAAGTCCGCCGACGTACATGGCGAGCTACTGGACAACCGGTAACAGGGAAAGCCGTCCATACGGAGGTAAGTGGTCAGCTGGTAAGCGCGAAAAGGAACGGCGTCATTCCGCCCCGTAGCGTTCGTTTTCAAGACGAAATGCAACCATACGTACTTCTGGCTACATAATTCACGACCTCCAGAAATGTATATAGGGCTATGTTTTCAGAATGAGCCTGTGTTAAATTATTCTCTATGCTGCATATCCATAGCCTGTAATAAAGCCATTGCATAAAAGTGTAAGTAAATGTATATGGTATTTTACAGAGACATGCTAATATATTATGACCATCTGCCTAATATGTTGTTAGTTCTTCTTGTGCTGCTAAACCTGTGCTGACCAATTGAGACGTAGATATCCTGTCCTGTGATATACTTAGAAATTAGCATTATTGTTATGAAGACAGGGTGGGACATAGAGTAGCTCCTCCCTATTTTAAAAATCAGCCAATAGCTTTTCTTTTTTTATCACAGCTTTGCCAGTGAGAGTGGTTGAGATTAAGCACATCAAATGAAAATCAAATGAGAAGCCTCTTGAATTGGGCGGGACATGATACTATAAAGTGTTTGTTTGGTCAGAAGATTTGATGAGGAACTGAAGTATGTGTATGTCAAAGTAGGTGATGTCAAAAAAATTGTTGATCCTTTTAGACAAACTAAAAGATTTGGATGTTTATATCTTCTAAATGTGAATTTTGAAGCACACTAACTTATATAAATCCTTAAAACTAACATACTGATACTAATATCTAAAAACTTTTTTTTTATTTCACTGGGATTTTAAATTGTCCTAAGATTTCTGGCATAATGATGATTTTTTGGGTCCTGTTGTGAGTTCGAGCCATCATGAAGTGATTATGTTGATCCAGCACATCCTACATTCTTAATAAGGTTGACATTTGGATGATGTGTTTGCCAAAACAACACATTGAACTCTCCATCATGTTCTTCGGAACATTTCTTAACAACATGTGCAGTGTAGGGTGCATTATTTTGCTAAAAAGAAGCCACTTCCAGCAGAAACATCACTCTCATAATTGGGTTTACCTGGTCTGCATTAGTGTTTAGGTTAAATTTATATCCACATGAGTGGCCAAACTCCCAGCAGCAAATTGCCAATTCCATGCCCAGTACATGGTCGTCCATATGATGCAAAAGAAATTACAACTCATCATACTTTAGCAAACCTTCTTCTACTGCTCCAAAGTGCAATGTTATTAATAATCTTTACAATATACCTTACTTTAAAACTATGTGGATTTACTTTTATATCGTAACATATTTAGATATGTTTATATATATATATATATATATATATATATAAATCTTTAACTTGTGCAGGATGATGATGCAGCAGCCAATGAAGCATTTTCTAAAGTTGTTGACATTTTGTAACTTTTACTGTATGCATAAATGACTTTTGATAATATTAATATTTATGTATATTTTTAACGTATATTTTAATGTAAGACTAAATCAGCTATTCTATTTAAAATGTTATTTTGACAGTTTAGTTGAATAATTGAATAACTGATAAAGCAGAATTTTACTAAAAGAGATTCTCTAGAAAATTCGAATTATTCCGATTTATATACTCTTGCATGTGAATATTTCATTGCCCATATTTGATTTGAAGATGTGTCATAATAGCAATAGTTCCCTCAGTTAACCCATAGGTTTTAATGAAACTGAAGTAACTCCATTAATTAAAATTATTATGACAAGTATAGCAATACTAACAACAACATTCTTCAACATTCATCCATCTTACCCCAATGGTCAAATTGGTCCTTCATTAGGAACAAACAAAACTTTGACGTTCAACCTAGTACAAACCTCAAAGCTGTTTTGACTGACTTAATCTGGCCAATGTTGATAATTAGATGACAAAAGTATAGTGTTGCCATTCACATGAAAAGCTGAGATAAAGAGATGTTGTGCCATGTATGGCTTTGTGTCATAATGAGGCATCTTACAACAGCTTACCCTAACTATAAAACCCCATTATAGTGATTAGTGCACTAGGTTTTGAGGCACTAATGCTTTTAATCAGCTTGTGATTTCAGTCAATTCATTACATCGGTTCTCTTCCAAAAGTGTCTATATCCTCATTTAACACTTCACATTTTGTGAGCCTTTTTATCATTAAAAATGTTCTGTATTAAAAAAACAAACAAACATATGCTAATTGCTTTGATGTCTAATTATGCAACCCAGCATTCATACATAATTAAGTGCATCTTAAGTGTCCAAATACTTTTTAGTATAGCTACTGTACATAACACCATGGAAAACAAAGAAACTGGAGTGTCCTAGAACCTCCCTCACTCACTGCTCAGTGGGTGTAGAATTACTTTTAGGCAGAGCGCAAGTGCGCATCCTATCGCTTAGTGCACTACAGAGCGTCTTCAGCGCGCGCGCTACTGTGTAAACCATTACTTCACCACGAATTTCGTGTCAGAACGGGCTGGTCTAAGGACCTGGGGGATATTGGCACCCTCTCCTCGTTCATTCGCACCCACTCTCCTCCCCACACACCCTGTCGGAGCAGCACAGAAGCCCAACAATCAGACAGCTGTCGACTGCCGGCTCGGGGCGCGCGCGCTACATCACCAATGCCGGGAAAGCGTCCGCGCATTCAGCAGCTCTCTCGCGCGCACGGACGGACTGCGAGTATGTGAAGTAGTGACCGCAAGAATGGACCAAAGGAACTACTTCGCTCTTCTGCTGCTTGTTTTACATGTTCAACTCACATTTGGAGAGTTCTTTCCAGGTAAGTTTGCATTCTATTCTCTGCTTTTGGCCACTTTGCGAAGGCTTGCGCGAATGCCGTAACCCAAGACGGGATGAAACTTTAATAATTACGCCTTGTTTATTAATGGTGGTGTTGTGACGGGAGATGTAACCTAATGTCATTGCTAGAGAAATTTGAATCCCGTCAGATTTGGGGTTTCCTTTATTGGTCATTTTGACTTTTTGCAGCCGAATGATACCTTTTAATAAAGGATTTGTATGGTTATTTACCTCAGCATAGTTACATGTGGAGACGAGATGTTCAAATTTTGTACAAAAGACGACTGTTGACTGATTTAAAACATTATTTTAGGGTATAATACATTTTTATATTGTTTATATTGTTTCAAGAGGTATTTGTATTTGACACCTCAGCAGCCTGGTTGAAGAAAAGTTTACTCAGTTAATGATACACGGCTGGTACGTTCATAATTAAAGCAGCTATATATTGTTGTGTGATTTGTGTAATTGTAATATACATTTTCGCGTTTATCGGCGATAGTTTGGTGAGTTGTGGACAACGGCGGTTAAATCTAAAAAAAACAGTCTAGTATCGAGTGAGGGAATCGGCCACTGCTGCTCTAAACTGGCTGCAGTTCTTCTTCTGTCCTCCGGAGGGTGGCGCTCTGGGCACATCCAAACCCTGAACCTCAGCATCACCGGTTGAATCGGTGGTCGATGAGAACTTGTCCTAGAATGGAAAGATTTCTCCCGTTTCTTTTGTTTTGAATGTCGTACGTATTTATTGGAAATATAAATGTATTTGTCATAAACTGTCCACAGTGCTGAAATAAAATAACAAAAGAGCTAAGTCATTACGATAATGATGCAGCTAATTTGATGGGGTTGAATTTATAAAAATAACAAAAGTTGTTTTTTAAATAAAATATACAAGGCAGTATAAATAAATGTTTGGCTTAACTTTACCTGAAATGTTAAGAAAGTCAATTATGTTTTAAACAAAGGTGAGAAAATAATAATTAAATCACAAACGAATAGAAAAGCCAAAGCTTAATTGCTGCCTGAAATAAACTGTGCCAGATTTGTAACCTGTGGTGATAAAAAGTTTCAAACACTTGTCCAAACACTTAATTACTGATTTAGAAATTCGAGGCGAAGCTCTAAAAGGTTGTCATAATAATTTGTACTTTACCATAATTTACTCTGTTGCACAAGTTGGATGGAAACTGACTTGATATGAAAAACAGCATCATCCCTTTATCATGTGAGACCATTAAAATCCATGCAAACAAAATAGGCAGAATATGAATTTAAGTTTGCATGAAGGTTGAGTATAGCAGGTTTTTTTTAGTTGCATTCAAAGTTTTATATATTTAGTTTTCCACTGTTTGCTTATAAAACTGACACTGAGACTCAATTAACTAGCAAACACAATAGGCAAATGTTAAAACACTTCAAGGGCCTTGTCTAATGAAACCAGGGGATTTGCTTTATAGAAATATATACACTTTGTTTGTTTGTTTGCTTGCCACTTCTCATGTGCTGTTGACCTGTTGAGCAAATACGATGTGCTTCTGCTCTATATCTTTTATGGCTTAACATGTTCATTTAATAAGCCCCCCAGACCAGTGTTTTTTAAATTTCAGAGCTTTTTAGTGTCACGTCTGTAGCCTGGCTCTTGTTGCAAGGATAATTTGTGTTCCATTCTATCTACGCTTGTAATTTTGGCAGGGCCAACAAGACTTTCTCTGTGCTTCAGTGAACAGCTTGACAAGTATAGGCCTATCTTTATTCACCGTCTGAAGAAATGAATGCGCGGCTATCAGCCTGAAAAAGACACATCTTTTTTGGATGTGATACTATGGTGGTACAGTTGTATATGTGAGTATGGTCATTTTGTGCAATGATAGATATGAAAGTACCGTTGTATGATTTTGTTATTGTACTGTGGTACCCTCAAGGCATACAGGGCCAAATGCTCCCATCACATTTATTTCATATTGATGGGTGTCTTTTGTATTTATATTGATGTTTACTTTATTTAAAAGCTCTTTTAGTGCGCAACTGGTTCAGTAGGGCTACACATTTCATGCCTATGGGCAAAGCGGTTGAGTGTGCTGTAATTGATTTAAAAGTGGCTGTTATCCCTCTGAAAGATTTTTATTTGGCGTTTAATTCGATATATTCAGTCGGCAGCAGAGAGACAAAGAGGAAAGAGCTGATGTCTGACTCTCAGCGTGCCTTGTCATCTTCCTGTCACACTTTCACACAGTCCTCTGTAAAAGTTGTCTGTCTTTGTGCAGTTCTTTACAAGGAGTACCGTGGTGGTGAATTATGGTAACTTGATTGTATTAGATACTATACTATTGTATATTGGTTCCACTATACCAATGAAAAATTTGGGTAAACAATCCTTAAAAAAGGTGTGTGTGT
>CAIGQV010019356.1:4080323-4107617 GCA_903798115.1 Danio jaintianensis
TTCTTCAACAACAATAATAAACTTATCAGTATCAAACAATAAAATTTTTATTTAGATTTATTTCAGTTGTTATTTTTTCTTTACAAAATGATGCATTTTTTTCTTTTTATTTAAATTAAACAAGTACAATACTATAAATAAAATGGTAAATAATACAGTTCTTTGATGTAAATTTAAAGTATTGGCAATTTGCAGTGCATTTATCTTGAAAGTAATTTCCAGATTTTACAGTAAGCAGAGATTTTTAGTCCAAAAATCATATGAAACTCCATTTAATTAAGTGTGTCTTAAGAATTTTTACTGGCTGTGTATATTTTGCAATTGCATGCTATTTAAATGTACATCAGAAGTTATAGTACTTTGGGTTAACCTAAACTTGCTTGCAAATAGATATTTATTTCAATAACATCATCTTTAATTATTTAACGCTTCTCATTCAAAAAAGTTTAACATTAAAAATAAATAAAATTAATGAATAAAATACAATTCTATTAATATATCCTTTAGCTTCTCCTAAGCTCTGTGTTGATGTTGAATTTATTTCCAAAATTAATTTTAATATTTACACTAAGCAGAATCATTTAGATTTAATGTATTTCATAAGAAACGTCTCACAGTTAAATGTGTTCAAAATGTTGCCATTGCCTATTTTAGGTATTCCCTTGGCATTTAAATGAGAGTAGCACTTTTTAACACTTGTTGTTACTATTAACAATAATTTTTGTATGCATCACACGTTGCATCTAAACACCCTTTAATGCTACAGTCAAAAAGGATCTCTTGTTCTTTCCACATTTTTGTTAACAATAACATAAGCATGCTTGTGTGTTGAGATTTCTTTCAATAATAGTCTTTTACGCTGTGCAACTTTGCTACGTAGATGCCAAAGATGACTTAAAAGTATTATAATAACTTTTGGAACATTTGTTGGGATGACAAAGACCCTCTGTGTTCCTATGATATAGCTCAAGTTTATTCATCAGGCTTACGTATATAAATCCAGCCCCAGGCCCTGTCTATTTTAGCAGTGGCCTGATAATTTATTGCAGGGTCAGTTTAGTTTATCTAACTCAGACACATCATTTCTTTTTTATTTGCCTGGCAGAATTTTTAATTTAGTTGAGGTTGCGAGGAGACGCCTATTATTAATAAGAATGATTAATTAAAACTAATGAGAGATCATATACCCTGAGGGAGTTGTGGATTTGTCTCTGTCTCTCTCTCTCTCTCTCTCTCTCTGACAGCTCCTCATTTGCAGCTCGCTGAAGTCTCTTATCGTCTGTGCACCGCCAGACTAATAGCTAATCCAGAAACTGCTGGATAATCCAGTTCGTTTAGTGTGCGTGCGTTTCTTTAGCTTCTGGAATACATTTCATATCCTTGAGCATGAGACATATGTCTTTTTTTCTCATTTCTTCAAATTGTCTGTGCATCGTCCTGTATTATATGACTGTCTGAAGGGCAGACTGAGTTTTTATGAGTTTTCTTAGTGTTTACTGTTATAGTGGTCCCACTTTACATTAAGTGGGCTTAACTGATATACACTTACACTGAAATTATAAATTTGTTACATTACTTATTGTGTAAATACGTTTTTACATTGTACTAACGATTAATTAAATACCTGCATGTAATTTCATCTGTAATTAATTTCTGTAATTATGTTTTTAATTACACTGTTTATCGTCCCTTAAACCCATCCTTTAACCAGAACATACCACCAAACCTTTCCCTAACCCTACCTGTATCCCCCACCTCAATAGCTCCACAAGTGTTTTGCAGTAAACTATGAACACAGTAAGTATGTTGTATTTCTTTTTTGATGCAAGTACATAGCAGTTAAGGCCACCTTAATATAAAGTGGGACCGTTATAGTTGAGAAATTCAGTTATATTGTCCACTTGAATAGATTTAAATGTACATCAGAAACTGATAGTACTTTAGATTCTCTGTTTGTTAATGTTAACTCAAGTTTGCTTGTGAATAGATATTTCTTTCAATAAGATATTTTAGGCTGTTTAACTTCTAAATTATTATTATTTTAAAATTATGTTAAAATAGCTTTTAGTTTGTTCTGAGCTCTGTGCTGATGTTGAATTTATTTCTGAAAGTAATTTTAATATTTACGGTAAGCAGAATCTTTTAGTACTAGAAGTTTTTAAAGATCATAAGAAACTTCTTACAATTAAATGTGTTCAAAATTAGATTGAAAACGGTTCTATATTTATATGCATTTATATTGAAATATGAATTGAATGCCTGTAGAGGATGTAATCCATGTAGAGATTATGAGATGATCCCCTAAATTGCTTTTAAAACCCCCTAATTTGATTTTAAACACATTATTGTAATTATTATTATTATAATTATAGCATATCCAACTGAACATGGTACTGTATAACTTCAGAAAGAAAGCTGAAGGCTTGCTTGTTTCATTAAAGAAATATTAACATAATTTTATAAATAAATAAAAAAAATTCTTATATTTTTAACTTTCATTATTTGAATGTACTGTAAATTAATAATAATTACAGTTGCAATGTAAAAATACAGCACAATTGTAATTATACAATTAGTTAAATTATTAATTTTCAGTGTGCTTGTACATTTACAGTCTTACTGGCAACCAAAATTTCCAGTAAATTACTGTAAATTTTACAGTAAATTGTAATTATTAATTTACAGTGTCCTTGTAAATTTACAGTCTTACTGGCAACAAAACTTGCCAATAAGTTACTTAAAATTTTACAGTATTTTTTGCAGTGCATTTTTGTACTATTGAATTCCATTATTGATGAATCATTCACTGTAAGCCCAGTAAAGCATATTATGAAAATGATGTATTTGAAAATATTTTGCTTAATAATCAAATTTATTTGCCTAATTATATCTACATCAACACCGTCTACATCCTGACTGTGTCATTTTTCCAAATGTTTGTCAACACTCTCGCTTTACAGACATTAGAAAGGGTGCAGATGAGCCTTGAACGCTCGCTTCAGTGGGTAAAAGCTGCTTATAATGAACAGAAAGCTCATTCCTCCTCCGACCACTTTGTCTGAGCCCTTGAATGAGCCACTTCACCCATGTCTAATGGCCACCTCTGCACTACAAACCCATCTCTCTCCCAGCCAAACAGGAGTAAAAACAAAAAGTAGTAAAAAACCCATGAGTAAAGTGCGGACAAATGATGAACAAAACTTCAAATGAAAGAAAAAGACTTTTAAACTTTATTGGGAGCAAGCGCCACATGTAGCACGAGTGAATTCTGGCCGGGGCTAAAAATGAGGCGGGCGAGGTTGAAAGCTTCACTCCGTCGCAACTTGTATGGAAACAAAACGAGTTGCCTAACTGTGACGGCTCCCGTTTTTTTTGTTGTGATTGCCGCTGTAGAGCGAGATGGAGAGCACGTCTGAGGGGGTGGAACAACAATGCGAGGAATCAGGGAGAAATGAAACGCTGAGAGATAGACAGAGAAGGGGAAGAGGGGAAAAAAACAACACTTGAAGTGGTCGAAAAAATGAGACACCTGAGAGGACCAACAAATGACTTTGCAAGGGCTGTCGGGACATAATGGATTTCGTGCACACACACACATGCACACAGAAACATGATTATTTCCCGTGTGTCCATTAGAAAGCGCCAGGGCCGTAATTGTTTTCTTTGACCTGCTTGTTATCACCCTGCTCTTGGGTTGCCAGGTTTCAGCGCTGCGCTCTTGCCCTCTGACAAGCTGTCAGTCAGCGGCCTGTTTAGTATTCGAGCGCAAGAGAGAGAGAAAGAGAGAAAGGAAGACTGTCAGAGGTGTTATCTGCATGACTGTGCTGGTCTAATCCTCCCCACTTATTCTATTTGGCTGACTAAATGACAGCTCAATACTGGAGTGCGGGCCAAGTCCACTATAAATGAGACGTCTCCTCCTCGTACTGTACAGAGAGCGGGAAGCTGCATAGAAGGCATGTTTAATATCTGAGGAGTTAGTTGGAAACATATTTAGTCAGTATTTAAAGGACTAGCTCAGTTTTAAAGCGAAAGTGTGATCAGTTTATCTATTTTATGTCACACTAACACATTTATCACTCTATTGCTTTCTCACAGTTGCTTTCTGATTTTCTGATGTAGTGAAAGCAAATGGCTTTTGGAGAAGAAGAGTAAAAAAAAACCTTCTTCGTTATCCGTTTACTTTCACTGCATCAGAAAATGAGAATATATATAATGAATATCTTCTCTGTTCCGGTATTTAATGATTCTTATTAAATAAAAAAATAAAAAATAAACATACATATACCTACTTAATTATAAAAATATCAAATACAATTAAATTACATTCAAAATGTTTATTTAAAATATTAAATATTAAACAAATATATTATTAAAATATTTACTGTTTTAGTACCGTTTTTGTACTGTGGACATTTTATCAGTTTATTTCCAATAATCATGTTATAGTTAATCATAAAATCAAAACTTACACTCTTCTTATTGTGGATGATTTATCTGTGTGTTGTAAAAAAAAAAAATGTTCCTTTAATCAAAATTATTATATAGTTTCTACTTCTACATCTATTTTTTTTTTATATAATATCCCTATATTAATATTTTCTTTGTCTGCTGGTCACCAAACCCTCTTAATAGTTCAGAATATCTGTCATTTCATTTTTAATATGTAATTAATTCCAGATACAGTAAAGTTCCAACCTACCCAATTATAAATATGTCTTTTTTTGTGGTATGACATGCAAAATGCCATTGAATTAATTAAGGATGTGACTATGATCTAGTGTCATGCTAAGAAAGCAGATGAAAGCGAGATCTTTCATCCATGTCTCCAGGGCACAAACATCCAATCGGTGCTCTCCAGCAGGGTCAAGCTCATTCTGGATGGGCAGAATGACCCTCTCTGATGTTCTGTGTGTCGGGGGATTTAATGTGTGATAAAAAGTAATTATATATTTTTTCTCCCTTCTGTGTGTGCAAGGCTGGATTCACAGACTTTTTCCCTGAAAGATTCATAAGAGTTTAAGAGGAGAAAAAGAGAGAAAGGTTGAAAGAGACACCGCTCCTGTGGGAGACAATGTCAAATAGAGAAAGAGGAAGATGGGAAGAGAGAAGAAAATTGTAATGAGAAACTCAAAAGTATGGGATAACTCACAAAAGTACCATAACAGTATTGTGGCTAATTGAAGAAATGTATGCATACATGTATGTTAAAATGTGAAAATAAAATTAAATCTACTGTACAGACAAATAAATTTCTTAAAACAAAACAAACAATTAAAATAAGTTTCATTATTACTAATAGTAGCTTTTGCTTACAAAAATATCACTGATATAGACCATGTTTATTTATTTAGTTGTTAGGCATATTACAAATTACATGATAAATAAATAGATAATTGGGTGACACGGTGGCTCAGTGGTTAGCACTGTCGCCTCACAGCAAGAAGGTCGCTGGTTCAAGTCCCGACTGGGCCAGTTGGCATTTCTGTGTGGAGTTTGCATGTTCTCCCCGTGTTGGCGTGGGTTTCCTCCGGGTGCTCTGGTTTCCCCCACAGTCCAAAGAGATGCGGTATAGGTGAACTGAATAAACTAAATTGTCCGTAGTGTATGTATGTGATTTATTTTTGTTAAATATTTGTTTCAGATATTTAATTTCACATTATTCATATTATATTATAAATTTTATATTTACAGTTAAATATGTATAATAACATACCTATTGTAAAAAGTAGACAGAATTCATACTTTAAATTAAAAAATATATATAAATTCAACGTGAAAACGTTGAATAAATTAATCATCTAAAATTCTAACTATTTACACTTTTTTAAACTGTAAAGACTTTTAAATAATAATAAAATTTATTATTTAAATAGGGCTGCACGGTGACGCAGTGGGTAGCACGTTCGCCTCACAGCAAGAAGGTCGCTGGTCGGCTGGGTCAGTTGGCGTTTCTGTGTGGAGTTTGCATGTTCCCCAGCGGGAGGGGAACTACAATGCTATGTGGAAACTTCCACTATGGGGGATTTCGTCAGAAAGCCAATCATTCTGAAGAGTAATTAAACGGGCCAATGAAATGCCAATGAGTTGGCGGTGTCAGCGTGCACAGCTGGCAGCAATCATAATCAGCTTGTGAATAAGAATGCCGGCTGTGCCACACAACCACACCTTTTCGCTTTCAGAAGCCTCATGTGCAGTCTGAAAGAGACGTTTTGCTGTCATCCTCCGACTTTGTTCGAGAGAGTGAGTGAGAGAAAGCTGCCGTCTTCTGAGAGGCTGATTTCTCCCAGTTCCAACGCGAGCAGCGGTGGTCGAGCTGGGTTTCTCCTGTCCCTGGGCGTTTCGCTGGACCGGTACTTCAAGAGCGGTGCGTATAAATTTAAGCAAATTTCCTAAAAGAGCAACACGGTCGGGCAGCGCGTCTTTTTAAAGACGTCGCTCCGACCGTGCGTTTCTGCATGCGGTGGTTTCCTGTCCACGGATGATGGGCACGAGCACTGTATTGCATGTCTGGGGGACCAGCATGTTAATGCGGTGCTCGCGGGCAGCGCATGCCATCACTGCGATGGCATGTCTGTTGCGCAGCTAAGATCGCGGTTCGCTCTTGCAAAAGGGCGAACCACCCCTGTTGTCCCCCGCAAGTAGCGGTTGGCACTCGGGCAGATCTGAGGGTCACAGTGGGGGTCAATCCGCCGCCCTCGGGCTTGCGGACCTCCCATTCCTCAGCGCGCTCCATCCAAGCTTCGAGTGAGAGAAGCGCACCATCCTTCGGGAGGGTCGCCCTCTCAATCGATGACACCGAGGACCAGATGTCCATCGCTGCATCGGAGGGTGGGCTGTCATTTTCCGATGACAATTCGGACCCGCTTCCTCCCTCAGGGGTGGTAAGCGAGGCTCCGGATATGGCATCTGATATGATGGCCGGGCTGCTTCGGCGACGAGGCTGGAGATGGCTTGTCCCCCAGCTTCGCCGCCGGACTGATTAGACGGGTGTTACGTGGAGGATAAGAAGGGGAAACCCTCTAAGCCTCCCGTCCCCTTCTTCCGGGAGGTGCACAGTAAGTTCACGCAGCGCTGAGGGCACCTTTTTCTGCCCGGTCTGCGTGCGCTCCGCCCTCACCTTCCTCGATGACGGAGCAGCCAGGGGGTATGAGGCAAAACCCCAGGTCAAGTGTGCTAGCGCGGTCAATCTTGCCCGCGTGGTGCCCCTTCCTGGCGTGGTTAGCCTCGGCTCCCGTCCAAAGCGTGTAGGTTGTCTGTGTCCCTCAGGGCCAGAGCCTACACTGCTGCGGGCCAGGCTGCTTCCGTTTGCTTGCTATGGCTAGTGCAAGCGCTGGCCCAGCGGCACGAGGAAGGTTCAGACCCAGGCTTAACGCACTACGCACTGCAACCGACTTTGCCATAAAAACACCAGGTCGGCTGCGAGTGCCCTGGGAAGGACGATGACCACACTAGTGGTCCAGGAACGCCACCTCTGGCTAAACCTGGCAGATATGCGTGTCGTTGACAAAGTTCGCTTTCTTAACACACCCATATCCCAGGCTGGCCTGTTCGGCGACACCGGGGTGAGTTCACCCAGGAATTCACTTCGGTGAAAGAGTAGTCAAGTGCGATTGGCGGGCTCAAAAACCGCTCTCCCCGTCGATTCGTGCACTGCTTCTCGGTGTGAAAAGTGTGAAAGGGTGTGAAAGCCCGAACACTGCCAGTATGGGACGCTATGCCTTCCAGCTCGCAGGATCGGTGCTCATCGCCACAGGCTCTGTGAGTGCCAGAGGACGGGCTCCTTTCTCTCGCACTCCTAGCCGCCCTGCGGGCTCTTGGGACGAAGTTAAGATTAAACCTCTTAACTTCCGCTCTTCCTTGGGACGCATGCCTCCCGGGGTGAGCTCTCCCATCCCGTGCTGCCCCACCGCTGGTGCGTCAGTGATTGCACCGATGATGTCACTCACGTGGGCTCTGCCAGCCTGGTTAGCGCTGCCCAGCCCGTCGCGATGGCTCATTCGGACAATCAGACTCGGCTATGCGATTCAGTTCGCTAAACGGTCCCCCAAGTTCACGGGCGTGTATTACACCAGGTGTCAGCCCTGTGTCCGCCCCTCTCTTGTGCGAGGAGATTGCTGTCCTCCTGGCGAAGGATGCAATCAAGCCGGTCCCTCCAGCCGAGATGAGGTATGGGCTTTTTAGTCTGTACTTCATCGTACCCTAAAAGAGCAGTGGGTTATGATCAATCCTAGTTCTGCGCATTTTGACCCGCTGCCTTACAAGCAGCCGCTCAGAATGCTCATGCAGAAGCACATCCCCCGGTGCGTCCGTCCTCAGGATTGGTCTGCAGCGATAGACCTGAAGGACACGTACATTCATTTCTCCATTTTTCCACGCCACCGGCTGCGGTTTGCGTGCGAGGGTCGAGCATGATAGTACAAAGTCCTCCCTTTCTGGCTCTCCCTGTCTCCGCGGGTTTTCACGAAGCTCGCGGAGGATGCCCTAATGCCCCTTCGGCTCGCGGGCATCTGCATACTCCATTATCTCGATGACTGGCTTTTTAGCTCACTCGCGGGATCAATTGATTATGTACAGGGACTGGGTGCTCCGGCACCTCGACCTGTTGGGGTTTCGGGGCAACTGGGAAAGGAGTAGGCTCGCCCCTGTGCAGAGCATCTTTTTTCTCGGGCTGGAGCTGGACTTGATCACCATGACGGCGCGCCTCCCTCGAGAGCGCGCTGGGCTGATGCTGACCTGTCTGAGAGAGTTCGACAGGAAAACTGTGGTCCCACTGATATCATTTCAGAAGCTCCTGGGGCATATGGCATCCGTGGCCGCTTCACGCCGCTCGGGCTGTTCCATATGAGACCGCTTCAGCATTGGCTTCCCGATCAGGTCCCTAGACGCGCATGGCACGCGGGCACGCACCGGGTGACTGTCACTCCGCTGTGTCGCCGTGCCCTCAGCCTCTGGATGGACCCTGCGTTTCTACAGGCCTGTGTGCCTCTAGAACAAGTGTCCAGGCATGTCGTCGTTTCGACGGATGCTTCCAGTACGCGCTGGGGGGCCGTGTGTTGCGGGCATGCAGCTGCGGGTCCGTGGAAGGAACCCGGTTGCATTGGCATATTAATTGCCTGGAGCTGTTGGCAGTGTATCTCGCGCTGCACTGTTTTTACCGGTGCTAGAGGGGAAACACGTGCTGGTCAGGACGGACAGCACGGCGACGATGGCGTATATCAACCATAGGTCCATAGATGGAGCGTGGAGGACTTAGGTGACTTACCGGTTCGGTGGTTAACACCGTCACTCAGGCTAGAGCACCCTCTACGAGGCATGCCTACGCCCTGAAGTGGAGTCTATTCGCTGTGTGGTGTACTTCTCTCCGAGAAGGACCCCGGACATGCCAGATCAGTGTGATGCTTTCCTCCTTCAGCTGGCTGAGCTAAGGCTGTCCCCTTCACACTGAGGGGTTGGCGTTACGATCATCCCCGCGTTGAGGACGCGGGGATGGCGGCGCGCTGGGAAAGCATCGCCTCATCATCCAGTTCCCAGAGGCGCGAGGCGCTGGTTAATTAAATCAATCCTGTCCCCCTCTCATACCCACTTGGAGATCTCTCTTAGGAGAGGTCTGCTCGATCCACTCGACTCAGTATCTTTAAGTTTTCTGTCCAGGTAGACAGCTCTGCTGGTCGCGTTGGCATCGGTCAGGAGGGTCGGGTATCTGGAGGCATTTTTGGTCAGCGAAGTGTGCCAGCAATTCGGGCCGGCCCACTCTCACATTTTCCTGAGACCCCCGCCCACCTAGGTGCCCGAGGTTCCTACAGCGCTTCTTTAGACTATGTAGTGAACCTGCAAGCGCTGCCCACGGAGGGGGCAGACCCAGCCCCTTTCTTTGCTGTGTCCTGTTCGCGCTCGGCGCTTGTGACCGCATTAGAGCTTACGACTCTAAGCAGCTCCTTTTCTGTTATGATCGGCAGACGGGAAGTGCCGTATCCATTCTGAGGTTGGCCCACTGGATAGTGGATGCCATCTCCCTCGCTTTTCTATGCCAGGGTGAGCCGCGCGCTCGACTAAGAGTATCGCCTTCTCTTAAGCGTAAGCACGCGGCGCCTCTCTAACAGACATCTGTAGAGCTGCGGGCTGGGCGACACCTAATACATTCGTAAAAATTCTATAATCTTTGAGTGGGCTGATTTTCCTCACGTGTGCTGGATACGCCAGTGAATGAGGAAATTCAGTACGGTGTTGAAACACGCTTGCTGCGCCTTTCTCTCTAACACAGAGATTCGTGCGCTTATTCACTCTGTTCAGTTGAGTTCCCCATTTGGCGAACCCTACAGAGTTCCTCCGAGGCCCCCAGCATCTGACTCAGCGGAGGAGTCAGGTGCCTGGCCCATTACGTAGTTGGTATGCCCACTTGGTCAGCCCGCGTTCTGGGTATAGGTGCCTGCTATGCGCGATCCCCACTGGCGATCCCATATGCTTCACTCAGCCACGGTGTAGTTCGTCCTCTTAGGCGGGCCCTTGTCTTCCCTCCCCGCTAACCATCCTTCATATGTGTTCTCCCCCTTTTCAGGGTTAGTCCATATGTCTTCCTGCCACCAGGTCTCCCCATTGGGCAGCAGGTGGCCTCCGCAGCGTCCTCCCTATCGGGACTGCACGCTCCCCAACGTACTGTCGTATTTTAAAATTCCTAGTATCTTAACTAGGTGTATTTTTTACGACTCCCCAAAAAATATAAATAAGCCTTTAAGTGCTTCACAGGTAAGTAAGGTAAGTTAGGGCCAGGGGACACGTTGGTGGGCTGCGTCTCTGGTGATGATGGTGCGCTCACGCCGGAGCCTGGCAAACCTCTCACCAGCGACGTGGTAAGGTTCAATCCCTGTGGCGTTTTCCATAGATTTCCCCATAGTGGAAGTTTCCACATAGCATTGTAGTTCCCCTCCCGCTGGGGAACGTAACGGTTACTAAAGTAACCCTCGTTCCCCGTTCCCCCGCCACAGGGATTGCGCCTTAGCTGACAGCTGTAGTTCGGCTTCTTCAGCTAGAAAAGGTGTGGTTGTGTGGCACAGCCGGCATTCTTATTCACAAGCTGATTATGATTGCTGCCAGCTGTGCACGCTGACACCGCCAACTCATTGGCATTTCATTGGCCCGTTTAATTACTCTTCAGAATGATTGGCTTTCTGACGAAATCCCCCATAGTGGAAGTTTCCACATAGCATTTCCGTTCCCCCCCTCGGGGAACGAGGGTTACTTTAGTAACCGTTACATTCTCCCCGTGTTCGCGTGGGTTTCCTCCGGGTGCTCCGGTTTCCCCCACAAGTCCAAAAACATGTGGTATAGGTGAATTGGGTAGGCTAAATTGTTCGTAGTGTATGAGTGTGTAATGGATGTTTCCCAGTGATGGGTTGCAGCTGGAAGGGCATCCGCTGCTTAAAACATATGCTGGATAAGTTGGTGGTTCATTCCGCTGTGGCGACCCCAGATTAATAAAGGGACTAAGCCGAAAAGAAAATGAGTGAATGAATGAATTATTTAAATAATTTAAATAATAAATAAACTTAACAATTTAAAAAATTATTTTAAAAATATATGTAATTGCATATTAAAACAAAATATTTACTGATTTATGAATGGAAATGAGAGATGCTCCGCAACTGTATATAGTTAATATATAATACATAACTATATATTGCCTGCAATGGAGTTAACTATCTGACCTGTCATTCATTTATTCACCTCTGCTTTGGTTGGAGATTGAGCTGTTTTGTCTCCGTAGATCGTGAGGCTCAATTACACCGTCATTAAAGAGACACAGGCTCATTTGACGCCCCATCAAATCACTGTCAGTCTCCATGCAGCGCCGTCAACCCAATGCTCTCAGATTCAATAGAGCAAAGGACAAAAACAGCGAGAGACTCATTTGAATGTGATACCTTACACCTCTCTGTCCTGAGCGCACATACAGGGGGACGGATTTCTATTCATGACCGTAAGTGTCTCAGGGAAAGCGTGCTAAGAGCTACACACTTAGAGAAAAACAAAAGGGGCGAGTGAAGGGAAATAAAACAGCAAAGAAAACAAAAGATGCTTTTTGACTCTAGCGTTAAGGGGTGTTGTGATGCACAGTGTGAAGCATAAAAAGGTTATTGTCAATAGTAATCATTGTTAAGTCAGGTAGCTTGGAGAAAATATATACCTGGTGCGGTTATTGATGTCCTGTCACATGTCTGCTTGTTTTGGCTACCAACATAGATCTCAAAGTCAGAATTTTAGAGTTCAGTATTTAACAAAATGCTCTGGTAAAATAATGCTCTGCTCTGTCGAGATTGTGATTATGCACAATAGTAAGATACAGTACCTGCAATATCTGTATGTACTGCACAGCAAGGCCTTGAGTGTTGTAATTTTATACACAATCATGATTAATAGAGGAAATTGTACAGAAAAACTACAATACCCATAATGCTGTATAAAACATTCCACCAATCAGTCGCAGTGAGCAAAGTGTGCAAAAAGAGATCTTGAGCTCTGCCCCTCTTAGATATTTGTGTGTGTGTGTGTTTCTATAAGCAGCTTTAACTGGATTATTTTCTATTTCTGCAATATTTTTTACTTTGATTCTGTCATTTGCAATGCTTCATGGGATGGTAGTTCTTTTGCTCGTTTAAGCCATTTTTCCAGTAGCCGTTGTCCTCCATATACTTTATTTTTTGGGGGGGATATGGATATCTGGCTGCAGCTTTACCAGAATTCTTCTTCTTAAAAAAAAAAAGTTAAAATAAAAGAAAAAAATGAAATAAAATAAATTGTGTTCAACAAGAGGAAGAATCTCAAACTGGTTTGAAACAAGTATATTTGTTGCTTCAAATCAGAGTTTAAATGTACAATTTTGTGATTCTCTTCATAGCTGATTGGTTTACTTCATGGCTGATAATGTTTAAAAAAAATTTTTTTATGTCCCTATGGGAAAAATGAATGGGAAATAATTTTACAGAACCAACACTGCAGAAACATAATGCACTCTAATGGGTTTTTTGGAGTTCTTCAGTTGTTTCATTGACCAATTGGCATCCACAAGTTTAAGTCTAAAGTGTTTTATGCAAACACAGGAGACAAATATTGCTTTATTCAAGTCACATGATTATATTTACATGCTGGATATTTATACACTCATGAATGTTTTTATTTTGAGTCAGTGTTTGGAGTGAGTGAATTAAAGAATTATGGTGGAAGGCAATTGTTATTGATCATCAATATCAATATCATCAAGTTGTAATTAGAAATGTTTATGGGAGGATTTAGTTTGAATGCAGTTTGTTTGTGTACTGTATTGCTGATGAAGAGCTGCAATAAAGCTTGCCACTAGTCATTTAGCTGGTTTATGAGGCTTATGTGGCCAAATAGGGCTGGGCGGCATGGGATTATATATATCGTTGAAGTGTGAAGTGTGTACCGTAAAATAATTTTTAATTCAGTGTATACATTCATTCATTTTCTTTTCGGCTTAGTCCCTTTATTAATCAGGGGTCGCCACAGCGGAATAAATGGCCAACTTATCCAGCATATGTTTTACGCAGCGGATGCCCTTCCAGCTGCAACCCACCACTGGAAAACACCCATACACTCTCATTCACACACATACGGACAATTTAGCTTACCCAATTTACCTATAGCGCATGTCTTTGGACTTGTGGGGGAAACCGGAGCACCCGGCCGAAACCCACGCCAACATGTGGAGAACATGCAAACTCCACACAGAAATGCCAACTGACCCAGCCGAGGCTCGAACCAGCGACCTTCTTGCTGTGAGGCGACAGCACTACCTACTCCGCCACCGCGCCGCCCATTCCGTGTATACAGCAAAATGTAAATAAGTGGGCATGGCCAACTCATATGCAGCATGCGTGTGGCTGAGAAAGACTGGCAGTGTTGTCAATTGCTTTATATTTTCAACAAGAAGTGATCGCTTACTTTCAACATTTATACAAGAATTGTAATTGTATTTTGTATTTTTGAAGGAAAAAAACTGTTTGATATTTCCTTACAGTGTTTACATATTTATGCTTTCTTATTTAGGTTTTCTTTTCCTGTTATTTACTTGGGATATATTTTATATCTGTGAGAAGATTTTACCGTGAAATAAACTTTCTCATACCTTCAAATAAATTATTGGTCACACCGATCACCCCTAGGCCAAACATCATTCTCTGTGCCAACACAAACATGACAAAATTCACAGATATTGCATCAATTACACATCTAATGAGCAATCTCTGCTCTTTATTTTGTTGCAGTTGTGCAGTTTTTGCTTGTCAGTAAGCACAAAAAATGCACATTGCAATTGTGACTTCTGAGCTTGTAAATACAAACTCCCCAAGAGGAACCGAACGCAGCAGAAACTCACCGTTTATAAGCAGGATTGAAGTGAATCAGGCGGAGATGTTCCTCTGAGAGAAAAAATGAGGGATGGAGGGGTTGAGAAAAAGAGGATGAGGCTAAGGTTTTCTGGCAGAGGGTTATTCAGGAAGTGGATGTTAGAGAGAAAGAGGAAGGTGTTGGCAGAATGATTCAGACGCTGCAGATCTGAAGAGCTGAGCAAACATCATATGGCTGGCATTGAGAAATATCCTGTCCTTCTGTTTACTCTACATTTCTCTCATGGAAACGATCAACTCATAGAAAACCTCACAGACACACACACGCACACACATGTTGGTATTGGTGGTTTACAAGGACTCTCCATATAGGCGTAATGTATTTTATAATGTAAACAACACTAATTGTGCCCTATTAACCCTCACAGGAAACCTGACAAATTTTGAATGTCATAAGATGCAATTAAAGGTCCCATGAAATGCTTTGAAATGTGCATTTTTTATTCGACCTTTGAATTTCAACTGAAGAAGATATATAGTACATATACTACATATAGTAGCTCCTCCCATAAAAAAAAAAAAAAACTGCCAATAGCGTTTGTTTTTATCACAGCTCTACCAGTAAGAGTGGTTAAGCTCAAACGTGACCGTCTTGAAGGGGGCGTGGCATGTCAGATACTAGAGAGCATTTGATGGGTCAGAAGATTTGATGAGGAACTGAAGTATGAGGTGATGTCAAAAAAATTGCTTTGGACGTTTATATCTCCTAAATTTTTGTCACTGTTTTGGAGCACGCTTGCGTATAGATATACTTAAGACTAACATATTGATACTAACATCTAAAAAAAACTGTCTTTTAATTTCACAGGACCTTCAAGTCTGTATTTTAAGTTCGTTTAATTACAATGACATAAGGCATGACCTCATAAACCACCTCAATGTTGTAATACCTAGGTCTCACACACGCACACATACAGAAATTGGCATCAATGAATCCATCAATAAATTCTGTCTAATTGGACTGAGATGAAGAGTGTCTTGAATGTGAGTTTATTTGATTAATTGATAATTAAATCTGTTGTTATGAAGACAGATTGCGTGTGGTTGTAAGCGAATCTTAATTTGAATTGCTTTGGAAAGGTGCTGAAGGACCCTATTCTGGTCCGGCTGTTTATTTCTTTATGTGGTAATTATCCAAAATCCAGCTGTTTCTACATTCATCACTGCAAACGAGTCTTTAGCCCTCAGTTTAGTAAGGATTTGTGAGCCTTTTGAGTTTAGTGTGATAAAAGTCACTTAAACCTTGAGCTGAAGGAAGTGTAGTTTGTGCGCTAACAAGATGAACGATTGTGCAATTGAGTGTTTATTTATCGGTTTATAGCTTCTGCAAGTTTTAATACATTTTTTGCATTGTTGTTTGATTAAGTTCATAACTTAATTTAAAGGAGACCTATTATGCCCCTTTTTACAAGATATATAACTCTTATAACTCTTTGAAACTGCCCCTTTTAGGCTTTGATCCTAATTGTGCCCTTTTGGTGACTGTCGCTTTAAATTCAAGTGAGATTGTGCTCTTTTCATAAGAGGGTGGAGCTACAAATGCCTATGTGTCAGCATAGTGGCAGATTAAAAAAAACAAGACTAATGTCCTATGCTAATAAGGGTGAGATTGTCACTAATGGGCGGGGCTTCCCCCCTCTGATGACACGTACAAAAGAAGAATGTCAATCAAAGTTTTTCTGCAGACTGTTTTTATCAAGTGTAATTATAAAAAAATAGAATTAATGAATATTTACCATTAGTGGCTGGCTATATTCACACACTGTTGCCACACAACTTTGTTTAAACCCCTTATAAAAGTGATTTTTGCATAATAGGTCTCCTTTAACATAAATATTTTGTTATATTATGAATGTTTTACAGTTACTTTTACTTCATGTGTCCTTGAACAATATACATTTTTAAATAATAACACAAAAGTTTGAATGGTAATTGTGGAGAGGTGAGCATGATCGAACACCCAATGAGGGGGGAGAGCATGCTCGGAGCCCGGCGGCTTGTCAGCGGATCAATCAGAGATAACAAATAACACCTGTTTTCTAGTGATTGGGCCGGAGAGACACCCTTCTTAAGGAGAGGAGAAGGAGCAGTCGGGAGAAGAGAGAGCACACACACGCAGCTACACGTGTGGTGTGACTATTAAAAAATAAAAATAGTGACTTACCTGTATCGCCGACCCGGTCTTCTTCTTCCCACAGTAATATATCATGATTTCATATTAATCTCAGTATTTATAGAAGAGTGTCTTGAGTTAAATACGTGTTTAAACATTATTCAGAGTAAATACAGAAAAACTCCCTTAATCAGTTGATTGTTGACAACTAGTTGACCCTCCCGACCTTGAAACGTGCAAGATAGGAGAAAGTATTTTACCTTTTTAGTATGCACACACACTCGTCCTGTCAATCTAATAAATAATATAATAAATAAACAACCTCAGCCATCCAGACTCATGAGATAAAGTCAGACCCTTGTAAATCACTGTTTATCCGAGCCCCCTCATTAGCCATTAGAAACCCAACCGACTGCCACGTTTTGCCCCGCACCACGCAGTTGATCCACAGAAGGAAACGTGGGCAAATGTAATGAGATGAAGTACCATTAATTGGCTGATCCAGCACTGTGCTGAAAATGTGGTGCTTTTGTTCTGTGGTTTGTTTTACCGTGTCATTGTTCCACTCACGCTGCTTCTCAATGTCTGAAAACAGCTGCCGGCGCTTTGGTTTTTCATCCACCTGTTGTTCGGGCTTTCTATTTGCAAGAACTTACCTTTGTAATTCTTTATCAAAATGTCTTTTTACAGCATTTTCTCCACTAATATAAAACCTACTTAACTCTGAATTGTGTCATATTATAAGCTGTGAGTTGACAGTTCGTGATTTTAATTGTTTGTATAAACAAAGGAGCGAGTGCTTAGCTTTTTCATTCACCTGTTGTTTAGGCTTCCTACTGTATTTGCAAGAACTTACCTTTGATGGTTCTTTATTTTAATTCATGAAATTTTGTTTTCAATTTTTAATTACATTTTTACATTTTTTTATATTTGAGTAATTTCAAGAGTTCCCACTTAGATATGCTTTAGCGTGAATAGCAGGTTTGGCATGCTGGCCCGGGAGAGAACCCTGAGCTCGAAGATAATTGAGCTCAAGGCTCCCGCCCAGTCAAGTAAGCATATAAAGGGGTTCGAGATCAGGTAGGTCTCGAGAGCTCCCCTTAGAAAAGGGAGGAAAAAGGTGGAGATGGGGTGGAAGGGGGGATTCTTCCGAAATGAAGATAGATCGGTAGAGGAAATCGGTTTATTTATTGTGAGCTTGAATCGATCTGATTGGATTAATACTGATTACCTATGAGTAACCAGTCGTGCTCAATCATATCACGTGCTCCTCTCGAAATTAGTTTGTGAAACTTCACTTAAAAAAATCATATCCACTTAATTGAAATCATGAAACTTATTTTATTTAACAACAATTTCTGAAGAAAAATGTAAATGTTAGTAACCTGAAATCAAAAGCTAATTTTTTTTGTTAAACTGGACTTTTATTTGATGCTCAGATCAGCTCTGGAAATAATGTTAATGCATTTATGTTGTCTTTTTTCAATATTTTTTCTGCATTTTGATTGTTAAAATGCATTTTAGGAATCAATAAGCATGCCCACTTAATTGAAATCATAAAGCTTATTTCATTTACAAAATATTATGAAGAAAATTTGAAATTTTAAAACGCCAAAATGTTTTATGCTATTTCTCAAATTGAATAAAAAAGTTTAATTAAACCATAATTTTTTGGTTTACCAAAAACATTTTGTTACTCTGAAGATATTTTGAGCTTCCACGTGTAACAGATATGATGGTAGCTTTTCTTACAAAAAACAGTCAAATGCTGGTGTTATGATGCTCAAGATTTATATTTCTGCGTCGAGTGATCGCTGTGACCCATTTATACTTCTGCGTGCTGTTTGTGTTGCTCTGCAATAACACTTCTAACACGTTAGCTGGCAGTAGGTTTTTATGTGTCGAGTTTCTTCGCGTGTTTTGTTTTTTCTGAACACTACCTTAATGTACAAGTAGCTAAAACTCGCTCATTCAGAGGCGGGAACCGGCGGACGTGCAACAACTTTAATCATAAGGTAAATGCAAAACAAAAGTTTCCATCTGAAGCTCCTTCACAGGACTCGACAGTTGACACTTGTAAACACTCGCTCAATCGTGTCTGCGTCCGTGCACTTGACGCATTTGAAGTATAAATCAGCCTTCAGATCCGCTCAATTGTTCTGCATTTTTTAAATTTTGAGTTCTGTTTTTTCTTCAATTTCTTTTAAATTTTAGTAACCAAAAATTATGTCCACTTATTTGAAATCATGAAACATTTCATTAAACAATTTCTGAAGAAAAAATAAAATTTTAGCAACCCTATGAAATGTTTTATGCTGTTCTCAAATCAAACATTCACTCAAAAAATGACTTTTGCTTCTACTTATTTAAAATGAGTTCAAACAACACAATTCAATTCAAGTTTCTTGGAGGGGGCAATATAATTGTTTTATGTTCATTCTTTCTTTTCTTTTCGGCTTAGTCCCTTTATTAATCTGGGGTCGCCACAGCGGAATGAACCGCCAACTTATCCAGCATATGTTTTCCGCAGCGGATGCCCTTCCAGCTGGAACCCATCACTGGGAAACATCCATACACACTCATTCACACACATACACTATGGACAATTTAGCTTACCCAATTCACTTGTACTGCATGTCTTTGGACTTGTGGGGGAAACCGGAGCACCCGATGGAAACCCACACGAACACAGGGAGAACATGCAAACTCCACACAGAAACGCCAACTGACCCAGCCGAGGCTCGAACCAGCGACCTTCTTGCTGTGAGGCCGTGCAGCCCTGTTTTATGTTCAATACACTTAAATTTTTAAAAACTGATTAAGTTAACTTAATCAATTTGTGTTGGGACAGCATGTAGGAATTGTGTGGAACCCAGCATTTTTTACAGTGTTGCATTCACAAATACACTCAAAATGTGCAAATTTCATATTCAAGTAATCTCTTTTTCGATTAGACATTCACAGACAATGATCCATACTGCATTTTGATTAGCCGTATAGCAATACTTTTACTTTATTCATCCAAAATTAATAAAAATTCATCCAAATTCAGTGACATTCGACATTATTTATATTTAATTCTATTTTTATGACTAGACTCGCATTTCTGCCCTAGTTTTCAGAATCGCAGAAATCACAGAACCCTACAAAGAAGCAAGTGCAAGAAAACGTGACCAGGAAGCTGGCAAGGGCAGGGATATTTGCAGAGCACAGCGACCCAAACATAATGAACTGGGCGGCTCTTATGTCAAGGCTCTGTCAGAAGTCAAGGGAAGGGAGAGAAGAGTAACAAGACCCCACATGCATTCATTCTCCTTACATTTCCTTCTCCGGAGACACCATTAACCTTTAAGGGCCACGCTGGATATCCAACAGATACTTCTGGCAATTTGAGAGGGAGGCTTTGTTCCCCTGCTGAAGATTAAAACGCTTTTAATTGGTGTGGTTAATGGTGATTTGCTGGAGTGGATTCATGCTTTGGTGCATTATTTGGACGTTGTGAAAAGGTCATGCACTAGAGCTGTGTGTTAGAGGATGAGAGGAGGCTGGAGTAAAGGGTTTAAATGGGAGGACTAGAGAAAGGTACACACTCTTAATCTGCACTCTTTGAAATGTATCATGAGCAAGCTAACTAGATAAAAAAAAAAGAAACATTGCGAGGTGAAGAGTTGGATAATAATTGATCAGGGTGTGCGAGAGATGTTTTCTCACTTGTTTTTTTACATGCAAATTATACATTGTCTTCCAGAGAGGATCGAAGATTTTTAAAGTTTTTATTATTAGTTTATATGAATAATTATTTAATAAATAATTATTTAATCATTAATAATTCATATTAATTTATATAAGAAAAATTAAATTAATGTAAATATATAGAATTGTAATATATAAAATATATCTAAAATATAAATATGATTATTCATATTTTTAACTTATTAAATTAAATAAAATTAAATAAAATTAAACTGAAAAAAATCATTGTTTTGATAAAATATTTAATTTTTATTTAAATTTTTTTTTTTTTTTCATTTTTAATGGCTATATATTTTATTTGAAATTTTTAAGTTTTACACCATATATGTAAAATGAAATTGATTTTAGAAACATTAGTGGACACGTTTTGTTGTGGACACATTTATTTGACCTTGTTGCATATGCATTTATAGGAATTTCCATTTCAGGTGGTAAATTCACGAGGGGAAATTATTTAAAATAATCAAGCAATGCAATTTACCAAGGTTTTTGGTAGTCATTGTACTGTTTTTGTGATATTATTTATAAGTAGATTACACAAAGTAGATAAGTAGATTACACATATCTGATTATAATCAGTTTTGGTTGTTTTTGCAACCTAATTTGTACTGCATTATGTGCTTAGTTGATCGTCAAATGAGCTTCTGCATCCAGTTTCTTTAATTTGCATATTGCCAGTATAGATCTCTCCCTAAACTTTCCACACCCACCATTTATAATACTGTAAACACATTGTAATTTGCCTTGTTAGTAAATCTTGCCCATGTATGTGCCACTGATAATATTGGACACTCCAAAAATTTTTTATCTACCAAATAATCCAATATATCATCAAAATGCACTAGTTTTAGCTTAAATCCTTACTGAATATTATACATCCATAGCTCATCCTATGTCACGCTCTGCCTCCCAGAAATCTCCTTGAATCATGAATCACTAGATAATCATATTAAAGCGAATATTGGAAATGTCAGCAAAACGTGTGACTTTCAGATGCATGGTATTGTTTTCAAGGTGTACTCGGGATGTTCATACATCGGTTAAAGATAAATGCTCCGCTTTTCTCATTTTCTGGTGGCTACTTCATCTCCCCCAAATGCGAACGCAATCGTCTTTTTTCCAGCTTGCCATTGTTCAAAGAGACAGTGTTAATTTGAATGTTTTCCTAGTCTTTCATCTTCACACATTTACATCCTGCTGACGGCCATTAATTATGTGAAAACCAAAGCCATCATAAAAATGATGGATGTGTTACGCCTTCGACATGACAGCGAGGTGCCAGAACCCAACAGGAAGTCTTTTGTGTGGACCGTTTGCCTTGATCGCCACTAATGGGAAGTATTAAAATCATGACTTTTGACCTAAATCTAGCAAAGCACCCCTCATTATTTGAAATGGCAGAGCATTAGGCTGCTTGTGGAATTGTGGGGAGGAATTAAATGGGAATGATGGTCTTCATTCATTTTATTGGAAGTAATTTTTCTGCTTTCTCTTCCTTATATAAAGTCACAAGCCACATTAAGTATTATTAGTACACTTGTTCAACCAGCTGCATCTCACAAGGAAACAATTTTACGTATTGTCAGAAAAATGGCTAATATGTACAAATTCATACGATTTAATTTGTGTTAAAACACAATTCCATCCCAAACCTTCCCCCTTATTGGGGGATGAGCAAATTGTACTAAATTGTACAAATGAGATCATACAAATTAATACGAATTGGCCACTAAATCAAAAAGTTACGAATTGCCGTGAGATTGCGTTGATTTAACAGCTCATTAACACAAATATCTATTTTATATCTATAATGTAAACAACAGGTTTACTCAAAATTCCTCACATAGTCCAAAGACACACAGGTTAGGTGAATTGAAGATAATAAATTGTCTCTCTCCCCACTGACTTGAGTATAAAGGCAGATTGGTGGGCTGTTGGGCAGCATCTGTAAGGCTAGATTGTTTGGCGAGTTTGCCCACTTCAGCATGTAGGATGGGTGTCAACTGTCGGTGAAAGAGAGCACTCTGATTGGCTGTTCAACTACGAATCAGAGATGATAACTAAAGACAAAGCAAATGATGGAAGTCAAGAAGCCAGCTGTAATTTTGTCGCATTTCTTAAATATTTGCAAACTATATGAATTATCAGATTATCAGACATATTTGCACGAGTGAATCCCCAGCAGTATGTACTGTGAAAATGGTATGTAAATCTTTATGGTTTGTATGTGTTCAGCACTAGTTCCGGTTTCCCTTTTTGGAATCACAATACAGATACTGCCACCTGCAGGTATAGAATGATCCTCTCATGCAGATGCAGAATGTACATTTGGTGGGTTCACATGCAGCTTTTTGGTCCTGACAGGACCAGACGTGGCCAATACGAGGTGAAGATTTTCATTACCGCTAGTTCTTTGACATCAGCTTGGGGTGTCCTGGGGTTAAGAAAGTCTTGTATTCGGATTAGCTGGTTTCTATTATATATAGCCATCAATGCTGGAATGGTGTTTAGAAGAAAATAAATAAAAATAAAATATATCAGTTAGCAGATCATTTGCCATTGAGCCATTTAGGTGTGGTCTTGATGATCTGCTGAAGGTTAACCTTGTGAACAAATGAGATTTAAGTGACTTTGACGTTCCACGGTGCCAGATGGGATGGTCTGAATACTTCAGGAGTGGCTGATCTATTGTGATTTTTATGTAAGCCTTCTCTGTGGTTCATAGAGAATGGTCCAACAATGGGAAAATGTCCAGTGAGTGGCAGTTCTGTAATCAGAAATGCCATGTTGATGCAAGAGATCAGATGAGAATGACCAGACTGTTTCAAGCTGACAGAAAGGCAAATGTAATTCAAATAACCACTTGTGACCAGTGTCTGTGAACACAGTAAACCTTGAAGATGAGCTACAGCAAAAGCAGCAGAAGAAGAGCAAACCTGTGCCACTTCTGTCAGCTGAGAACAGCAAACAGACTCTATAATTCACAAGTCTCACCAAAACCAAACAATAGAATACTAGCAAAGAGTTTCCTGGTTCATTCTAAATGGTTCCATGTTTTCACTTGGCATATGCAGTCCTATAATTTATTTTTATTTTTTTTGTATTCTTTAAGGAAAGTGTCTGGTGCATATAGAGAAGAAAGAGTGTTGTCAAGCCCACTCACCTATGTTAAGCACACTCAGTATTGCACAATGTTTTCCCGGGAACATGGAGTGTTTATAGGAAAGTGTCTGGTGCATATGGAGAGGAAAGAGTGTGTTACCTACAGGTGGTTTGTCAAACCCACTCTCCTGCCTGAAACAGCACACTATGGCTTTAGTGTGAAGTCATAGTTGAGGTTTCTGACAGTGTAATGATATTTTCTTGGGACACTTTGAGGTTCTTTGCTAACTGAGCATTGTTTAAACTCCGTAGTCTGCATGATTATTTTTGCAGACCATGTCCATGCCTTCATGACCACAGAAGACCCATCATAACATGGCTACTTCCAGAAGGATAACACACCATGTCACAAAATGCATACCATCATAAATTGTTTTCCCGTATTGAGCTGGTATTGAGCTCTGGCCTTAATATCACAAGGGCACCTTTGGCATGTGGAGGAGCAGGAAATATTTGAGGAATGTTTCTAGCAACTTGTTGAATCTGTGCCATAAAGATTTAAGGTAGTTCTGAATGCAAAGAAGGCCCATCCAGGTGCTAACAAGGCTTTTCTAATAAAGTATCCGTTTAATGTGTGTACATGTAGTTTTTTTATAAGACTTCACTCAAGTTCAACCTGTAACTTAAGCAAGTACCTGAAATGCCCCTGGGAATTCATTGACTTACTGAAGGACGTGGTGACATTGATCTGAGGCGCTGCTCAGGGTTTGAAATAAGATCTTCCTGAGTGCTTAGACACTCCTGGGCTCTATTTGGGGATGTGTTTAACCTTAAGCGCAAGGTAACAGCTCCTGCATAACACAAGGTCTTCTTTGGTGCTTAATAATAAAGCAGTTTTCTTTGAATGGGGGAATGCCAAGATGCATCATTTTAGAGCGTAGCAGAATACATGCTATAAATGGGTTTTTATTTTTTTGAAGCCATGGTGTAGGTTAAAATAAACATTGAATGCACTGGAGTCAAACATACCAATGCACGCTTTCTAAAAGCAAGCAATGTGCTAGTGCTTTTATTAATAGTTGCATTGGGAGCGATCCATGTCTCAAGGTCTTGGAGTTGTGGAGGTGCACTATTTTACAGCACTTTCTCCTTAATATTTGAACTTCTCAGGTTATATGTGAAAGATTTTGTTAAAAAAATAGTTGGCAGTGTGCTTGAAAGTGGTTTTAAATGATTCAGAGAATGTTCGCAGGGGGCTGTTTTGTGCTTTCTGTTCAGGAAGCCTGCTAAAGTTATTAATTTTCTCTATCAGCATGACGATGGCAGACTATGATGAATACTGCTGGCATTTCACTGTTTCCGGTGCATTCTCCCGAATGCTCCCTGCAAATCCCAAAATGCAATATTTGATTGTGCTGTGTTGATTGGCAGTATCCTGACAGCGTTTGGACTTTTTCGCTGTTAGTTTAGCTAGCAGGAGATCATGCCTTGTGTTTCATCAAACCAAAACGTGCTAATGCATTGACCCATTTATCCACCCACGCTTTGTTTTTAATTGTTAAGCTTCGTTTAGAGTTAGTTTAGTGCCACAGATGTCTGTTTGTCTAGAAATAATACAGGCTTCTAACACAGATTTTAGTGCAATCTACCTGCTTTTTATGTTAAGACTGCATGCAACAGGTTACTGTAGCAACACCAATGTGCTAGTGAGAGAAAATATGATTGAACAAAAGTGATTTTATAGATGTTTTTGGAGCGTTTGTGTAAGGGCTGCACAATATATTGTTTCAGCATCGATATCGCAGTGTGATCATTTGCAATAGTCACATCGCAGGATATGCAATGTTGAGTCTGTAGTATTATTTATAATTTTCATGGGTTTTCTTGAGGCCTGTGACTGTATAATGATCTTAAAACCATTGAGGCATAAGTAATTGTACCGTTTGTAAGTTACCGTTAGACTTGGAAAATGATAAAACACTGTTTATTTCAATTGTATCCTTTTTTTAATTGTATTGACCTATGTTTGGCGGCGCTGTGGCACAGTGGGTAGTGCTGTTGCCTCACAGCGAGAAGGTTGCTGGTTCGAGCCTCGGCTGGGTCAGTTGGCATTTCTGTGTGGAGTTTGCATGTTCTCCCTGTGTTCGCGTGGGTTTCCTCCAGGTGCTCCGGTTTCCCCCACAGTCCAGAGACATGCGCTATAGGTGAATTGGGTAAGCTAAATTGTCCATTGTGTGTGAATGAGTGTGTATGGGTGTTTCCCAGTGATGAGTTGCAGCTGGAAGGGCATCCGCTGCGTAAAACATATGGTGGATAAGTTGGCGGTTCATTTCGCTGTGGCAACCCCTGATCATTAAAGGGACTAAGCCGAAAAGAAAATTAATGAATGAATGAATGATCTATGCTTGTAGATTGTTTATTATATTTAATTCAGATGCACTTCTCTATAGAATCATCCCAATCAATCTAAAATTATGAATTCTTTCCAAATAAAGATAGTCATCTGGTGAAAATATATTCATATTGCAATATATATCGCAGAATAACAAAGTATCATGCAGCCCTAGTTTGTGTAAGTGTGCATGTTCATGTATGTATAGTAAAAATGAAGAGATCACAAACAATTACAAATATTGTCATTTAGAGATTTTTTTCCCTCCAGAAAATGACAATTGATCAAAATAATACATTTAAATGTATTTATTTTATTTTATTTTATTTCTATTATAATTATTGATTTGTTTTGAAAGGGTTACAGTTGGGGAAGATAAAGTATGTACAATTTTCCCATTGTATTAAGCTTTTTGTTAATACTTTGAAAAAAAATAAAAAAAAAAATATATATATATATATATATATATATGAACAAATTAGATGTAAATAAGCATTTTGTTGATTGATTCTTATATGTTGTCTCTTGGATACAGTTAAACATTAAAAATGAGCTCAACCAATGGCATGAGTTTGGGGTGGGGCTTTCAGTTTGTCCATCCAATGTAAGATGTTGTTTAAAAGCTGTTTAAAAAAAAAACAATTTTTCTAAATTAGATTAATTTTTCATATTTGACCTTTGAATTTGACATTGCAGGGTTCTAACCAACAGTGTTGGGCACGTTCCTTCAAAAAGTAATTAGTTATAGTTACTAGTTACTTCCCACAAATATTAACTGAGTTAGTAACTGAGTTACATAATTATAAAGGAACTAATTACCAGGGAAAGTAACTATTGTGTTACTTAAAAAAAAAAATCTAATTTGTCAAATGAATATAAAATAAATATAAAAGATTACACTAATCTACACTATTTTAATGTTGTTGTGGGACAATGTGAGACACAACGGCAGCATGTCCTCAACTATAATATCTAGACTTGTTTAATTCTGTCTGAGTAATAAGTGTTTGTAGTGGAGAAAAATTAAGTTTTATTTGCTTTGACGTCGTGGCTTCGTTTCCTCCTTTGGTAGCAGAGCTCACGTTATCACCTGCGTAGCCACTAATTTTGTGGCGCCATGTGACGACATGAGGTGCTTCATTAGATTTTAATTACTTGTCACCGACGCAGAGAGAGTCTTTTTTTCCTGGGCATAAGTTGCACGATACAGAAACATTCTTACCTTTCACCTCAACGAGGGAAAAGTAGTGCTTATGTTTCCAGTTTGCAAACGCTACCTTTAAACTTGTTGGATTTGCCATCATTCTGACTCCTGGTTGTTGGTGTGTGCCACTGATTGTGGGTGTGCTTGTGTGAACACCTGCCCTACTAAGCCAATCATCACGTTCTCAGTTACACCACATTCACGTTCATGTACAACCAGTCATCATCGCTGGTTGGTTATGTGTCCCGCCCCAGCCCCGAACACACACACACACACACACACACACACACACACACACACACACACA
>CAIGQV010019356.1:4107627-4124504 GCA_903798115.1 Danio jaintianensis
ACACACACACACACACACACACACACACACACACACACACACACACACACACACACACACACACACACACACACACACACACACACACACACACACACACCTCAGAGAAAGAGAGGTCCTATGGCTGAGAGAGACGCTGCTCGCATGAAAACCGCTTCAGTGTTCTCAATTATAGTAACGCGCATTTTATTGTCAGTAACAGTAACGGCGTTGTAACGGGGGAAACAGTCATTCATTTGATTACCCGTTACTGAAAAAAATATCGCCGTTAGTAACGCCGTTTATTTATAGCGCCGTTATTCCCATCACTGCTAACCAATATTACCATATTTTGTTCAGTTGAATCAATAATCAATAATCCCACTGAAATGATCAACTATGTCTCGAAAAACTTGATGTTCACTAAAGTACTTTTCTTCTGCTCCTTGCACTCTATTAGACACCGAGAGTGAGTTATACTGTCTGGTGAAATGGAATCACGAACAAATAGAATCAAGTGGGAAAGAAAACTAAAATACCATTAGCCGTAATTTGCCCCCATCAGACCTGCATTCAGGGTCTATCCAGTGTATCATCTATCTCTCCTCTTCCTTTCACAAACCTCGTGCACCTGCGTCTGGTCAATACCCCCCGGCCATTAGTTGATTTATCATCATTATTGTCTTTTCATACCTGTGGTTTATTTGATGAAGCTTTAGCGCGTCTGGCTTCCAGCCGCTATAATGGCGAACTCTCCATCAACGGGACTGTAAATATCTCTTATATAAAAGAGCTGAGGATGTAAAGTGAATGAGAAGGCGGGTGAGGGAGGGGGTCAAGAGGAAAACATCAATCTTTTTAAAACCTGTAATGCGACAGAAGCATAATTCTTTCCTATGTCATTTGCGGTGTATGCTACGTAAAGCTCTTTGTCCAAAGCCACAAGTCTAAGGCTCATTCATTTGATTGATTCAAACAGGTCAATGCGAGGCCTTTTGTGATTCATAAGAATAGTGTTGATTTAGTATTAATCATTTGCTGTTATAGATTTTATTCATATTTTAAAATGGATTTTAGTTTTGCTATGGACTGTGATTTTGATTACTGTTTGTAATTTTTTTTTCTCAGTTATTTCAGACTGAACTTAAACTTTTCATTTAATATTTGCGTTTTGTTCAATGTCAGCCGTATTTTAGTCAAAATATTTTAAAAAGTTTTCGTTTGAATGCTTACAGTGATTCTAGAAGATAAAGATATGAGTAGTAACATATTTTGATTCACTATTTTTATTTTGTTCATATAAATTACTTGCTTGTGAATGGGATTACATTGGTTGATTTGGTTCATTTGTTTGATTCATTTTTAGGAGTCTGCTTACACGCGCTATGTTCTAATTCACTAACACTGCTTATAAGAGTCACTTGGTTGGATTTGTTTTCAAAGGACTGCTCATAAGAGTCTTTTGTATTTGTTTGATTCATTTTAAGAGTCTTCTCATAAGAGTCATTTGTATTTGTTTGATTCATTTTAAGAGTCTTCTCATAAGAGTCATTTGTATTTGTTTGATTCATTTTAAGAGTCTGCTCATAAGAGTCATTTGTATTTGTTTGATTCATTTTAAGAGTCTTCTCATAAGAGTCATTTGTATTTGTTTGATTCATTTTAAGAGTATTCTCATAAGAGTCATTTGTATTTGTTTGATTCGTTTTCAAAAGTCTGCTCATAAGAGTAATTTTTATTTGTTTGATTCATTTTTTGAGGTCTGCTCATAAGAGTCATTTGTATTTGTTTGATTCATTTTAAGAATCTGCTCAAAAGAGTCATTTTTATTTGTTTGATTCATTTTAAGAATCTGCTCAAAAGAGTCATTTGTATTTGTTTGATTCATTTTAATATTCTGCTCAAAAGAGTCATTTGTATTTGTTTGATTCATTTTAAGAACCTGCTCAAAAGAGTCATTTGTATTTGTTGGTTTTATTTCAAGAATCTGCTCATAAGAGCCATTTTTGGTGAGTTGAACTTGGTTAAGTGCTTCATTTTTTGATTCACTTAAGATTTAGTTCAGAAGCATGCATGTTCATGAAGTAAATAGACTATTTTATTAAATGTATTTTAATGTACTGCTGTAGATTTAGAAAGGATACAGTGTCAGTGTTGACAAGTTGTGCATGATAAACATTGAAAGCCTTCTAGCAGCAACATAGTGATGCCTTGAAAATCAATTTGTTCTGGTGACTTTGTGTGTGTTTTGCATGTAAGACTGAAGGCATCTCTGTAGACATTTAGTCTTGGGCAGAATAATATAAACCTTTAAAAAAAAACAACTATATCGTACAGTATGTCCCTTGTTGCTGCTTGTAAATGACACAGTGACATTATAAAAGTCTGTTGTCCTTGTATATGTGCTTGATCCCTGGCTGTATTCATTAATGCAATTGTAACATTGAATCAAGGACAGCTTTCCTGCAGACACGGTGTGTGTGCGAGCGTCCTCTCTCTTTATGAGCAGAGTTAGTATCATACTCTCTGAGGTTTATTATTAGTTCTGTGTTTGATGTGTCAGCTGTACATTGCAATATTGCTGGATGACTGTCAAAAAGCTATAACTAATTATATTTAATATAGCTTCATTCGCTGGGCTGGTGAATGCTATTATGGTCTGTCATAAAGCCGATACAGTAGAAAGTAAAACAAAAAAGAAAAATCAAAAGTGAGATTTCTTCAATATCTCAATTGTTTCTGTAAGCCAGGGATGAGATTAGATGTTCTGGATGAAAACATTCTGCTTATTTATTTGAATATGTGCTATAGCACCATTTGTAGCAATTCTGAGAAAGAAATACATATTTGGATTTATGATGCAATTTCAGAACACCGTAATGAACAAATTAAATGTTTGCAGCCAAAACCTTAATTTTATGATGGTTACTACTTTTTTTGTTGGATTTCTGGACACATTTACTTACACATCATGCAATTAAAACCAAAGACTATAGAATGCACAAGAGATGTCACTCTAGTATAGTTTTGAATAGGGAAATGTTTATTTTTTCTGCAGATTTTGTGTGATTCGAACGTTTAGAAATGAAACTAAAGAGACAGTTGTGGTTTAATTTCATTGGTGATTCCTAATATGACATGTAATAGTAAGCTTGGCAAGCAATTTTGGAGAATTTGTTGTTTCCCCATTCAGACAGAAGGCCAGAGCATACTGCCGGAGAGGCGTTTCAAAGACGGCTGCTGAGTGAAATGACTTGCCTTTAAGGGACTTTGTTAAAACCATGAGTGCATCCCTCCATTTTCATTCATGCCAGACCACATACCTTTTAATTTGCTGGAAAGCATGTTTAAATGTGTAATGATGCACAAATTGACACATCAACTTGTGCTTTTGCCTCTGTTGTTTACAAAACAAGTTAAACATGAATGCAAATTCTATGCCAATTAACACTAGAACTACCGAGACGGTAATTTTGACCGTTTTAAATTTTTTGTAATTTTATAACTTTGAAATAAAACCCACATATATATAATACTTTGACTTTTCTCTAAATATGTGTAGATTTTTTTTCTAGCTTCTTTCTATTGTTATTTCATTAAAAATACAAAACATAAAAGAGTATTTCTACCTTTAATTACTATAGCGGTCAAAATGACCACATGCATTTCAGTGTCTGCTACTTTTCTCAGTGACTTTGAATATGCTTGCCTTTGTTGCCTAGCAACATCTTGCTAACAAAAACATAACTTTCTGATAGCAAAATCATAACTTTACTTCAAACGTCTTTCAAAACAACATTTTCAGTGCCATGAAAAAAAAAAAACTTTGCAGGTGGTCCAGGTGGTCTAGTTTTCCACTGGAAAAGGAGATCAGAGTGGCAAAAAGGAACTATTCTGAGAAACTAAGGAGTCAGTTCTCTTCCAGCGACTCAGCATCCGTGTGGAAAAGTTTGAAAAACCTCACAAACTACAAGAAACCATCCCCCAGCACTGTAGACAACGAACGACTTGCAAACGACCTGAATGAGTTTTACTGCAGGTTTGAGAAAACACCCCACACCCACTCTGAACTGCTCTTCACACCACCATCAACACCTCCACCACACCCCGTCTCCCCAACACTTCAGTTCAGTGAAGATGATGTGCGCCAGGTCTTCCAAAAACAGAAGAGGAAAAAAGCACCAGGCCCAGATTTTGTAACACCAGCCTGTCTAAAATCCTGTGCTGACCAACTGGCCCCCATCTTCACCCTGATCTTCAACAGATCACTGGAGCTGTGTGAAGTGCCCTCCTGCTTTAAACGCTCCACCATCATCCCCATCCCAAAGAACCCCAAACTTACAGGACTTAATGACTACAGACCAGTGGCGCTAACATCTGTGGTCATGAAGTCTTTTGAAAAACTGGTGCTGGCCCACCTGAAGGACATCACTGAACCCTCACTGGACTCTCTTCAGTTTGCCTACAGAGCAAACAGGTCTGTGGATGATGCAGTCAATATGGGACTGCATTATGTTCTGCAACACCTAGACAGACCAGGGACCTATGTGAGGATCTTGTTTGTTGACTTCAGCTCGGCTTTCAACACTATCATCCCAAAACTTCTCCTGCCCAAATTAACTCAGCTCTCCGTGCCCAACTCTGTCTGTCAGTGGATCAACAGCTTCCTAACGGACAGGCAGCAGCTGGTGAAGCTGGGAAAATTCTCATCCAGTACCCGCACAATCAGCACTGGCGCCCCCCAGGGGTGTGTCCTCTCCCCTCTGCTCTTCTCACTGTACACAAATGACTGCACCTCAAAGGACGCCTCTGTCACAATCTTGAAGTTTGCAGACGACACCA
The DNA here is from genome assembly GCA_903798115.1 of Danio jaintianensis. Taxonomy (NCBI): domain Eukaryota; kingdom Metazoa; phylum Chordata; class Actinopteri; order Cypriniformes; family Danionidae; genus Danio; species Danio jaintianensis. The sequence continues at coordinate 4,112,449 of CAIGQV010019356.1, forward strand.
CACTTATCGGCCTCATTCAGGACGGTGACGAGTCTGCTTACAGACAGGAGGTTAAGGAGCTGGCTGTCTGGTGCAGTCACAACAACCTGGAGCTGAACACGCTCAAAACAGTGGAGATGATAGTGGACTTCAGGAGAAACCCCCCTGCTCTCCCCCCACTGAGCATCATGGACAGCATTGTGGCAGCAGTGGAGTCATTCAGGTTCCTGGGCACCACCATCTCTCAGGATCTGAAGTGGGACACTCACATTGACTCCATTGTCAAAAAAGCTCAACAGAGGTTGTACTTCCTTCGTCAGCTGAGGAAGTTCAACCTTCCAAAGGAGCTGCTGAAACAGTTCTACACTTCCATCATTGAATCAGTCCTCTGCACTTCAATAACTGTCTGGTTTAGCTCAGCTACCAAATCCGACCTCCGAAGACTACGTCGAATAGTTCGGACTGCTGAGCGAATCACTGGTACAATCCTCCCTACTCTCCAAGAACTGTACTTATCCAGAGCAAGCAGAAGGGCTGCCAAAATCACTCTGGACCCCTCACACCCAGCACACTGCCTCTTTGAACTTTTACCTTCTGGTCGACGCTACAGAGCACTGTGTACCAGAACAGCCCGACACAGAAACAGTTTCTTCCCTCAGGCAATCCATCTCATGAACACTTGATGATAGTAATTATGGAACAAACATCACTACTGCTATACACTTTTTATACACAAACACTTATTTAACAACATATTTTACATGCTAATTTGCACATAACAGCTGCTGTTGTATATAGTAATATTCCTGTACATACACTTGTCAATTTGTATATTTGCATTCACTACAACTTTCATTTTTTAAATATATTTATTATCTGTTTTTTGTCCTGTCTCTGTAATTCTGTTGCACTGTAGAAGCTCTGTCACGAAAACAAATTCCTCGTATGTGTGAACATACCTGGCAATAAAGCTCTTTCTGATTCTGATTCTGATTCTGATAGTAGGCTAACAACACATTTTTAGGCTGTATTACCAAAACAAATATTTAGGATAAGGACATCATGAAATATGACACCAGACATGCAAACTTAATTTTAAAATCTCAATAGAAGCTTTGAATGTAAATATGACGTGACAATATGACATTTTATATAAGAACTGCCAGAATGACCGCCATGGTAATTCTAGTAGATTTAGAATTCTGGTAGTTCCAATGTTAAATGATGCGAAATATTAAATTACATGCTGGCGGTGTGGTGGTGCAGTGGGTAGCGCTGTCATCTCACAGCAAGAAGGTCGCTGGTTCGAGCCTCGGCTGGGTCAGTTGGCATTTCTGTGTGGAGTTTGCATGTTCTCTCCGTGTTGGTGTGGGTTTCCTCCGGGTGCTCCAGTTTCCCCCACAAGTCCAAAGACATGCGTTATAGGTGAATTGGGTAAGCTAAATTGTCCGTAGTGTATGTGTGTGAATGGGAGTGTATGGGTGTTTCCCAGTACTGGGTTGCAGCTGGAAGGGCATCCGCTGCGTAAAACATATGCTGGATAAGTTGGCGGTTCGTTCCGCTGTGGCGACCCCTGATTAATAAAGGGACTAAGCCGAAAAGAAAATGAATGAATTACATGCTAATGTCACAATATAGTAGAAAGTTAGTCTAGATTAGATGTTTAAAGATTTTTAAAACATTTCTCTTTAACTACTGTAATCTCCACTATAGCACATTTTGTGCCATTGCTAAAAATAAGTGCATACTTAAATTTATGAAGCGATTTTAGAATGTATTATTATTATAATGTAAGATTTTTGCATCCAAACTCAATTTTACAAGCACCTAATTGTTGGTTTACTGGACAAATAATGTCGGATAATTTAATATTCATGAGCCATGCAGATAAGCTTTATATATGTGCCTCCACTTTCATTCGTCCCTGGTCACAGACCGTTTTAATCTGTTGGAAAGGACGTGTAAATGTGCAATGACGCACAAACCCTCATATAAACCTGCACTTTCACCTCTGTCGTGTACAAGTTGCATCAAAATGTCACCTGTTAAAAACAAGTTAAAGATGAATGCAAATTATATGCTAATGGTGCCCTCCCTTTCCCTCACACCAGTGTAATTGGTCGACGGCAGACACTATGTAAATATTTTCTTTTATTTTTGATGCATGTCATAATGGCGGGGAGACTAATTGAGTTTACTCGAAGTGTCGCCTGGTTTCAGCCCCAGTCTGTCAACATTGCACGGAGAGTGTGACAAGGGAAAGTGGATCTCGTACGCTAATGACATGTTGCATGCCAGCCAGTCACACTTACACACGACGCCAGTCTAACAGCTAAAACCCCACGACCTGAGCTCTCTAGACTGCATTTATACTTTCAGGCCTTACTGGCTGTAAACATATTGAAGGATGGGGATTCTGTAGGATTGGCGAAAAAAAAAAAAGCTATAAAATTGAAAATAATAATAAAAAATAGTTTAGGCTGAAACAGTAACAAAAAACACATTGCACAAAGAAAATACATCTTTTTTGTATTTATAAATAAAAATGTAATGGTGCAGGCAAAAAAAAAAAAAATTATATATATATATATATATAATTATTATTATTTTTTTTATCCAAAGTGTTATATTCAGAATAAATAATTAAATTTTATTTCATTTTTAATTTAAGTATAGAAGGAAAGTAAATGAAATTAGATTAAAAACAGGAAAAAGGAAAACAAATGCATCAATTATGTTCAGTTGATCTAAAGATGTAAATAATTTCAACAAGATAACATTTCTTGTTTTAAATAATAAATACAGCATATAATGTTACCAGTACTTTACAGAATAAAACTAAAATTCTGTTTTACTCACATTTACAAACTGAAGATCCAAACAAACTTCAATTTTTTTTCATAGCAGTTTGTTTGTTTGTTTTATTTATACTATAAATATTTACTATATATATATATATATATATATATATATAATTATTATTTATTTATTTATTTATTTATTCATATATTTTAATTTTTTTTATTTGTGTGTGTGTCTGAGTATATCAGATTCTTTATCTGATAACCATAATAAACGTCCTTCAATAAAAAAACATTTTGTTTTCCATTTAAACGACTGGCTTCACTCTCCGCCTTAATGTGCAGCGCTGTTTTTAACTTGTCTCCCTGAGCAGCCAGTGTGTTGTAAATTTAGGGCAGCACTACCTGTTTGCTAAACAGTGGCATCTGGGGCCTGTTTGCCAAGTCTGTCTTGAAATCTGTTTGCTACTAGGGCACGAACGACACACACCCATTTTAACCAAAGTCAAGATAAAAGCGTCTGCTCGTAACGGCATAACTTCTTTCCAGCATTACTTGAAATGCAGTTGACCAGCGAGATTAGACAACAGCAGCATGGTGCGAAACCTTGCCAGCACACACACACACACACGCACACGCGCTCATGCCCACATGACTTCACAGGGCCACAGGCGGAGATCTTCATTTGTATGTGCGCCACTTGATTAGTCTTGCCTGTCAGGCTAATGATAGATCAGGGCAAATGTGGCTCCTAATGGAACGCTAGCATTCCCCCTGCTGGCCCTGGAAGCGTTTTGACTCGATCAAGCCCAGCCCCTGGAGTGTGAAAGCACACAAAACGCGCGGCGCACACACACGCTGACACTGATCATAACCTACACAGCTCAGCCTGGCACCCCGTGACCTCCGTTATGCTCTGAAAAACACACACAACCTTTGGTCTGCCTCAGTGGTCCTGCCGTTGCCCCATTTGCCACAGGGTACCGATGTTCTTGATGCCAGCTGACGAACCACAGAAGAGCAGGCTGCTGTAGAAGTAGATCACCTGCTTTTTGTTTTTCAGCTTTATTTTTCATTTCGCCGCGCATGTGTTTTCAAGGGCGCTGAAGTGAGTGTGTGTGTGTGTGTGTTTGTGTGTGTGGGTTTGCGATGAATGCTCTGGACACTTGACCCAAAGGGTGTTTGTCTCTAACCTGCACTGCATGTGGAACCGGTGCTGCTGTTTTGCTTTCCACAAGGTCGATTTGTCCCTTGTATGTATATAATTTGTGCACTTTCACTGGTGTTTGCTGAGGTGAGCAATTGGTACTAATGATATTGTGCATTGTTAGTTATTTGAATACTGCAGGTAACTTATTCCAACAGCATCTGTGCTATGAATATGGTATATGCCTTGAAATTTGCATGATGTTTTGGAGATTTTGGTCTGGTTTTTGATTAAATAAGCAAGAAAAGAAATCAACATTGAAAATTTGAACATTCAAAAAATGGTTTTAAGCTTTTATCTTAGGCAATTCTTTTCAATTTATTTTTTAATTTTTTTCCTTCAGCTTAGTCTATTTATTCATCAGGAGTCGCCATTTATTTATTTATTTATTTAGTTAGTTAGTTGTTATAATGATGATAATAATAATATATAACTTTTATTTTTATTTATCAAAGGACCACTAAAGTGTTTAAGAGTATGGTTTGGAAATAGAAAGTATTATTGGCTCTGGATAAACAGCATGTATGTATTCTCATTTGTTTGTTTATTTGTTTTAATAGAAATTATATGAACACTAGGTTTAACTTTTAATTCATTAGATTTTGTAGTTATTTATATTTATTTTAAATTAAATGTTTTCATAATTTCTTTTAATACTTGCATTTTTATTTAATATGTTGAATAGATAGATTAGATAAATTATAAATAGAAAATAAATTATGATATATGAAATATTTCTGTGGTAACCAGGTATTTCTTAATTTTATGTTAATATTTGTATATATAATTAATTTGTTTATATATTTATCTACTTATTTAAATAATCACTATTGGGTTTAGGTTAGGGTTAGGGATAGAAAATATTATTTCAGCATAAAACAAACATTTACACAAAAATCTCTACAATAAAAGAACAACAAACATATTTTGTGTGTGCGTGTGTGTGTGTGTGTGTGTGTTTGACCCACAGCCACAAGACGTTCAGGTAATACTGAGGATATCAAGTCAGGAAGCAGTGCTGAGAAGAGCTTAATTGCTTCTTGAATATCAGCAGAAAGTGTGTGTATGTGTGTGCATTGGTTTGTGTGTGTTGAAATCATCCGGTGTAAAAGTCAACAGCGCTAGTTTCTTCGCCCAGTAATGAGTAACACCATAGGAGGAGCTCTTGTGAACCCCGCTGACACACACACGCACACACACACACAGGGTGCCCTGAAGCTGTAATATGCAGAGAGATGTGACTGGTGGCAAAGAGCAGTTGAGAGAACGACCATTTGCATTCTCGACCTATTTGTTCTCATTAAGTCTCTCTCTCTCGCTCTGATTTGTCTCTGTGGGCCCCTAAGCTGCAAATAACACGTAAGGCTGCACCCTTTGCCCACCGCGGTGAGTCGACGAGCACCATAATTAATAAATTAATTAATAAAGCTTACTTAATGGTCGGATGACCAACAGGCTGTGAAAGATGAACAAAGGCCAGTGACAAATGACATTTCCTTTCATCCAGGGGTCCCTGTGTGTTACCTGCATTATGAATAATATTTAGTTTTTTATGCAATCTGTCCGGTTCTGAATATTTAATACACCAGATCGAGTTGAGCAAAGGACCGCTATGATTACAGGACAGTCATTTCTCTTTGAAATGCCGAAATGCTTTGAAACTCCCGAACGGATGCAGACACAAGCGTATGTGACTTCCAGATGGTCTTTTCGTTGTTATATATTCAGATTTGTCTTTATTTTTCCCCAGATGAAAGGACCAGCATATGTTATGCTTTTGGATGCTAGTGTGCTATCTATCTATCTATCTATCTATCTATCTATCTATCTATCTGTCTGTCTGTCTGTCTGTCTGTCTGTCTGTCTGTCTGTATCTGTCCGTCCGTCCGTCCGTCCGTCCGTCTGTCCATCCATCCATCCATCCATCCATCTATCTATCTGTGTATTAAATGTCTGTCTGTCTGTCTAAACATCATATACCTTATTTTCAAATCCCGTCATGCACCACTCTTCCAATAATAGCAGTGACGTCCTCCATCGACCCCACAGGTTATCTGTAAATACCTTTGCCAAAATATATTTTGACCATAATTAAATTGCTCTGCATTACATTATAAAACAAACAGGAAATGTGTTTTTTTTTTAAAACTTCATGATGGGAATATGTGAGTCTGTTCTTTTTTCTCTATTCCGAGTATCACCTTTGACCTCTTTCTTATCACAGGCAGTCCAATGGAAGTCTGCTAAACTATGAAATTATTCTCTGACCGCTCACTGTCACCCTTCTCAGCACTCTTTCATTTTCTAAACCCCCCCTGCATTTTCTCTTAGGGCGGTCAGATCACTTTCCTAATATTCTGTTCCTTTCGCTGTATATGGTTATACTATTCGAGCTAATTGCCTCATAGCTCCAGTGTCGATTGTTAGCTTTATCACGCAGAGAAAAGGCTAGGATACATTAGCATTTAAATTGGCTGGAGACGAATGCTAATAGAGAGGAGTGACACTGGCGGTCAAATAAGATACAATCCGTAGCACACTTTAAAGAAGTACCTTTCAGAAGGCCGTCACTAGTTTGGGGATATTTCCATCAGCCTTTTATTCACTTTTTTCTCTCTCTCAGAATTAGCGGGCTAATTGTTAATGTGTTGATGTTAATGGTGTTAGATTGTCATTACAGATAATTAACTAAATTTCATTGTTGTGCAAAATTAGCGCATGTAGCTTTTTCTTTTACAGCCTTTTAGGAACATGATTGAGTCTATTGTAAGATTGGTCACATTTCGAAAAATGGAAATTTGACTGCACAGGGCGTTCAACCATACTAAGAGATCCTCATTTCTATTATTTACATGCACACACAAACTTGTTCCTATATCCCAGTGGGCACTCTCATAGACGAAATTATGTTTCTACTATACAACCCGTATTTTCTATCCCCCTACCCCTAAACACATCTTTCACAAGAAACAATCAGCACTTTTACATTTTCAAAATACTTTATTCTGTGTAATTTATAAGCATGTTAACCCATGGGGACTTTAATTTTGGTCCCTATGGTGACTGAGACTGAGTCTGTGTGTATTCAGTTTTAAGTCGCCACTGGGATATAAAAACAAGTACACACACACACACAAACACATATGTACTTACTCCCAGGGCCATTTATATCGAAGTTGATATTTAGCCGCACCATGTTGGTGTTTCGTAACACCTAATTTTTACGAGGTGGGTCATTAGCCCAATGCTCAACCCCCAAACTGGAGGACCAGGACATACACACATACACTACGGACAATTTAGCTTACCCATTTCACCTGTCTTTGGAGTTGTGGGGGAAACCGGAGCACCAGGAGGAAACCCACGCAAACACGGGGAGAACATGCAAACTCCACACAGAAATGCTAACTGACCCAGCTGGGACTTGAACCAGCGACCTTCTTGCTGTGAGGCGACAGTGCTAACCACTGAGCCACCGTGCCGCCACACACACATACTACATTGTAGTATTTTAAACAAAAGCGTTTGAATAGTAAATGCAATTTTTGAACAGTTTCTTTACATTTATTTATTTGTATCTATGTAAGTGTCAGAAAGCGGTCGGTGCACCTTATGGGCCCTAAAAACAGCTTTGTCAGGTGTAATGGCCATGGCTACGCACACATTTTGTCACACACATACACACATATTTTAAGGCTATTATGGTCCATATGGTGCAACGCAGCTGGCTCAAACGTGTGTGTGTGTGTAGTAGTGCGAGGTAAACTCAGCTTCTCCTCTCTCAGGGTGAAATTGCTGTCTTTGTCCTTGTGGGTAAAAGCTCTTTGCGTACCTCCTCATTTATTACCTGCTCACAGGTGCAAATGGAGCAAATCGTTTGCTGTCCATCAGACAGTGGGAGGCATTGGAGTGTCCTGCTGCGTCGCTGGTTGTTCTTTACCCACACACACATGCTCATCGTTGGGGAATGGTCTGTCATAAAAAGCTCTTGTATGTTAATGTGCAGGTCTAATGCTGTAGGAGGTAATGGCTGGGAAAAACTACTGGACGTGTCTGCTGAATTGAGGAGGACAAGGCCTTGTGCCCAACCCTACCAGAGCACACTGCTTAATGAGGCATCACAACTGCGATCAACATACACAACATACACACACACGAGCATAAACACACTCCGCTATTGCTGTAGACAAGGCTTGGAAGAGCACAGCAGCTCAAACGAACCCAGAAATTAAGCGTTTGACCTTGAATATACAATTTGTTTGGTGTTTAAAAGCTTCCTCTTTACAATCCACAAGGGAATGAGACGCTCCTACTGGTCTCATGCTAGCAGGGAGCAGTAAAGACCACAGCAATCTGATCCTACGCTTCTGTTTCTATTTTCAGGGTTTTCTTGTACTCGGGCAGAGGAATTCAATATCAAAAACTGAAGCTTTATTTGCTGTCACAAGACGAGAGCTGTTGGAGTTTGTTTCTGTAACTTTCACACAATGTCAAACGTAAACTCTGTGCAGGGACTAACTGTCGATCTATGCCCATCTTTAGCCCATCATTCTTACTTTATCCATACATGCTGCATTCTTTCATCATCCATCCATCCATCCATCCATCCATCTAGCACATCCATCCATCATTCTTCCTTTATCTATACATACATCATTCTTTCATCATCCATCTATCCATTTTATTTTGCATCCATCCTTCATTTTTACATCCATCCATCCATCCACCTATTTATCCATCCATCCACCTATTTATCCATCCATCCATCCATCCATCCATCCATCCATCCATCCATCCATCTATCCATCCATCCATCCATCCATCCATCCATCCGTGGATGATTAGATTATTTTTAGTTTTTCCAGCCATCATTTTCCATTTTATTTGCTATTGTCATTTCTTCATTACTTCTAGTAATTCCATCCATCCATCCATCCATCCATTTATCTATGAATGCATCCATTCATTCTTCATTTGTCCATCTGTCCATGCATGATTAGATTATTTTTTAGTTTTATGTTCATTTACCTATTCTTCCCTTCATTTGTTCCATCCATCCATCCATCCATCCATCCATCCATCCATCCATCCATCCATCCATCCATCCATCCATCCATCCATCCATCCATTTTTATGTTTATTATTAATTGGATTGTGAACTGAATTAATTCTGAAGAGTTATTCTGAATAACTGAATTCGTCGTCATCATCATTCAGATATTTTTTTTTTCTGCTGTAATAATGTATGATGCTGAACTCTCAGTGAGTATTTTTTTCAAATCAACAAAAGCTGTATTTTTGTGCATTTGCAGTCAAGTAAAAGTGCCAGCTGGAAGAAAGACGTTTGTTTAGCTGATCATTCAAATCAACTTTGATCTCAGAACAGTAAAGCCCATTATTTACTTGAAGGACACACAAACATCAAAGTGCGTGTGTAATTCTTTTTCAGTTCAGCTCTTGTCTTTTTGCCGTTGACTAGTACGTCTTTTGAACCTAAACCGAATAACATTGTAACATGTTGTACATCTTCACTGCATTCAATAATGTTTGCTGATGTAAGGGATGGATGCTTGGCAGTTTATAAGCATGAGCTGTAAAACATGAAAGTGTGAGAGAGACAGAAATTATTTCATGTTCTGGGGGCATTAGAGGCATTGCGGGCGCTTTCTGTCAAACATATACCTTTGTGCAGGTCTGACTGGCTTGACACGGCCGAGACAGCGGAGGAGAAATAGTTGCTCCATATCTTTTTCCTGGAGGTGTTGTTTTGTGTAGGGTTTGCTCAGATTGAGCTGTGTGTTTAAGTGTGTGTGTGTGCGTGTGTGTGTGTGTGTGTGTGTGTGTGTGTGTGTGTGTTTCTCTGTGCCTGTCTGTCAACATTGGACCCTAAAACTGCTGACAGCACTTTGAGGTCACAAAGGCCACCGAAATAAACTGAACCAAACCACTGTTTCCACCAACACAGACAGACTTGTTTTCTTTATCTGCCAGTCAATAGTTCAGGTCTATAGACCCAAGAAGAGAGAGAAAGAGTGAAAAAAAGGCAATCACTCGATTAAATCTTGGGATTTTAAATTGATGCACTTATTCATGATTCAACACATGACTAGGGTTAGAGACAATAACCAGCCTTATGAGCATCTTGTGAGGTTCAACAGATGAACTATTTTTGCCCGGACGATGATTAAATGTACAGTACTACAAAATTATTCAGCAAAAATATTACTCAACAAATCATGAAGCAGCACAATTGTGTTCAACATTGATATAAAATGTTTATTGAGCACTAAGTCAACATATAATTTTGTGCTGAAAATTTAGTTTTGCATCTCAGAAATTAATTATGCTTTAGAATGAATTCAAATGAAATGCAACTTATATAAATTTTGGCGGCGCAGTGGGTAGCGCTGTCGCCTCACAGCAAGAAGGTCGCTGGTTCGAGCCTCGGCTGGGTCAGTTGGCATTTCTGTGTGGAGTTTGCATGTTCTCCCCGTGTTTGCATCGGTTTCCTCCAGGTGCTCCAGTTTCCAAAGACATGCGCTATAGGTGAATTGGGTAAGCATATATACATATGTATACAATTGGGTATACATATATACATATATATATATATATATATATATATATATATATATATGTATATATATGGTGTGGCTACCTTTGAAGAAGATGGATTATATTACATTTCAGCATATTAGAGAAAATATTGTTTATATGCAGTGATCCTTGGATAAAAGTGCTGGCCATTAATGAGTTTTTTCTCTCTTTTTCATAGCTGTAAGTAGTCAAAAGGAGAACTTTTTGAACGGTAGACTTAGAAAGCATTTCTCATAACTCAGGTGAATTTTAAGATGGAGCCATTCATCATTCTTGTCATTTTTGTCTCGAACATCTGTGTCTTTTGGGCTGGTGGACATGTTTTTTGCCTTTGACGTGCTCACAGAACCACATTTTATTCCCACTGCGGGTCTTTATGCTGTCCGTCTGCCAAGTGAGGGAAGATACACACTATATTTTCATATCGTTTCCATATAGTCCTGCTTTGAATAAAAAAAAAAAAATAGAAATATATCTTACAAAATATGTTAAAATGTGCTGTAATTGTGCTGTGATCCTGATAAGTGGAAATTCAATGCTTGCCCACTCCAGAGAAAAGCATTATGGGTGATTTAGTTCTCGGTTCAACCTGCCTTGCTGAGATATATTACCCAAATGACTGTGGATGTGTGAGGTGCTCTTGAGATATAGGAGCTGACAGCAAAATATCTGTCCCGTTTAAGGGTTGGCTTGTTGTGCATTAAACTGTATGGTTAGGATATCTGAAGATGTAGCTGAACACACAACCTTTGACAGACCTCATCAGCAGCCCTCGCTTCAGCAAACCGCTAGTTGATTGGAAAATTGGAGCATTCGGTGGAAGTAAACGGCTATTTTTTATAATTTTTTTGTGTAAATCACACATACCTCTGGTTTATTATTCAGTTAATCACATTGCTGTTTGATTAGGAGCAGCAATGGGGCAATTGATTTGTTTCTAAATCAAAAGAATACTTGTTGTATTATTGTTTCTGTGGATAATAGTGTGTAGTTGTGTATAAACGGTTATTGATTGATTCGTGCTTTGTAGATTCTTGTTTTTAATATTTGTTGAACTTGTTATTCATGATTGTCTTGTTCCATTGTTCCACTAACAACAAAAAACAACAACAAAAAACAAAACATGGTATTACTAATATTGGATATATACATGCAGTATGCTTGCACATTAATTATTTGTAAACATGCATGTATATTATGTTATGCTTACATACATATATGTCAGTGTTGGGAACAGTTACTTTTAAAAAGTAATATATTACGATCTTAAACCCGGCCAAGATGAAAAAACAGAAAAAAAGTTTCTTCAAACGTTTTGTTACTTTTTTTTTTGTTTTTTTGTATTTATTTATCAAGTCACTCAAGATTGTAATATGTTACTTTTATTCTCCCTGCAATATAAAAGTTTGGGGTCAGTAAGATTTGAAAATGTTTTCTATTCTGCAATTTATCTCATCTAAAATACAGTAATA
>CAIGQV010019356.1:4124514-4144159 GCA_903798115.1 Danio jaintianensis
TGCAATTTATCTCATCTAAAATACAGTAATATTCAGAAATGTTACAATATGACATTTTACAATATACAAAATAACATCTCAAATATATGCACAGCGTAAATGAGTACACCATCTTTTGAAAATTAATATTTTTGTCTATGAACATATACAATATATTTTGGTGCATTTAAACAAAACAGTTATATTCATGATATATTTAAAATTATTTAATAAATTTTAATATTAGTTATATTTAAACCGTTATATTCAATAAAATAAGAGTTTGGTCACCTAATATCTTTAGGAATAGAAAAATAATACATTTAAAATCAAATCAGGTATTGCAAAAAATATATATAAAAAAATCTTTTTTCGATTGATGAAAAATTGTATTTATTAATTTTCCCTAACATGTTAATTTTATTATTAGATTAATTTTATTATTATCGTTAGATTCATTCCAGCTTTGGCTTTGGTACTGACTAATCTAATCTATATGCACAAATGTATCTTTGTAAAGCATCCTATAAAAAATATATACATTTAAAATAGAGATCTGTGTGGTATGTACTCTCGTTTATGCTGAGCATTGTATCATTGCATATCATTTTTATTGTTAATAATATATATATATACTATTCACCCCAAACATTTGAATGATTTAAATGAGTGCTTATTTACACATTTTGCACATTCAATTTTCAATATAAGAATCAGTTTGCTAATGTTTGTTCCCCCCCCAAAGAACTGAATTCTATTGACCTTATTTGAATCTTTTTGTCTCAAGACTTCCGGTCCCATTCACTTCCATTGATTTTTAGACGTTAAAAACAGCTCGTTGTGCTGCTTGATATTGGAAACTGATGTTTTCTTATTATATTATTCGACTTTGTCTGTATAGTCATGAACACACTTGTTTGTAGAGGAAGTAGTTTGACTGTTTTCTGTCATTTATTATTCCTAGTCATTTCTCCCATAGGCAACTGAATCAGAAGTTCTAAAACAATCGCAAAAAAGAGCGCACTTGCGCATTGAAGAATAAGGTCAATACTTAAGCACATGATGAGCTGTCTAGCTTTCTACTCTAGGCCCAAAAAAGCACCTGGCTCTTCCTAAACAGCGGATTTATAAAAGTTGCTAGAAGTTCTGCAATATCCAACTCTTTCCTTCCTATGTGGTGACTGATGAGGCCTTCGGAGACTCATGTTGTGTGTGTGTGTGTTAGCAGTTCTGTTTCAGCAAATACAAGTGCCATGATCAGCATATGGAACTCAGGATTTTTTATAAGGGTGTTTGTGCGTACTCAAGAGTGTGTACCTAAGTGCCCATTTTGTTTAAAAGGAAATACTAATCGCACGATGACGAGTCGCTTAACAGGGGTACAAATCTAAACTGGTAATTAATTTGGTGTCTAATTGCGGTGTAATGAATTGCTTGTTAGGCAACACTTCTGTGCTACGGCAAGGTCGTTTACAACTAAAGGCAGAAATGGAGGACTGGGTATGCTCTTGTGTGAGTTAGACTGTGGTTAGTATGCGCTTCATACTCACGGGCTGATGCCGTTCAGAAAGACTTGTTCCCTTCTGACGTCAATTAGGATTTTGTTTGGAGGCAACAGTGCTTAGCATGGATCATCTGTGTGTGAGCGTGCATGTGTCATACCTGTCCAAACCCATAAAGCCACTGCTAGGTGTTTATAGGAAGTCTGCAGCCGATAGCGATGCCTCAGTGGCCCTTCACTCTCTCTCTCTGAGCGGGACATGACCTCTTTTATGCTCTGCACAGGGCAGAATTACCCCCTGTGTGTCTGTATTTGTACGTGTATTCGACACACTCCATCTGAAAAAAACTTCTTTCATCTGAAAAAAATAAAATAAAATGTCAATCAGAGCTGTTTTTATTGTGTTTTAACTGTTATGCTGGTAACACTTTACAATAAGGTTGTATTAGTTAATGCATTTACTAACATGAACAAACAATGAACAATACATTTATTACTGTATTAATTTGTGTTAGTTAAGATTATTTAATGAAAATGAAGTTGTTCATTGTTAGTAGTTAACTAATGTGAACAACAAGCATGAATTTGGATGTTAATAATGGATTAGTAAATGATGAACTATGATTAATATATGCTGTACAAGTACTGTTCATACTAAGTTCATGTTAGTAAATACATTAACTAATTAAACCTTATTGTAAAGTGACCGTTATGCTTTAAAGGCACCATGTAATCATAGAATGTAACTTTTTTTAATTTTTTTTATATGTGGTAGCGACAGAATATACTGATCCAAAACAGAATTCAGATTTTAGTATATCATTTTGTTGGCACTTAAATGCCTTGACATACTGGAGGATTGGGAATATGCTTATTTATATGAAGGAATCAATAGACTACATTTTAAATCAGTAATTAGAACACAATTTATTTTTGTAACTAATTTGTGATTATTGCGAAGTGTGCATATCCTACATAATCAAACTGAATTTTCTAATGGATTAGGATTTATTTATTTATTCATTTAGTTATTTATTAAATTATTCATTCATTCATTCGTTTTCCTTTGGCTTAGTCCCTTTATTCATCATGGGTCGCCACAGCGGAATAAACCACCAACTTATCCAGCATATGTTTTACATAGCGGATGCCCTTCCAGCTGCAACCCATCACTGGGAAACATCCATACACACTCATTCACACATACACAACGGCCAATTTAGATTATTCAATTCACCTATACTGCATGTCTAAATTAAATTAACATGTAATCTTATTTTAGTTTATTTTGTTATTTTTTTATCTTTAATTTACCTTTTTATATATTGTTCAATTTACATTTTTCAAAAAATGTTTTTTTTTTTTTTTACAAAAAAAAGTTCTTTTATGTCCTCCACTGTTATTTTTTGTCTCTTTTTAAATCTGTTCAACCACTGTTAAGGTACTGATACCATTTTAAACATAATACATTATCAGTGATAAAATAATAAAAAATAATAAAATGAATGAATATTTTACATATTATAAAATAATTAAATAAATAAAAAGATATTCTGTGCATATAATTTTTTTTAAACCATTTACCCTTTCCTGCCTTCTTTCTGCAATATCTCTTTTTAGATGACTTGCTTACTTGCACATTTGTGGGATCAGCCTGTCACTAGGCATGAGCCGGTATAAGATTCTGACGATATGATAACCTTGGATAAAAATATCATGGTTTTGCAGTATTGTGATTACTGCTCTGAAATATATTCTTTTTAAATGTCTGGGTAAAAAACAAAAACATTTTTTCCCTTTTAAACAATATATTTTATTTTAAGAAACATTTAAAGTATTTTGGAACAATAAACATGTCAGGCTAAGTAATTCAAATGAATTATTGACTTCTGCTGTCTTCTTTTATTTCAAAAACAGATTTTTTTTTTACAATTTAAAACAGCATCTTTGGATATCTTTTCTGCTGGAGATACTGTTGTCCAAAAAAAAAAAAAAGTAAACAAAAAATCAAACACAATGGTTTTAAAACCTTGACTTTTCCAAACTGCGGTATACCTTGTAAACCGTTATCGTCCCATGCCTACCTGTCACTCACATGAGATCCACCAATAACAAATCCCCACCATCCAATCAAATCCCCGCGGACAAAATAAAGTCCCGCCCTACATTTTCTTCTTCTCATTTGAGATGTCACTTGTTATATATGTCACAATAGAGCCTTTACACCCTTTACACCTTTAGTTTCATGCCGACTTTAATGGCGTTTCAAGCAATAAGTGTAAGATTCAGCAGAAGCATTGGACCATGGCCAGCCAGAAACCATTCTGCAATGATTCCACTAAAGTGAAGCGCTAATAGAGCAGAGTCATTTCCACAGAGATCAGCGGGACTGGTTCTGGATCAGTGTTCCACGTTTGGCTGAGATCATGAATCTGTGGGTTGGAGAAATTTGCTGTCTGAACAGGTGCTCTGTGTCGCGGGGAAGATACTGTAGGAGTGCTGAAAAGAGCGAATAATAGAAAGAGTACTGAGTGTGTACTTTTGAATTGAAAGGCTAAGTTCTTTAGAAGACTATTTTAGTAGAAACAGTACCATCTGTAAGATTGTAACAGCCTCATCTTATACGATTGTGACCCTGGACAACAAATGTTGCACGGGTATATTTTTGCCAATAGCCAAAAATACAGTGTATGGGCCAAAATGATTGATTTTTCTTTTATGCCCAAAATTAGAATATTAAGTAAAGATCATCTTCCATTAAGACATTCAGGCAATTTCCTACTGTAAATTGGTAATGCACATTGCTAAGCAACCAATAGTTGTATCTAGGCCAACAGTTGTCCAATCAAAGCATGCATTAAAATGATTATTTATTTAGCTTTCAGATTATGTATAAATCTCATTCTCAAAACAAATATGCCTAAGATTAGTTTTTTTGTCGACATAATTGTTAATGACAATAATCATAAGTACTGTAACTACCACACTACTATACTAAAATGTAGCCCAAGGGGCTGATCACACCGAACACGCTTTTTGCGTTTAGAGGCACCTTTTTTGAATGGTTTACTAACGGCCGCCTCGCGTTTTAACCGCCTGCTGCGCCTCGCGTTTTTGCTCTTGAAAAAGTTGAAAAAAAGTAAACTCTGAGCGGATAAAGTGCATTATGTCAGTCGCGTCTTTTTCATTCTCCAATCAAATGAAAGCATTTTCGGTTTCCGGTTTCCGTTGAAGTGACAGCAGTGTTTGTGTTGTCAAGACAACAACAGATACTTTTGAAGTTGGAGGAGAGACTTGTGGTTGCTGTTTTGAGTTATCCGGAGCTGTATGACTTCACAAATCTTGAATTTCACAATATTATTAAATATTAAAATTATATTAATATCA
The DNA here is from genome assembly GCA_903798115.1 of Danio jaintianensis. NCBI lineage: Eukaryota > Metazoa > Chordata > Actinopteri > Cypriniformes > Danionidae > Danio > Danio jaintianensis. Next base: position 4,129,382 of record CAIGQV010019356.1, read on the forward strand.
ACAGCAAGACTCTCGCACAATACCCAGCTGATTCAGTCGTTGCCTAGCGTCAAAAAATGGCACCGTGCTTCTTTTTTTATTGTCAACAAAAAAGGCAGTGTGGTGCGCCTCGCGTTTTTAGAACATAAATGCACGTTCAGTGTGATCAGCCCCTACGTTTAAAAAATAAATAAATTGAAAGACATTTAGTAAAAATACTGCACGGCTAATATGATTACACCAAAGAAAAATACACCAAAACATTACTTCTAATATATTTTACATTACTTATTTAATAATATGATAAAATTCTATATAAACATCCCACATTTCATGTTGCTGTTGTTACTCCAGTAAAACTATGGTAGTATCTTGTAATTTGTGGAAGGAAAAGCTCGCTAAGCTAATTGTTGTGACACAGTTTTCAGCTGCCGTTAGTATCAGTGCTGTGGAGAATGGCAACAGTTTTATTTGGCTTTAAACTAGTTTAATTTGTGGTAAGATCCAAGATCTGTGAAGAGATGATGCCAACCCTACACTGTAAAAAATGCTGGGTTCCACACAATCGATTTGTGTACAGACAACAGGAAGGAATTGAGTTAACAAATTCGTTTTTATAGATTTAAGTGGATTGAACATAAAGCAATTAAGTTGTCCCCAAGAAAACCTCAAGAATTGTGTTGTTTCAGCTTATTTTATATAAGTAGTTTGAACAAACAGCAAACACAAATTTTTTGTGTACAAGGACTTCATGGACAACACAAAATCTTAAGCAATACACTTTAAAAATATACACATAGATGTCACCTTTTTGAAAAAGACACTATATATACTACAAGTTATCTATGTATATACTGTATACTGTCCACCCTAAACACAACACCTTAATTTTCTGATTTTGACAGTAATGTAATAACATGCACTTTTTGTAAAGCTGCTTTGGAACAATAATCATTGTGAAAAGGGCTATACTAATAAGCTTGAATTGAATTGTAATGAAAAAAGTTTGTATTAGAGCTCTGTAAGGAACACAACAGCTTCTCACTCGATTTGACATCACTGTTTAGTGGTCATGTAAAGAACATTGTCCAGTGAAATGCATTTGCTCTAGCTTGTGCAGCTTTGTGTTTTCTTTTAAACCAAGCTGATAAATGGTGTGGGCGGTGCAGATCAAACAAGTAGTGCGGTTTTATTTCTGCTTTTGGTGCATTTGGCAATGTATCTTATGTGCAACCGAATGTTATTGAGAAACAGCAGTGGCCCCAGTGTGACCTCTAACAATTTTTTGTTGCATCGCCTGTAAAAAGAAGTCACAAAATTTCCCAGTCACAATTTGTAGCCCTGTTTTGCCATCAATAAAGATAGACATCAGTAAGCCAATGCATGTTTGTTTATTTAAGCTATTTTCTATTATGCCTTCAGCTACCTATATAGAAGTGTATTATTCTTAGCTCTATTTAACATATTTTTCCATATCTAAATCCATTCCCCTGAATTCCACAGTTTCCCCCCACCGTCAGCGCCCAAAATGTTGAGAATGTGTGACAGACTCCATGCGGACTTACAGTTGTGCTGACAGTGATAGTACTGTTTACCTAACTGTGCGTTTGTGTGTGTGTGTGCGTGTGTGTGTGTGCGTGTGTGTGTGCTTGTGTGCGTGTGTGTGTGTGTGTGTGTGTGTGTGTGTGTGTGTGTGTGTGTGTGTGTGTGTGTGTGTGTGTGTGTGTGTGTGTGTGTGTGTGTGTGTGTGTGTGTGTGTGTGTGTGTGTGAATTTATATTGGCGAAGTAATAAAATGTCATATCAGCAGAGCTTGGCTAAACGGCAAGAAATCAGAACGTCTGCTAAATATTCATGACAGGTTAAAGGAGCTTTTAGCCACTTGTGTGTGTGTGTGTGTTTGTGTGTGTATGTGTGTCTATAATTTCCGGTCCCGTCACATGTCATAGATCCAGATGATAATGAACCGTTTGCATGCAAGCTTCATTGTGAAGGTCACACACACAGGACCTGACAGTAAATGAAGGACAGGTGAAGAGTCTATCAATCTAGTTAACATATACATGACTTTGACAGCGACCCAAGTCCATTTAGAATATCCAGTGGCAGATTATTTTAGAGAGTGACATTCAGAATGTGTGTTTGTGTCTCTGTGTGTGTGTGTGTGTGTGTGTGTGTGTATGTAAGGGGCAGTGGAGTACTGTAAGATTAGATGCTTTGCTTGACTGGGAATCCTCCCATAATATATAATAATTACACGGATCATTGGTTTCCCACCTCAGAGAGAAAGAGAGGGAGAGCGCCAAATGAATTCAATTTGATCTGAGCTCCTCCATGCTGATGAGGAGAACGGCCTTATGGGATGTGGCGAGAATGACAGCACGCCTTCTTGCTCTCGTTTCGCTAATCACTCCATCCAGCACTTTTCTATCATCTGACTGTCCTCGTCCTCCTCTCCTTCACTCACCCATCTGTCTCTGAGTGCTTCGTGCCTACAAGTTTGTACCAAACTGATTCGCTCTGTGTAGATCTTGGTGATATATTCTGCTTCTCTTCTCTGACTGACTTCTTTTCTAAATCGCTTGTCACTTTCAGACTGAATTGAAAGTGATATGATAAAAGGATTGTGTGCCACAAAGTAAAGGCAAGACGTGTTTTTTTAAGCTTGTCATGTAGCTTGACTACAAATGAATCGTTGAATCGTATGAATCATTTCTAGTTTAACTTAATCATAAAAACAAACTGATAAACTTAGGAGTAACTTATTTAGGCCTGTTTACCTCTGCACACATTTTTCCAAAAAATATTAGGGAGCACAACTGTTTTCTACATTGATAGTAATAAGAAATGTTTCTTGACTATCAAATCAGCATATTAGAATGATGTATTATGGATTATGTGTAAGGATGCTGAAAACATATATTCAAATCAAAAACAACTATTTTAAATGGCAATCATATTTCACAATTTATCACGTTTTTGCAATAAATGCACACTGTAAAAAAATATCCGCAAATTAGCATTTTTCCGTATTTTGTGATTCATGTTTTTATTTTTCCCCATTTATTTGTGCTTTTGAATTGCATTATGGGACCTTGATCTTTCTTCCAACAACTTTTAACCTTAAAAAGTTTTAAAAAGTGACTTTTATTAACATTTTTAATAGGTTAAAGTGATATATTGATATACAAAAACCTTGTAATAAACTCCCAGTACATTTTCTGTTATTTTATAGACTTATTTCTCTATATATTATTTCTTATGCATTATAATATTTCAAACTATTAAAATGTCAATAAAAGTCACTTTGTTAAACTGCAGAGTTGAATTTTCAACATCAAAAGTCGACAGAGCAGAGATCAACCTCCCATAATGCAATTCACAAGCATAAATAAACACAAAACACAAAAAATACATTAATTCATTCATTTTTCTTCGGCTTATTCATCAGGGGTTGCCACAGCGGAATGAACCGCCAACTTATCCAGCATATGTTTTACACTGCGGTTGCCCATCCAGCTGCAACCCAGTACTGGGAAACATCCATATATACTCATTTACACACATACACTAAGACCAATTTAGTTTATTCAATTCACTTATAGCACATGTCTTTGGACTGTGGGGGAAACCGGAGCACCTGGAAGAAACCCACGCCAACACGGGGAGAACATGCAAACTCCACACAGAAATGCCAACTGACCCAGCTGGGACTCGAACCGGCGACCTTCTTGCTGTGAGGCCACAGTCCTAACCACCGAGCCACCGTGTCACCCACAGAAAATACAGAAACTGTTAATTAACAGATATTTTTTACAGTGCAGCATAAGAAACTTGAGGGGGAAAAACGACAAAGAAAAGAGCAGTGCGAACATTCTCTTAAACATCTTCCTTTAAGTTGCACGGAAGAAAAACAGATAATAGGTTTAAAGATGAAAGATTCTTAGTACATTCCATCCTTTAAATAATTTCTGTTCTTTCATACTTTCGCCTCCTCACAGCAGGGCAGCACGACTCCCTCTGCAGGTGGCGCTAAGGGTGAAAGAAGGGAAATAAGAGAGACAGGAGTCAGACAGAGGGGCTAAAACAGAAAGAGAAGGGGGTGAGTGGGCATCCCTGCGGAGCGAACGGAGCTGAAGATGGACCTGTAATGAGCACCTGAGAGAGAGGGATGGAAAGACTGAGAGAAGGACAGAAACAGTGGGAGTTAAGCTTAAAAAATATCGCAATCCTCAAGCAAGGATCAGCTCAGAAGTGTGGCAAAACATCCACGCTCTTTCTCATTGATGCTAACTATTTCTCATTATCATTGCGTGGTGTTGGTACAGTACTGTTAATGTAGGGGTTTAATTATGGCTTTAGCGTGTGCATAAAAGAGGTGTCGTACACACACTCGCACACAGATACACAATTTAATCACAGTGCCGGGGACCTGATGCAGCTGAGAATTCAGCATGCAGTGCTGGACTAGAATACTGACAATCACAGCTAGAGAACTATCAACACATACACGCACACACATGCACACACGCAAATAGCCTTGTAGAATACTAAACAACCCCCACTCCCACCAGAGGCCACTGGGTGCTAAATTAGATTGGCAATTGAAATATGTTTTTCTATGCTAATTTACTGCCTCTGTTTCCCTCTGAAAGATTTTCATTAGCCACTCTCGCTAACACCTCACTTGAGGATGACCGACAACTTTTAAAGAAGCAAATGAGAATACGTTTCCATTTTACTTGCACATTTGCATAAATAAGTGTCAAATTGACAATTACGCGCACAAATGTTTTATTCAGTTTCTTTTTTTAATGTAAAATGAAACTAAGTAGGAGGCGACATGGTGGTTAGCACTGTCGCCTCACAGCAAGAAGGTCGCTGGTTCGAGTTCCGGCTGGGTCAGTTGGCATTTTTGTGTGGAGTTTGCATGTTCTCCCCGTGTTGGCGTGGGTTTCCTCCTTGTACTCCGGTTTCCCCCACAGTCCAAAGACATGCGCTATAGGTGAATTGGGTAAACTAAATTGGCCGTAGTGTATGTGTGTAAATAAGAGTGTATGGGTGTTTCCCAGTACTGGTTTGCAGCTGGAAGGGCATCCGCTGTGTAAAACATATGCTGGATAAGTTGGTGGTTCATTCCGCTGTGGCAACCCCAGATTAATAAAGGGACTAAGCCGAAAGAAAATGAATGAATGAATGATACTAAGTAGAAGTTAGCAACAATCTATAGCTAGACAATTAGACTTTCAGATTGTCAAATAGCTATTGTTTTTCTGATATTTTAGGCAGTTGATGATTAATTAATGTAATTCTTTAGAGTGCTAGTTGTACACTATATTAAGTACAAGCGTAACGTAATTATTTTTGAGGTGCAATTATTTTGCTACTATTTTTAACTCATAAGGTTATTCTTTCTAGAAAAGTACTTTATTTTTGATTGAAATGCCTTTGAAAATAATTTTTTTCATCAGTAGTTCATGTTGACATCTTTATGCTCTATTAAGACGTAAAATTACATTTCAAGCTCATAAAAAAACACCATAAAAGAACATTTTAAACCCAGTTACTTTCAAATTGTTCACTAGACTGTATTTCAAAGTCTAGTTGATAGCTCTATGTGAGAAACCGGTTGAAATTCAGGTTATTTATATGAAAATCTTGCCATAGCCATTCTCCATTGGCCATATTTCACATTTTTGCATTGAAATGGATGTGTAAGCAATCATTGCAAGATCCCATTTTAAACCTTTTCTATAAGTAATGACTTCAGATGAATTCACAGAAGTTGTTATATGCCTTCAGAACATCTGGAATGTAGCAAAATCTTCTGGACTACATGGTGCTTTATATTATGAAAAATGTTTCAAATATTGTAAAAAAAAAAAAAAAGCAAATCTTATGTAGCAAAGTTTTTTCCATCTCAGCATGAAAGATTAGTCAAATTATTCCCCTAAACTCAACAAATCATACCTTTAATGTAAAACTTCATGCAAATTGCTCAGTTAAGCTCTTTACTATGCGCTTTCCTCAAGAACAGTCATGCAGGTGAAGATCTCTGACATTCATTTCTCACTCAGCACTTGAACTGTCTTTTTTTTCTTTTTCTTTCTTCCTCTCTGGTATTTCACACTCTCGGGTTTTTGACAGCCTAGGTGCTGGGAGTATTTCAAATGATCACGTTCAGTTCAAACCCCACGCAGAAGGGCACTTTGAAGTGCACTTTGACAATGCTTTTAGTGTTCCTCCTAAAATGCTCTCAATATTTTCATGTCTCCACTGTCTTTCAGGGCTTCACTCTGCCACTTCAGTCTTTTTTTTCTTTGCTCTTTTTTTGTTGGGCTGATTTGTCGAACAGAGCTCACATGTAACAAGCATCTCCCCGGGTAAAAATTTCCCAAGAGGCATGCATGACCCTGAAGTTTCAGCATGACGTTAAACCTAACAAACAGCAGTATACTGGAAAACAGCCGCTATACGTTAGCAGTTTTCAGACAGAGATCCATTATGGCTCGTACAGAGTGCAAGGGGTTTCAGAGCCCTGCTGCACTGCTCTGAGGTCAGGATGTTCACAGAGAGCTGCTGTTAGATAATGGTCAAGGGTACAGACAGACAGTATGGCTTGCAAAGAGTATTGTACGGTGTATTAACTAGTGTTTACTGTTTTAAATGATATGCATTGTTCTTTTTTGATGGGTCATTTAAATAGTTTTTGCATGGATTGCAAATTTTTTGGGGGATGTCTGTTAAACTGTTCTGTTGTATCCCAAAAAGATGGTTTGAAGTATCAATTATGTCCAAATTTTATTTAAATACAAAAAAATATATATATAAAATTTGGAGATACTGGTCCGAGAGTAAGTTTGCAAATGTGTCTACAACCCATTCATTCATTTCAGAGGTCGCCACAGCGGAATGAACCGCCAACTATTCCAGCATATGTTTTTTTATGTAGCGGATGCCCTTCCAGCTGCAACCCAGTACTGGGAAACACCCATACACCCATATTCACACTCATACACTACGGCCAATTTAGTTTATTCAATTCACCTATAGCGCATGTCTTTGGACTGTGGGGGAAACCGGAGCACACGGAGGTGACAGTGCTAACCACTCAGCTACCGTGCTGCATGTCTAGAACCCATAATAAACTTTACTTTCTAAAACTCCAAAAGGGATAGTTCACTCAAAAATGAAAATGTTGTCATCATTTACTCACACTTTACTTCAGACCTTTCTTCTTTCTTCTCTTGAGCACAGAAGAATATATTTTGAAGAAAGCTGGAAACCTGTAACCATTGACTTCCACAGTATTTGTTTTTCCTGCTGTGGAAGTCAATGGTTACAGGTTGTCAGCTTTCTTCAGAATATCTTCTTTAGTGTTCAACAGAATAAAGAAACTCATAAAGGTTTTGAAACACTTAAGGGCGAATAAATTGTGAGTAAATTTTCAGTTTTGGTGAAGTAACCCTTTAAATGTGAACTTTTACGGCTGTTTAAAGTGTGTGTTCTGCTGGTGTGATTGTGTGTATGCATATTAGCCAGTGATAGCTGAGTTGATAGGAACAGACAGAGATGGATGGTGATGTACCGACATATTAAAGCTGCTGTGTGAATGAGGGTGTGTGCGTTGTGTGGGGGTGTGTGTGTGTGTGTGTGTGTGCGTGCGTGTGTGTGCGTGTGTGTGCGCGTGTGTGTGTGTGAGTTTGAGTGGCTCAGTAATAAAAATGTTCTGCTGCCTGTAAAAAACTGTATTGCTGACCTTAAGAAACCTGCTGTTCTGTTGCAAATGCTGGGTTGTTTGAGCCCAGTGCTGGGTCAAATATGGCAAAGCCAACTGATTGGTTAAAAGTGTAATTTATATTTAATCGAAATAAATGTCCTTATTTGACCCAATACTGGGTTAAATCACTCCAGCAATTTTTATAGTTTGCAGTTACCTAATGTTAATATTAATTTTAATATACACTCATGCATATAATATTAAAATAATAATATAAAAATATATATCAAATGTTCTCTTTTTCTGTAATGCATAATATAATAATATATTATATTAGTGTTCATATGTATTAGTGGTAGTAATTGTTGAATGATTCAGGCTGATTTAAATGAATTGTATAAATAAATATATAAATAGTATTTTAGTTATTTTACCATAAATACATTAATAAGTGTATGTTAATACAATGTAGTGTATACAAATCTAGCAAAAATCAGCATTCAGAATAATGTGGGAACAAAATATTATGGACTATTATTTAAGATTTTAAAAGGTTTATTGTTAGTGTTTATTTACTGCTTTATGCTGATAAAAATGTACAGTATCATCGTAATTTTGTACAAAGTTATATTAAATTAATAAATACAGTTGCAATCAGAATTATTAAACCACCTTTGAATTTTTTTTCTTTTTTAAATATTTCTCAAATGATGTTTAACAGAGCAAGGAAATTTTCACAGTATGTCTGATAATATTTTTTCTTCTGGAGAAAGTCTTATTTGTTTTATTTAGGCTAGAATAAAAACTGTTTTAAATAATAAAAAAAACATTTTAAGGTCAATATTATTAGCCCCTTTAAGCTATATATTTTTTCGATAGTCTACAGAACAAACCATCGTTAAACAATGACTTGCCTAATTACCCTATCCTGCCTAGTTAACCTAATTAACCTAGTTAAGCCTTTAAATGTCACTTTAAGCTGTATAGAAGTGTCTTGAAAAATATCTAGTAAAATATTATGTACTGTCATCATGGCAAAGATAAAATAAATCAGTTATTAGTAATGAGTTATTAAAACTATTATGTTTAGAAATATGTTGAAAACATCTTCTTTCCGTTAAACTGAAATTGGGGACAGAAATAAACAGGGGGGCTAATAATTCAGGGGGTTTAATAATTCTGATTGCAACTGTAAATGTAAATAAAATATATTATAGTCTGTTTACAGTAATGAGAATCTATCAGAGTCATATGAGTAATAATGATATTTGCAAAAAGCTATTATATTCTTTTCATAAATAAAAAATTTCTTATATTTTTTTTACTGTGCAATTTGATTGGTAAACCTCTGTCATAAAACAATTGATGATTTGGTCATCTGTAAAGGATGCAGAATATTTAGTCGGATATTTAGAATGTTTAGGCCAAGTCAGTGAGAGTCAGTCATTGGCTAATTGTGAGGACATTTAGTGTCAGTGTGCGCATGAATGTCCTCTCATTATCAGCCTGGGACGAGCGAGAGAACTCGAGGACGTTCTTTTATTTACAGCCGTCCAAAGCAGCAGAAACAGTTGTTTAGAGTTGCACACGCAGACGTGTTTTACTGCCCGAATGAGCTTTCATTTCTCTAGTAATCATTTTTTAAGGGAAGAAAAACTGCAGGACATGCAGTTTGTGGCAGCTAATAATTTTTATTGGCAAATTTTTAAGACCTCAAGTGCAGCACTGGAACATTTGTCATTTTTAATCAGAGAGAGAGTCCCCCGAGGTGTATTCGGAGTTACCTGAGGCGGCTCTACCTGTGAATTCTGCTGTTTCGGCTGCCAACCTCCACTTGGCCTCTGTGGAGGGAAAAAAATTATTAACTTCCAAGGACATGCAGTATTGAGTCTTTGTGAGTCTGTCCGTCTGCAGGGAGGAGCTCCATAAAAATCAGGTGGAAATGTGAGCTGTAAAGTCTTAAACTGACAGATACAAATACAAATTTAAGTAGCAGTCATTAATTTTTTTTTTCCAGGTAAACGTCATTAGGGAGGTTTGTGTCTCACACCACCAGTCCTTTGAACATGAATGGTGCTTCATATTGTGAGTGCTATTGTGCAGTGCTATTGTGAGTGATCAGATTTAAAGGGATAGTTCACCTAAAAATTAAAATTTGCTGTTAATTTAGTCATCCACAATTCATCCAAAATGTAGGTGACTTTTTTTTCTTCAGTAGAACATTCAATTTCTTTTTAGAGTGTAAATGATATTCAATTTCTGGTATTTACAATATTATTTTCTTTAATCCACAGCCTGGTCAAAGAGATATCGGCGCATGTGCGAATGTAGTTCAATTGTAGTCCGGTCGCTTTTAATGATGACATTCGCTGAGAACTATTTGACCTGCCTGTGGATTGAAGATAATAATATTGTAAATAATGTTCAATTTCATATACGGACTAAATGTTTTGCTTCACGAGAACTCAGTGTGTCATCAGGAGCCATGGCAATTGATTTGGAGTCTATTGATATGTATGTGTTTTTAATCTAAAAAACCATTCACCATTCACTGCCATTCACTGCCAAAAAGTCGCCTATATCTTGGATTGGAGTAAATAAACAGGAAATTTTCATTGTGAACTATCCCAAACAGTTAACCATGATAAACGATATATTAAACCAAGTTAAATGAAAAATTCTAATAACGTTGAATGACTTTCATAAGCAGCAGAAATGGCAAGAGTGAAGAAGTTCATGCAGCAGCACAAATTCAATTTCTGCAATATAGTGTAGCATGTTTTGGGCATTGCTCATAGTCATGGTGTTACTAGAGATGCACAGATTGCATTTTTTTTTTGGCCGATTCTGATTCTGATGCCAATTCATGTCAGTTCCCTGTTTTCTTTCTTATGACTATTCACAGCATTTACAAAAATATGCTTTTATTTTTTTATTTTTCATAATAAAACGTATTAAGGCGGCACGCTGGCTCAGTGGTTAGCACTGTCGCCTCACAGCAATAAGGTCGCTGGTTTGAGTCCCGGCTGCGCCAGTTGGCATTTCTGTTTGGAGTTTGCATGTTCTCTCTGTGTTGGAGTGGGTTTTCTTCGGGTGCTCCAGTGTGTGTGTGTGTGAATGAGTGTGTATGGGTGTTTCCCAGTACTGGGTCGGGGCTGGAAGGGCATCTGCTGCGTAAAACATATGCTGGAATAGTTGGTGGTTCATTTCGCTGTGGCGACCCCTGATAAATAAGGGACTAAGCCGAAGGAAAATGAATGAATGAATAAAACTTATGAATTACATTTTTAATTATTTCATTTAAAAACAAAATCAGTAAAATAAACATTCATTTTCCTCCAAAAAGCAACCCCAAAACTTGACCGTCTTGGAGCTTAAGCTAGTTTATTTCTCTGCAGGTATCCTGACCCTCTATATGTCAAATATTATAGACTGTTTTCTTCTCAGAAGCCCAGTGGAAGAGACTTAACATGAGGCTTTGAGGTAAAGCACCAGGCCTATTGAACCCAGTGGGAAAGTGAGAATAATATCTGTATGAATCCCATGTCTGTAAGAAGTTTGAGCTTCAGTCTGTGTGTGAAAAAGATCAGAACAAACCAGGTCAAGAGAAGACTTTTCAACTCAAGCTCAGCTATTCAAGTTTTGATGTTAACTGGTTTAATGTCACCAATTATGCAACCCAAAAAATAATGATAAAACAGCTCTCTAAAGAAATGAACACACCATTTGTCAACAGAATGGCAGGGTATTGTAAAAGGTGAGAATTGAATGTTTGGCAAAGGCATATTGCATTTTCACTTAGTCTATGGGGGAAAGTGGTTTGGCACTGAATGTCCGGTCAAAACTGCTTTTCTAGCGCTGATATTTAACTCCAGAGTGTAGCAAGCGAAGGTGTAAAATGTGATTTTTAGCAAGTTGTTCAACGTGTGGATCCACGGGAGCAGTGCGGGGTACCGAACCCCATAATCCGTGTAGCGTTTTAAAGGCGCGAAAACCTACTCGAGCAACATGACACTTCCCACTCGCTCTGGAGAAAAAGTGTGAATGTCTGTTGGACGCCTGTTCTTGGAGGACCGAGTCCTGCTGTCTTTGTGTGGGTGTAGTGTGTACTAAATGAAGGAATCACTGAGGTGTGTACAGCTAATATATGGGGACGTATGAATGAGTTTGAGCAATTAGGAAGTTGGCGTCGGGTTGGGTGGTATATCTGCTAGGCTTCTGCCAGTTTTTTTTTGTTGTTGTCATTAATTGCTGAAGCTTTTATCATGGTATACGGTATTATCACGATATTGAACTTAGCTGCAAAAAAGGTTACTTTTAACAGATATATAATAACCCAAAAATTTGGTGGTTTGCTTTATTGTATGTACATGTTCAGAGTAAACACATTTTTTAAAACATATTAAATTGCAAAAGCATGATTAAGTGCAATAGGTAACACTTTATAATGAAATATAATTAGTAAACATTAGTTAAAGGTGCTATATGTACGTTTTTGACTCTTCTAAAGCATAACAATACCATAATATATTTGCAGATATTTAAGAAACATGCCAAGTGAACATTCTTGTTTATCTGAAAAACAATGCTGAAAGTCGTTTGCACCAGACGAAACATGACAGAAATTTAAATACAGCCATTCAGAAGCACAGAATATGCACTCACTCACTCACGAAATAGTAAGGTTTGTAATCTAATTAATACATATTAAACCTCTTTAACGTTATTAAATGTAGATGCTGAATCACTGATGTGTGTTGGTTTTGAGTCTAAAGTTCTAAAGTTCAATTTCAAACTGTTTATTTTATCTGCTGCTGCTTTCAGTAGTATGGCAATAAATGTCATGTGAAATGGCATTCAAAGTCACATTATTAGCATTTAACACTGAATAAAGCACATGAGGTGAACCTGAGGTGATCATTGTCAAAGTTTTCTGTTGTTCAGCTGCAAGAAATAGAAGCTGTTTCTAATATATCAATTCGAGGTGTTGGTGAGAACAAAAACTCATTTTAATATAGAAAATATTCCTTCTATCGAGTGCCGTTGCTTTTATGTAGAACACGGTTTAAATCAGCCTTAAATCAGTGTTTAGGCTCGATAGTCAGGCTCGCTCTTGTTGGTCCTTAATCTGGCAACCTGCGCTTGCGTTTTTTTTTTATCCAGGAATGCAATACCTAGTTCAACCACTGGGTGCCAAACTTACATACTGCACCTTTAATGCATTCAAATCAATGATTAGAAATATCCATATAGTTATATGTTAAAGTAAATAAAAAAAATACAACTGCATTTTATCATAATGTGTTATTAATTTAAAAAAGTAACAAAAGCTAAGATTAACAAATGTTTTTGTAGTTGTCATTACCTTAACTTTAGTTAAATTAACTGTTGTTAACAAGTGGAACCCTACTGTACAGAGTACAGAGAACGAATAGAATTCCTATAAAAAGTCATAGAATGTGGTAGACCAGATTAGCATGTGAACATGTTAATGTTTGAACTATTAAGCTAAACTCGTAATACTTCAAGCATCTGGTGCTGTTATGAACACCACTGCAAATACATCAATCTGAATATAGCTCTAAAAGCCTAAATAATAAATAATTTTCCCTGTATTTTGAATTGCCCTCAATATCAATATCATGCACGATCATTATCAGAATCAGAAAGAGCTTTATTGCCAGGTATGTTTACACATACAAGGAATTTGTTTTCGTGCCAGAAGTTTACACAGTCCAACAGAATGACAGAGACAGGACAAAAACACAGATAATAAATAAATATAGAATAAAAATATAAAAACTGACAAATGTACCTACAGGTATATAACTACATACAATACTGTATGTATAGCTATATTATGTGCAAATTGAAATGTAAACTATATGTGTTGTTAAATAAATACCTGCATAGCTGAACCAGACAGTTATTTACTTAAGCTCCAAGATGGTCAATATATCACAATATTTTGAATTATTGAATATAAATCCGGATATGTCTAATATCTGCACGGCTGTGGGTGGACTGCCACCTCTTCGTCCTTCTGCTGTAAGTGAAACTCTAGGAAATCAGTGCGTGCATCCGGCTGCAACTGTAGCACAGATGATGGATGGCAGAGATTTGCAGAGCACAATGGATTCTGTGGCCCGAGTGCACCAGGTTAAAGGCGGCAGGTGAGGTGGAAAAGGTTGCATTAGCTCAGGTTGACGGAGCTGCATTGAATGAGTGACAAGCTCGCCATAGCGTGTTTGTGTGCTAAAAGGTGTTGGGGGACGGGAAACAAGTGAGCGTGTGATGTGGAGTTTCCTTTCTCGTTGTACGCTCGTGTCAGGCCGATCTTGCTTAATTCAGAGCGACAAGCCATGCGAGGTTGCCTTCAAAACGAGTGTTTGTGTGTGTGTGCGTGTGTGTGTGTGTGTGTGTGTGCTTCATGGATTAAATTGGCCTACTTGCTCCTGGTTCGTGCTCCCGTCTGATCTGATTGGAGTTGTCCGTTTCTGAGGAAGGAGGGTTAGTTTTCTCCCTGTGAACGCCGTAATCACAACAGCAGCCTTCTCTTGTTATCAATAATATTGACTGGGCATCTCAGGGCGATGCTTTGCAGTAGATATCGAACTGTGACTTATTATTAAATAAACATACTTCTATTTACAGCAGTATTTCTACTGGAGAGCAAGATGCATGTGCTGTAGATGATTTCCTGTATGGCGCAAATAAAGCCTGTGATAGATTTGAACGTGGAAAGTAAACTCTAAACAGATGATGAGGTTTTAAACAGCACTTTGATCGCTGCGTTAACAACAGATATCTGAGCCATTATCTGTGCTTAGTGGGGTGGACGTAATCACTTTAGTTTCAAACCGACTATTTGTCTGCTCGAGTGGAAATGCCGCTGGTGAGGGCCAAGAAAGACACAGCATATGCTTATGACTAATGCAATTAAACCCAAACATGAGCGTAGTGTCAGTATCTGTTAACTAAGATCTTAAACAAAGGAAGTCATCTGTAGGTAAGACCTCAGTTCTGTTGCATATCTATCTATCTATCTATCTATCTATCTATCTATCTATCTATCTATCT
>CAIGQV010019356.1:4144169-4166223 GCA_903798115.1 Danio jaintianensis
TATCTATCTATCTATCTATCTATCTATCTATCTATCTATCTATCTATATCTGTCTGTCTGTCTGTCTGTCTGTCTGTCTGTCTGTCTGTCTTCTATCATTCTATCATTCAGTTATTCTATTGTTCAATCATTCTCTGTCTGTCTGTCATTCTAACGTTCTATCATTCAATTGTTCTATCATTCAGACATTCTATCATTAAATTAACTATTGTTCACTCTATCCATCCACCCATACATTCATCCATTCCAATGTCTGTCTGTCTGTCTGTCTGTCTGTCTGTCTGTCTGTCTGTCATTCTATCAATCTGTCGTTCTAACGTTCTATCATTCAATCATTCTATCATTCAGCTATTCTATTGTTCAATCATTCTCTCTGTCTGATTGTCTATCATTCTATCATTCTCTCTGCCTGTCTGTCCATCATTCTATCATTCAGTCATTCAATTATTCATCTATCTATCCATCCATCCATCCATGATGGTCGTTCTGTCATTCTAACAATCTATCGTTCTAACGTTCTATCATTCAATTGTTCTATCATTCAATGATTCTATTGTTCAATCATTCTCTCTGTCTGACTGTCTATCATTCTATCATTATCTCATTCAATTATTTAATCATTTGACCATTCTGTCTGTCCATCCATCCATCCATCCATGATGGTTGTTCTGTCATTCTATCAATCTATCGTTCTAACATTCTATCATTCAATCATTCTATCATTCAATTATTTTATTGTTCAGTCATTCTCTCTGTCTGATTGTCTATCATTATCTCATTCATTTATTTAATCATTCGACCATTCTGTCTGTCCATCCATCCATAGTTTCGTCCATCCATCGTTTCATCCATCCATCGTTCTATCCATCCATCGTTCTATTATTAAGTTCCAAAAGCACCACATGCTTTTAATGTGAACAAAATTAATAGTAAGGGTAATCTTAATAAAAATAACTACACTGTACTATTAACAGCATTAATAGTACAGCAAAGACTGTGACACCTCCATTTCTGTACTCTCCAGTAATTCTTTCCACGTGTAAACAAACGCCTCTGTTAATCAGCAGCTGTTACCTATCCACCCCTTCCACATCCGCCTCAAACCTCGCCTCTTCTTTTCCTGTGCTATAAAATCATCTCCTAGTTCATGACAGGGCAGCATGAGCGCTAGATTTGATAAACATCATATTGACAGCGTGCCAGAGGTAGGGCATATTCCAGCGAGCTGTGAGAGGTGTGAGTGCTGAGCAGCAGATGTGAGGGCCGAGTCGAGCTCGTACTGATGCCATGTCTGCCGCTGATGAGCTTGGAAACTCTTGCTTGTCTGCTGTGGGGCAACTTATCAATAATGGATCAAATTGGTAGGCAACATTAATTAGAGAGGAGATGAAAAACTTGTGCTTGTTGTACTTTTGTGTGTGAGTGTGTGCAATGCGATCTCATTAGTACTTGTGTAGGGCAGAGTATGGGTAGAGAACAGTTTATTTCTGTAAAACAGAAACCTAGTCAAATATTTAAAAATTGTTTGTACATCTCTAGAGTTGTATTTACTATTACCATTTAATGACATTTGATCAAGAATACTGTGATCAACAATTCTTTATCAACAGTGACTTGTATCGAAATATTTAATACCTAAGCTTTAGGTGCGCAATATTGATAATTATTGCATGGTCTGTTGAAATTATAGATGTTTTTTTTTCAAGAAGGTATTTAATAAAAACCTTTTTAAAATGTTATTTATGATTTTTATGGCAAATTACAGTAAAAAAAAAAGACAAAGAAAAACCAATTATATTTTAAGAAGTATAGATAGTATCAACTTAAGCACATACAATGAAAAAAAAAAACATACCAACAAATAAAAGGTTCATAATAATGTGGCTTAACAAAAAGTACAATTGTACAATCTGTATCACACAATATACTCTACTTCAAACTTAGGATTTGCTGTAACAATGACTCTATATCTGACAATAAAACGTTGTTGTTCTTGGATATATTTTATAAATGGGTCCCAATTTTTCTTAAACTGGTTAGATGAACCTCTAGAAAGTCAATTTTTTCCAACTTCATTGGAAAAAAATGCATCATTGATCCACTGTGTTGGAGTTGGAGGTTTCTGATCCTTCCACCTAAGTAATATTAGTCATTTGAAATTCTTGATTCTTATTGCATGGAAGGTGTGCAATACATTTTTTAATGTACATGTAGTTCTCCAGTCAGTTTTGAGCACAGTTTGAAATAAATGCACTGCCCTCAAACATTAGTTGTAACCATAGTAACTCAGTGATGGTTACCAGAGCCTTCATTCATCTGCGTAATCTAAGTACACTAATGTGCGCTTTACCAGGGAGCCGATGGAGATCAACCAACTTGCCAATATACAAAAAATATTTGAGACGATGTAGCTAACACGTTACTATGAGTTATTAGATATGCCTGTGTCATAACCATGCCTGTGGTTTCTTTGGCTCTGTGTCGTGCATTTAAAATCCTTTAACGCACAGTAATCTGTTGATTATCGCTTATGTTGATATATTTTAGAAAATAAATATCAGTTTATATTTTGCTTTTCTTCTCGTGCATTGGCTGGTTCAGGTTTGTCAGGGATAAATACACATGACACTAAAACCATTCATTGAATGATCGATTCAAAGCAGCTGATTCCTATAAAAAACTATAGAATACACAAGACATGTCACTCATATAGTTTTGAATGGGGAAAAGTGTAACTGTCAATATGGCGAATGAAGCCCCGCCTACTAGTACAGGAGCCATTCATCGATCGTTATAGACTGACGTTTCTCCGGGGGAGAAGCTCTGACCAGACGTGTGTTTTTACAACAGTTTTTTGTGATCAACAAACGCACTGGAATCTCAGCGAATACTTGCTTCACAGACATAAGAAATATATCCACATAAAGCCTGGAATCTGTACTTTTAAATGAACCAACTATACTTGAAAACAAGTTTTTTGGTTTTGCAATCTGCATGAAATGAACGCGAGGTACAGTGCGTCCTGTCAAACGCACATCACATGACAGCAATTACTCAAATGACCACAAACATATAAACAAAGAGTCGTTTTCATTTCTGGAGGAGATTCACCATCAAGACTAAGTTGTGAATTACTTCAGAAGAGCAGCGCGATCAGACGATCATTATCCAGATGATGATAATGTGTACAGTAGAACGGCCATAAATGAGGTTGTGTCGTGATCTCGTTCCTTTTAAGTGCGCATGCGCATTAACTTGAGCAACCTGAAAAAAAATGCATTTTTTGTTGGATTCGAACGTTTAGAAACAAAACTTATGAGACAACTGTTGTTTAATTTTATTGGTGATTCCAAATATGTAATGTAATCGTAAGCTTGGGAAATAGCTTTGGAGAATTTGATGTTTCCCCATTCAGACAGAATGCCTGAGCATAATGCCCGAGAGGCATTTCAAAGATGGCCGCCAAGTGAAATGACTTGCCTTAAAGGGACTTTGTTCTGACTGACTGACTGACTGACTGACTGTCACTGAATGAATTGAATCATTGACTCACTTAAATAATTAAAAAACTGATTGATTCAGTAATAAAACACTTCAGTGTTATTTTAAGATATATAAATGTTCTATTCCAGCTTGGTTTGGAACTATTTTCTTCGGCACCACAGCATTAAAATGGACAATGTGGTGTTTAAAATGCATCATTAACAAACTGACATTCAGGGAAACAGCACCCTTGCTCAAGTGATATTGTATTATACAGAAGGCTTCATCACACTGTCAATGCTTTAGGAATCTAAAGAGATATAATTTTTTTTGTTTTCTGGAATGCGAGTTAACACTAAGTACTTTATTATTTTAGATGCTAAATATCGCATGCTCCTACTAAACATTCTAAAACAAACCATTCATCCTTCAACAAACCCAACATTCTTGACTAATAACCCAAGCTCTGCTATTGTAATTGTTTGATACTCTCTGATTGTGAGTATGAAAACATCTTGTTTTCCCAGCGTAGGCCGGGACGAGCTGGGTGGCAGTGTGATTGTCTGTGCACTTCAAAGGCAATTAGGAAGCGAGGGTTACATAAACTACAGGAGACCTCATTTCTTCTTCAGCTGCTATCTAACTGAACCCCAGCGGGCAGACCAGTTCCACAAAATCACTTCTTTGACTGGTTAATTCCTTCCTTCAATAGATCACCAGGCTATCTGATCGTTCCCACTGGAAAATTCGGCATATTTTACTATTGTCATTTCATTATTTTTTTAAATATAATTTCTTTGCGAATACCTTTGATGTGGTTTGCGAGTCTTGCTGGTATTGTAGGATCCATTGCCTTTCGGCGCTCGTGCATGGCAAATTAATTATTTTTGTAGCATTTTAATCCTCTTGTGTAACATAATACACAAGGGGAAATTAAACTGCAATGAATATTTGGGCCTTGAAATATGCAGAAATGTTAATGTAAGTATCCTGCAGGCAGAAGTTTCATCATGTTGAATCTGAGTGCTTAACATGCTCACAATTTAAAGCGATTTCCGTCTTGTGTGGCGTCCAATCAAATAACACTGTCTGACACGTTCAGCCCAGCATACTAAGAGTCAGAGAAGAAAAATATCTAGATATAGATGTTTATATTTATTTATATAAATATAATATTTATGGAAATGTAGATATATATTTATCTAGAAATATTTAAAACTAATTTGAAATAAAAATCATCATAGATACTGACTGGTCAATGCAGTATTCCAAAAAAATTATATAAAAAAATCACAAAATGTGTCCAGATCCCACCCCTTCAACCCCCACCCAAAAAGTAATGCTATATATATGCTAGATATTATAAATATGTGCTTAATATCTGCCAATCCTTCATTTTTATGGTCTTTTCAGATGTTTTGAACTTATTCTACTAACACTAACCCTACCGTAGCCTAGCAGTCTACTAATACTCTTATACAAGTTAGATGATGCAATTTAAAAGTATACTAGAAAGTTTAATAAAAGCCTTTGCCATAAAATCACATTCATTTTTTTAAAGGTGACACTTTCATAAGAGAAATTTCATGAAGCCTGTGCTATATTATGTCACCATTTAGTCATGACTATATTCACAGCCCAGCACCTTGCAGCTAAAATAACCCCCTTCTCGAAGCTGCTCTACAAGATGATGTGTTCAAACGAGTACATTTAATTAGTGCTATTTCATCCTAGGTCTCTAATCCTTAGCTTGCGGCTAGCATAAAGCTTAATGCGGTGTAAAATCGTGTTTTTAGCAGAGATGAAGTAATGATGGCACTCAGTGGTTTAATCATGTTGACATATGCCATCTTCCCCTCTTTTCTCTGGTGTGTTTTCTGTAGGCAGCTGTTCGTTTGAGGAGCACTACAATAATTGCGGATACAGTGTGGCGTTGGGGACTAATGGCTTCGCCTGGGAGCAAGTCAACACCTGGGAAAGACCCTCCATGGATGCCGCCGTCCCCACAGGTATGAGATACACCTCCATGCCTTATACTCCAGCTGTCCTTCTCTTTTAGAAGAAGAGTTCAATCAAAAATCTAATTCTGGCATTTTTCTGTCATTCCTGTGTGCTGTTATGTTATGTTTATGTTCACCTATATGCTATATAACTGCAGGTTAACTATGTTTAATCATATATAATAACTTTAAATGTCAAAAGCTATTAGTTACTAGTTAATTAGATAAAGTTATTAGTAACTAATAAAGTTATGGTGACTAATAACCTTAACTTTTTTCGAATTTGATTGTAATGCAATAATGTGCACCTTGTAAAGCTGCTTTGAAACAATAATTAATGTGAAAAGTGCTATACAAATACACTTAAATTGAATTTGATTGAATTTATGATGCTCCAAACATATATAAAGTATCATAGACTGCAAGAATTGGGTTTCAGAAAAAAAAAAAAAAAAAAATCTCCATTTTCTCCATCATACCCTTTAAAGATGATCTAAACAATTCACTTTAGTTGTATATTTTAACAAAAATATAACATGAAATTTAAATCATGTTAATTTTTGTAATTGTTGTGAACACATTTCTTAGTCTTTTTAGTTACAGTAGTTGCTCATGCTAAAATAAGATTATTTATATTATTTATAAATATCTTAATTTAGTATTTTACAAGAAAGGAAGAACAATTTGTAAAGCATTTTTTTACATTTAGAGACCCAAGTACTTTTCTTATTAGTGTGGTGTAAATTTGGCTATAAAAAAGCACAATTAAATTAAGGATTAATTCAATTTAGTTCCTAAAGTATTCTCTTATGATAAGTGGAATGATTAATTTATAATGTTAATAATAAAAAACTAATAATAAATATGGACTAAATTAGATTTCGTAATGTATATTTATTTATTTAATTTAGAAGAAATAATCATTAATCAATAGTCATTTTTTGTCCAATTATTTAATCTTCAGTGCTTCGTTGTATTGTAGTAATTTCCTATTAAATAAATTCCTCATTAATTAATTGATACATTTTCCCATTAATTACTCATTAAATTTAAGTACATAATGTAAGTATGGTGGACTCAAATACCAGGAATGTTAAATTAATTTATCCAATTTAATTTCTTGAAATATTATTTGTTTTCAATATGTTATATGTTTGAGTGCCAGCCAAAAATAAATCTAAATCTATCAAGTAAGAGTTAAAGAAAAGAGGGATTATATAACCCAGGGTAATATTTTACACACAAAAATAACAAAAATGTCCTCACAAAGTAAAATTAACATTAAACAACCCAAACAAAATATCACTTTCAAACTACTGGAGTTTATTAATAGATATATTGATTTTAGCAACAAACATTAAGGTTGCCACACACCAATTTTCAACATCATTTCTTTTTTAATATTCACTTTTTAAAATATCAATCACAAGTTTTCAGTTTACATCATAATTATGTATTTTATTAATGTCAGGTTGTTGTTTTTTTACTTCAAAACTAGGTTTGAAATGTTGTGATTGCCTTTTGTATTGCTGGTTTGTGTGGTTAATGGCTTTTAAAAGGAAATTAATTGGGATAAATACTTTATTGGGATAAATACTGGAACTAAAGATGCTTTAAAAGTGTGCATTCTATAACATACTCTTTATGCATTCTATAAACACACATTATTCCTTTTAATAACGTATAACAATTTTGGATAACAGACCAAAATGTAAGTTGCTGTACTTTTATGGTATGGTATGTTTTTCTCCTTTTGGATCCTGCAAGTTGATGTTATATGCAGAAGAACTGCTTATTTCTTTAGTGTGAAACGGAGAAGCAAATATCATATGGATTTGGAAAGACATGAGTTGTTTTTGGGTTTCTCGAATCCATGTTTTTCTTCCTGTTGGCCTCTTGTTATGTGGAGAAGGCAGTCTGGTCTCTTTCTCTATCTCTCAGAGGCTCGACAGTAGTTCGCAGCGAGACAAATGGCAATCAAGTTGGCTGTCAGTCTCACTCCGGCGTCTCCTGCAGCGCTCAACAACCTCTGTCTCGCAGCACCCTTAAAGACAATAGAGTCGCATCTCTCCCTCCAGCTTATTTAACCCCATTTACTCCCTACACACTCCATCTGACACCAAAGCACTCCGGCTTCCAGACACTTCATTGGGAAGACGCCGCATCCTTATAAACATCAGTATTGAGGGGTTGTTTGTTCCTTTCAGGCCACTAAAGAAGTTACTAAAGAAGTGCAGTGAAAGTGCCTTTCTCAGAATGAATGGTGGATGGTGTTTTTTTTTTTTTTTTAAAGTTCTTTAACTGGTGAGTTTTGACTCTAAAATGTGGTTGGATGGAAGTGATTCAAGGAGATCAGCTTTTTGTCTTAATATAAGCTGTCGTGGAGAAAAAGACGAAGATTTCTTTCAAATAAAATGATATTTAGATACAGCTATTAAAGAAAAAAATAGAGACCATTTAAAATTTCTCAGTTTCTCTGGATGTACTGGATTTATTAGGCATTAGTTTGAGTATTTTGTTACAATTATAATGGCCTGAAAACATTTCTTTCAAAATGGATTGTAATAAATTTATTATAATATTAATTATTATAATTTTAATACAGTTTTAATTATAATAATTTATTATATTATTAATTGCAAAAAATTTATTGTAATTTACAACATTTGTTTTGCTTCTGTTTTTCATTAAATGACAGTTGGTAAGAATAACACGTTTTTTTTTGTGATTGATAAATGAAAATAAATATATATTAATATTTGACCTGTGAGATTTCAATGGTCAAGTGATGCAACATAAGTAAAGTGCTTAACAAAATGCAGTATTGCATATAGCTTATACTGTAGTTAATAAAAAAACACTCAAATCTTAAATGATTTTTTTATTTTTTATTTTTATTTTTTGCATAATGCCAGATTGGGACACAGTAGTGATTTGCCACTTGAGGCCCAAAGTAAAATCTGGATCCTGAAGCAATAAAATGATATTTAGATATAGCTATTGAAAAAATAAAAATAGAGACCATTTAAAAGTTCTCAGTTTTTCAGCATGCACTGGATTTATTAAGCGTTTGAGTATTTTGTTAAAATTGTAATGGTCTGAAAACATTACTTCCAAAATGGATTGTAATAAATTTATTATAATATTAATTATTATCAATATAAATGACAATTGGTAAGAATAACAAATGCTTTTTTATGTTTTTGTGATTGAAAATTGGTTATTTGAAGAAATGTCATTTTTCTGAAGTTAAAACTTTGGAATTGTGTTGCCTAAAATGAATATAAATGAAATGAAAAAAAAAAAAAAAAACTTTTTTTTTTTTACTAAAATATATATTATATTAAATATATATATATATATATATATATATATATATATATATATTAGATGACTGAAATATTATTTTAATAAATATATGTTCAAATGGTCCAAAATATATTGCCTATATCGATACAAATATTCATTTTCAAAATGGGCTGTACTCATTTATGCTGAGCATTGCATATAGTACTATTTTGAATATTTGTATGTAGAATTTAATACTGTCATTGCTAACATGTTAAAAATCTTATTAATAAATGAAAATAAATATATATTTATTTATATTTAGTTCAATGACATTTCAATGGTCATGTGATGCAACAGAAGTAAAGTGCTTAACAAAATGCAGCATTGCACATAGCTTATAGTTAATACAAAACACAGACTTAAATGATTTATTGATGCTTTTTTTTGCATAATGCCCGATTGGGACACTGCACTGAGTCTCCACTTAATGCCCAAAGTAAAATCTGGGTCCTGAAGCAAAACCAGTTGAAAGCGTCGTTTTAAGGAAACGGGGTCGTCAACAGCATCAAACAAACTCCAGCCCAAAACATCAAAGTCTAGAAATGCTTCTCTATCAGGGGCACTAGCATCAGGCCCCATCTGATAAAAATACACAAGCACTCATTAATAAATAAACGGCTGAAGAAGCACCATCTGCGCGTGTTGATGTCATCAGGATCTGATTGTCTAATCAGGGGAGGAAATTGGGCCGCTGCATGATCCTTCCGTCATTAAACCCCGTGGAGATGCGCCGATATCAGTCTCTTCTCTCTGATTGTAGGCGGCACTTAATACAGTGTTCGGCGAATTACACCCGGGATGCGAAAGACCTGATGAAGAGGAGCAATTGATAAAGTGTGCCCACAGGAAAATTGTTTTGCTCAGAGGTTGCTCTTTTGTAGCTCACGAGTTCTCGGTTAGCTCCCATGATAAGTGCTGTTCAGATCGCAGACAGTGTAGAGGGCCTCAAATTACATTCAAATGAAATTCAGTTTTTATTAAATTAATTTATTATAGCTTTTTTTTTAATATTCAGTGACATTTTCAGTAACGCTTTTAGTAATGCTTAGCAATATTTTCATTATTTTTTATTAAATATATATTATTTATTATTATTAATTATTTATATATTGTCACATAAAATAGTTTTAGCAGGCTGCATCCTATATTGTTTATTCTTGTCTCATCTGTAGCTCTCAGTAATTAAGTGCTAATCTAAGTTTAATTTCAATTACTTCTTAATCACCTAAAATGTCTTAAAGCAACACTTTTGACTTAAAGGGTTTTTAACCATTGACTTCCAATAGGAAACGAGATACTATGGAAGTCAATGGTTACAGGTTTTCAGCCTTTTCAAAATATTTTCTTTTGTGGTCAACAGAAGAAAGAAACTATAATAGGTTTGTAAGAAGTAAATGGTGAAAAAATGATGGTCCTTTTTGGGTGAACTATCCTTTTAAAATAATGTCTCTAAAATCAATTCAGTCCTTTTAACACTTGTTCATCAATTTTAAAAGTTAGATAACTTTGTAACTAAGGACAAAAAAAGTCAAAAAGCATCATAAAAGTGTCATTTTTTTAATATTTATTTACACTGCCACTCACACACATTTCTTTACCTCCTCAGCTCTGATAATAACTACCAAAAATGAATCCATTGGAAGGATTTTAAGGCTTTAAATTACAGTTAGTTCACATTACGCCAATGTTTTTAATGGGGGAAAAACTGTCAAATATTTTTCATAAACTAAAGGCTAAGGAAATGTAAGATTAGAAACAAAGAATGTAATCATTTTATTTTTCTTAAATGACATTGGTATGAAATATGGCAGTTTAATAGGATAAAATGGGGAAATTTGTTCGTATATGCTTTTGAATTGCATTATGGGACCTTGACCTTTCTTCCAACAATCTTTAAAATTGAAAAGTTCTAAAAAGTGACTTTTATTAACAAATTGAATAGTCTAAAGTGTTTCTCAACCATGATCCTGGAAGACCACCAGCTCTGCACATTTTCCATGTCTCCTTACACAAACACACCTGATTCAGATCATTAGCAGAGACTGAAAGACTTGTAACGGGTGTGACAGGCAAAGGAGACATCCAAAACATGAAATGTTGTTGGTCCTCCAGAAACGTGGTTGATAAACACTGGTTTAAAGTGATGTATTGTCTGGGTTGGTGTTGTATATTACACTACTACAACCTTGTAATAAACTGCCAGTACATTTTCTATTATTTTACAGACTTATTTCTCTATATATCATTTATCATACATTATATTATTTCAAACTACTAAAATGTCATTAAAAAGTCACTTTGTTAAACTGCAGAGTTGAATTTTCAACATCAAAACTCGACAGAGCAGAGATCAACATCCCATAATGCAATTCATAACCATAAATAAATGAAAAACAATCACAAAATATATAAACTGTTAATTAACTGTTATTTTTTACAGTGTAGTGTAAAATGAATTCATTAAAGCTAATGAGGATGACATAACATTTTTGAAAAATACAGTTTTTTTGCAATAATTCATACAGCTGCAACTACAGTGAAGGTCAAAGTAGTCATTATTCACAGGCATCCAATGAAGACCAAATACTGGTGTAGGTTTGTGCAGGTAACAAGACGACTGCTTTTAGACAGTTCAGAGCTGGAGACAAAATCCCCATTTATCCTGCACTTCCATCTCTGAGCAAACCTTTTACATTCACCAACAGCTATATTTATATAAAAGACAGCATCCCAAAAAAGGATAATAGGGGCACTTTAATCTCATTGCACCTAAAAGACTCAGTCACAGTAATAAGACGGTCTCAATTGTGTTTTGTTTTCTCTATGAGTAAAGCCAGACAAGGTGAGAAACTGACAGAGAAAGGCGACTCAGGTGGGGATGAGGGCACCTTAATGCGTTCTTACAGGATGTGTAATGAAGCCTGTCAGTCGCCACTGTTTCGTTTTATTCCTCCGTGGACCGTGGGTCACTAGCATCAATACAATCCATTCCTCTCATTACCGCTGCTCTCCAAGGGCTTCCGAGAAAAAAGCTTCTCCAGGGAAAATACATCTGTGAATGAGATGTTGTGGCCAGGTGCACATGCTCTTATTGCACTCGGAGAGGAGACCAATCATCCATCCGGTGCCACACTTCAAAACGCTAAGTGAGGGAATGTGAGCTGCTACTTTCAGTTTTCATGCAGTCAAAATTATTGGCAGCTTTGATGCCAAAAATATCTACAATGTAGGTTGATATGTTTATTAGAGGTTGTGTTGTGCACTATTAGGTACAATGATTCTAAACAGTACTAAATATTTTTTGGCTTGTTAACAATTGCACTTGTAGATTGTTATGAGTGTAAATTTGAGTGGCATTTATTCTCTGCAGATGATTTACGATCTCATTTAAAAAACACAAATGAGTTTGAAGTTACAGTGTGTCTCTTTCATTTTTTTTTTTTTGGTGCAAACAATTATTTTTATTATATTAACTGAAGGCCAAAGTAGCAAACATGGACAGTATGTGATACAGTTATTGTGTTAAAGGGATAGTTCAATCCAAAATAAATATTCTGCGTCATTTAATCACCCTTGACTTGTTCCAAAGCAGTTTGAGTTTCTTATTCTGTTGAACTCAAAAGAAGATATTTTGAAGTATATTGGAAACCTGTAACCATTGACCTCCATAGTAGGAAAAACAAATTCCATTGAAGGCAATAGTATGTAAATTTGAGTGGCGTTTATTCTTTGCAGAGGATTTACAATCTCAGAGCATTTAAAAAACACAAATGATTTTGAAGTTACAGTGTGTCCCTTTCATTTGTTTTGGTACAAACTAATATTTTTGTGAAGGCCAAAGTAGCAAAACTGGACAGTATGTGATACACTTACAGTGTTAAAGGGATAGTTCAATCCAAAATTAATATTCTGCATCATTTACTCACGTTTGACTTGTTCCAAACCAGTTTGAGTTCTTTATTCTGTTGAACTCAAAACAAGATATTTTGAAGTATGTTGGAAACCTGTAATCATTGACCTCCATAGTAGGAAAAACTAATTCCATGGAAGGCAATAGTATGTAAATTTGACTGGCATTTATTCTCTGCAGATGATTTACAGTGTGTCTCTTTCATTTGTTTTGGTACAAACTATTATTTTTGTGAAGGCCAAAGTAGCAAAAATGGAGAGTATGTGATACACTTACTGTGTTAAAGGGATTGTTCACCCCAAAATAAAAATTCTGCCATCATTTACTCACCCTTGACTTGTTACAAAACAGTTTGAGTTCTTTATTCTGTTGAATTCAAAAGAAGATATTTTAAAGTATGTTGGAAACCTGTAACCATTGACCTCCACAATAGGAAAAACAAATACCATGGAAGGCAATAAAAATAAACACGACACAACAAAACACATTTCCATTTCCACAACAGAACACAACACTACTGAACACAACAAACTAAACGCAATACAACAAACAATACACAACAAACAAAACAAATCAAAACCGTCAAACTGGTTTGGAACAAGTGATGGGTGAGCAAAATTAATGTCAGAATTTTCATTTTTTGGGTGAGCTACCCCTTAAAATATAAAAAAAGTGAAATCATGGGGGCATCTGTTGTATATACATTGTTTTTTGTTATGCTGTTTTTTTTAAATCCTAAAGCCTAGTAATAATTAGGGGGGAAATACATTTCTGATATTTACCCAATGGAAAAGAGGCATCCTCAACTGAACAGATGTCACACATGTTCTGTTAAACTAAAAACAAAAAAGAAAATAACACGATTGGTAGGAACCAAGTTACGTTTTAAAAGTTCAAATGTATAGACACCTTAAGAAATAGTTACATATCAGTGGGCAGGGCTGAATATGCAGTGATGCAGACCTATTATGTGATAAAGTGACACAATTACACAATTGTTTTGGCAGATTGACTGCAATTTAAGCTGTTTTTAGACTAAGAAGAAAGTATTGAGTTTAGAAACTTAAAAAAATGTTTTGTAGTATAATAATAACAACCTCTTATATGTTAAAATATCAAGGGAATTATGATTTCACAGTTTATGACCCCTTTAAAGGGATAGTTCACCCAAAACTGAAAATTTACTTACTATTTACTCACCCTCAAGTGGTTCCAAACCTCTATGACTTAATATATTCTGTTGAACACACAAAAAAGATTTGAAAACATGTAACCATTGACATCAATAGTAGGAAAAACAAATACAGTGAAACTCAATGGTTACACGTTTCCAGATTTTTTTTTTCCAAAATATCTTCTTTTGTGTTCAACAAAAGAAAGAAAGACAAACATGTTTGAAACAAGTGAAAGGAGAGTAAATAATTACAGAATTTTCAGTTTTGGATGAACTATCCCTTTAAATATAAGTTTGTTTGTTTTGTAGATTGTGAGTTTATAGCTCTGCAATGTGTTTTATTTGTACTACTTTTTTCTTTAATGGACCTAATGAACTCAAATAGGCAGTTTATTCTGTCTGATGGACAGATGAAAGCCGTTGGCCTAATTTTAGAATTTCTACACTGTTTCTCTCTCCACTTCTCATGTTTGTCTCATATTTGTCCTACTATTTCTACCCTTTGATTGGCCGAAGCTGTCAACAAATCAGAGCCAATCAAAAGAGCTGTCGTTTAATCATGACAAATGATTTCTGTGCCGCTGTCCACTTGGGTGTCCAAAGTCCCTGTGCATACTGGGCACTTTTTGGAATGGTAATTGAGTTCTGAATTATAGGTTGTCAGGGCAGTATTGCATTAATGTGCGTGTTACAGATGGTTGATGAGGGTAAATGGCATTTTTAGCCTTTCGCTTTTACTTTTTCATCATTTTTCTTTGTTCTTCATCGTGATTTGAGAGCTCTCGTGGGCAGCAGTGCTTGATTGTGTGTCTGATTTCGTTTCTCTAAGATTAGAAAGTGGGGCAAAAAGGTTGCAATTGAAGAGAAATTGGCAGGGAAGGGGCTTTCGGCGAGTACTCACGTACACCCACTTACACATTCGCTTAATCATATAGACAGGCATATACAAAGCAGTCGAGAGAAGCTTTGAGGTGCTTGCAATTTCAAGTAGTTAAATGACAGACGCGTTACACTACAAGCTAATGATTTTATTTACTTTTTTTTGCAATCTGAGTATTTTTCTGACAATAAAGCAACAAGAATCTTAGCTAAGATGGTGTATTTGAGCAGAACATTTAGCAAAACACTACTTTAGGACTGAGAATACTTTTATTTATGTAATTAAGTAAAACAGCAGTGTTCAAATAGCAGAATTTAATAAAATATTGTATTAATAAATGTAATAACTGTTATTGCTGTAACAAATAAGCAAAACTACACAAACATTTGCACAGCTTTAATGAACTGCTAACAAACCAAATGAACAATTTACTTAAATGAATCACATTTTATTTGAGGGAGGCGACATTTAGTGCCTTAGTTTGCTTAGCTATAAACATGCATGCATAAATTACTGCATAAACCAAATAGAGATGCAGTTAAAAAAAATTATATATATATATATTTATTTTTTTGTTAATTTAAAATGAAATGATGCTGTAGTCATTTTGGTTAATTTAAAGTGGATTAATTCTGTAGCAATTGTTGTGCAGCCCAACAAACAAACAAACAAACAAACAAACACGTTTCATCCAAAAGAATCCCAGTATCATGCAGCTTATTTGCCCAAATTAAACTATTTAACTAACTAAGGCTTCATTGTGTAAGATTTTAAAGACATTGTGCTGAATTTAAAGCTATAATAAGGCCTTATGTGGTGATCTCAAAATGCTAAATAGGATTTATCAGTGACTAAACGATACTCAAAGAGAGATCTAAAGAACTGAGTGAAGTTGGTTTTCCAGCAGTGTATATTTCTATCAGTGACTTACTATAGAAGCTGTCAGACCAGAGGAGACAATAGACAGAGCGATAGACGGAAAAAGAGGGATAGAAGGAGATGATGCGGTGTGCGGTAGTGGATTTAGCAGCCTATCCCAACACACATCAGTCTTGTTTACTGATTTCCAGGCTCCAATAAAGCACAGCTACAGCTTCTAAGAGTCTCCCGCCGTGAGCTGTCGGAATCACGCTCTCACACTGGGGACCCGACTGCTAAGAGCCCTCCGCTCTTCCCTTTCTCCCACCGTCTCTGTCTTCCCGCTTTTTCTTCCCTTTGCTTTTCTCGATATCCTCCTCCTCCCATGTCTCCAGAATTCATCACACCTTCTGCTGACACGCTGCTTTCATTAAAGCCACGCTCAGGCCCCTCTGCTGACTTACACGTCTCTGCTCTGGTTTTACATGCCTCGGTGAACACACTCCCAGTGATGCATTCACACTTATAGACTCACACTCGCTCGGTGGCACAGAACGCTGCAGAGTGGCTCAGGTCAAGAATTGGAGCTTGTCATTAACAGGACAAAAACATGCATCTGTTCTCGGCGGTCAAACAGAGAGCGTTGTTTGTCCACGTCTGCTTTGATTGGTTCTTTGTTCACTGATCTCTTCTCTTCAACAAAGTGATTTAACTCAGTTTTGTTGCTTCATTCATTCATTCATTCATTCATTCATTCATTCATTCATTCATTCATTCGTTTTCCGTTTCCCTGATTTGTCAGGGGTTGCTACAGTGGAATGAACCACCAACTATTCTGGCATATGTTTTACGCAGTGGATGCCCTTTCTGCCACAACCCAGCACCATGCTGGGAAACACCCATACACTTTCTCATTCACACACATACTCATACACTACATCCAATTTAGTTTATTCAATTCACCTATTCCACATATCTTTGAACCAGAGCACCCAGAGGAATCCCACACAAACACGGAAAGAACATGTAAACTCCACCGAGAAATGTCAACTGGCCCAGATGGGATTCAAACCACCGACCTTCTTGCAGTGAGGCGACAGTGCTAACCACTGAGCCACCATGCTGGTAGTTGGGCATTTTCTAATGTTCTGAGTTTCTGATGTAAGTTCTAATGAGTTGTTTTTATGCGGTTTAGTTTATAATGTATGCAGTTTTGCTTCTGTTTTTAGCTCTGGAGTATGTTTTGATTTCTTGTGTTTTGTTTTTATACAGCAGTGAGTGCTTTTATCCCGAAAGATTAAGGAAAACATGACTTATCATGAAGTGACTGCTTTAAAAATGCGAATCATTTAATTTAATTTTGACATCATGAAGTGACCTGTTCACCATTCAGTTTTTTGAAGCTTGGGAGCCTAAATTTGGCTTCGCATGCGATTCTGTGTGACCATTGCGGCTGTAAAACTGTGTGTGTCTTTGGTGTTACATTTTCTAGAGATATACAAAGACTTGAAGGCCCTGTGATCGCCTGTCAGAAACACAAAGTGTCTCTTCCCGCATACGGCACTTCGGAAAGCGAGCATCCATCCCTCAATACGGCCATTTTTTCATCATCCCCATATCACTCACGTTCTCATCTCCGCTACTTGGTAGTCCTTTTATCTCTGTGCTTGGATAATACAATTTTCTGATCATTTCTCTGTCGGGATGATGGCGCATCTGTTATCCATCACTTGTAACGAAGACCAGAAGTTTGTTCTCTGGTGACGACCTTGAGCAGTTGTGTGGTTGTGGGGTCGCCTTTTCCCCTGTTCGCATACGGGAAGGATAACCGTAAGTTATCACCGTTGTTTGGCCAGCAGAGCATTTAAAAGCCATTGCTGTCAGGAGCAATGTGGCCCAAGAGAGAAATGCAGAGACTTAGTACTTTTTTTTTTCATAGCAAAGATATAGTAAGCTTTATGCAGCTCTACCTCAGTAAGAGCAAATCAGAGGTCTTAATTGTGCTTTGAGAGTAACATGCACTCCAAGGTCTCTCAGGCAGAGCAAGACACTGCTGTAATCTTACCTTAATGCATCACATAGGCCATTCAGCTCCTATTAAGACTGATGAAGCACATTCAATGGAAGATGTTTTATAGGAGCTCTGCAGATGTGATGTCTACGTCAATACAAAATAAAATAATTATTAAGGAAGTTCCAGTGTTGCCTCAGTTATACTAAAACTAGAATTAAAACTGGGGTTTATGTATAACAATTGATAAATTTTTGTATTGCATTTAATTAATCTTTATATAATATCCTATTCAATATTTTAATGTCATAAAAATGTATAACCTCAATATAAATTTCGGCTTTGTGAATGTAATCCAGCTCTTATAAATGACTAAAAAATTTATTGATCAAGAAATATAGTAATATATAAATTCATATCAGAGGTATAAAGGTAATGCATAATGGAAAAGTCATGCCAAATGTGACTTATTGAATCTGATTCCCGGTTGTATTAACCTCGGTTGAGTCTTTAGATGGTTCGGATATTAAAATCACTACGCACGTCATTTATCAAGATGATGCGAAATAGATTTAATCGCAGAGATGGGGAATTGTTACTCATTATTTGTTGTGTTAATGATGAGTGTTTTAAATAAACAAAGGAAAATGTTCTTCGTTGTAATTAAGCAAATACATCGGCTTGCTAATTTAGAGTATTGCACACATGGGTGATGAATCACACACATCTGCTGTTGACAGTTTCAGTTTCTCTGCGCAAAATTTATAATAATTTAACTTTTAAAAGTTAGTATTCATTTTATGCAAAGTTATATATTAGTAACTTATTGTGTTACTTTTGCCAAATGCTGTCTCCCTCATTCTTTTAGATATATAACACTGTTATTATTATTTTTTTGTAAGTTGCATGTGTTTTTAGGAGCGCACTAGCTTGCAAATTACCTCAAAGCTTAATAGACACAGATGCGTCTTTGCTAGTTAATGTCTGTTGTTTGTTTGTTTGCTTCTTCTTGCTTTTAAAGAAACAATGTACCAACAGTAGTTTCATGTAAGAAAGTAATTTGGTTTTCTAAACAAATTACATTTTTGAGCGGACTGTGCCTTTAAAATCTCCCCGTGAACATCTGTTTGGCTTTTTTTTGCTTCTTGTTCGCAAGCATGCTATCACAATTCAACAAATTGTCCTCACCAAATCCGTTAACTCTCTTTGCATTACATCTGTTTGAAATGATTTTATGAGACAATGCACCTTATGTTCCACCAAATTTCATTCATGGGAGCCATTTCTTCACTGGAATAGTTTAATCTGAAATAATGTGACCAGAAAGATTACATTGGGCTGGCAGAGAGAAGGGCATAATTAATTTGATGGTGACTTAATAAATGCAGGGTGACATATGAGGCACTGCGAGGCATGCTTAATGAGAGCGGGGATAGAAACGAGATGGAGAGAGAATGAGAGCAAGCAGAGATGTTCTACTGTCTCTTTCCACAGATTGTGAAGCAGACAGCAGCGCTTGGGGCGATGAGAGGGCCACTTTACAGCTGAAATTAAATACTGCTAGAGAGCTTCGACTCGGAACAGTTGAACCCAGTAGATCTATACTGATCCTGGAGCTAAAGTGACACCACCTCATCCGCTGTGCCAGGAAAGTTTGGGTCCAATATATGGCAGAGGCTGTATAGGTGGTCTTAGGGAGGGTTAGTTAGTCTCTTTGCCATTTCTCCAGTGGTTTTTCGAGACTGAGATGACACTAATTGCAGGGAGAGTCAGTCTGGGTCAGGTGGGAGTATTATGTACCTCTCTCAGACCAAGATATGAGGCCGATTTGATCTGGCAACCCAAATGTAAAGGTCATATGTCACCATAAATCCAAGAAACAGATAACAGGTTGAATTTCGCAGTGATACTTTGCACCTTGTAAGGGGCCGTTCACATATCGCATCTTTTGCACGCGCAAGTTCGTTATTTCCAATGGAGGCGTGAGGCTCCACACACACGCGGCACAACACGCTCATGTTTTCCAGGCGCACCTAAGTGAAAACATCTCAACTTTTCAGAATGGCATGAGTGCACTTTGAGTCATGTGACTTTAACTAACCAATCAGCTTCATACTATATATGGTATATACACATTTCAGTATTAACGGTAGGCTAATTAACAAAAACAAACACGAAGCACCCAAACACTGCAGTGCTTTTCATTTTCTCCATAAATAAAAGTTGTATCAGAGCTGTAGCAATGGTTTGTCAGTTTGTCATTGGTTGATGGTCGCCTAGCAATGACAGAAGCCATGGGAGCGGGAGCACAAAGTGCGTTGAAAATGGTGAAGGAAGCAACGCGTGGAACTGCGCTTTCCACGCACTTTTAGACACGATATGTGAACGCCCCGTAACTCAGACTGAGATTTAGGCCACAGTGCAAAAAAACTAAGTTTTGCAAAAAATATATAAAGATATTTATCGTTGAAATTCTCATGAATGTGTTGGGTCATAAATCAAACCCCATAAAGTGCACCAATTTTGCAATATACAGTATAAAAATGCTGGGTTCCACACAGTTCCTTCATGTTAACTTAATCATTTTTACAAATTTAAGTGGATTGAACTTAAAACAATGAAGTTTTCCCCCTAAAAAAACTTAAGAATTGTGTTTCAACTAATTTTAAATAAGTAGTTGTGTGTGGGTGTGTGTGTGTGTGTGTTTATGTAATACAGTAAAATATTTCTGTATTAGAATAATGTTAATCTAAGCAATGAATGATAATAATTAAAAAAAAAACTCAAAATCATGGCACATTATGGTAATGTGAAATTGAGAAAGTAATTAATCTCAAAACTAAATTCCTCAATAAAACAAAATGTAGCATTTATAAAATGTATAAATACAACGTGCCTCGCATACCTGACTTAATTTCACTTTAAATTCTATGTTTTTTTAATAGAAAAATGCAACTTGATGTTATGTTTAAAAAAAAAAACATAATTTGCAAAGTAAATGATAAATGTACAAACGTCTTTAAATAGGAAAAAAAAAAACAGCTCTTCATTTGAAAAAATCTTAATTAATCATAACCATAAAAGTAGCTGTTTATAGTAACTAAATTGCAATTAATTTGCTATATGGTCCTTTTAATCAGGGATTCAGATCCACCTCTCCTCATCAGATATAGTTAATGTTTGCCCAGTGTACGTCCTGCTTTGCACCTGTTGTTATGTCTTGCTAATGGCCTCATGTAACATAACCCTTAATGACTATTTATTATGAAACAACCACAAGGCTTTTACTGTAAGTGCCTATTATATACAGTTGAAGTCGAATTATTAGCCCTCCTGTGATTTAGATTTTCTCCTTTGATTGTTTTTGTTGGATTGTTAACCTAATTAACCTAGTTAAGCTTTTAAATGTCACTTTAAGCTGAATACTAGTATCTTGAAAAATATCTAGTAAAATATCGTGTACTGTCATCATGACAGAGAGAAAAAAAACATTGTTTATTAGAAATTAGTAATTGGCGGCATGGTGGCTCAGTGGTTAGCACTGTCGCCTCACTTCATAAAGGGTTGCTGGTTCGAGTCCCGGCTGGATCAGTTGGCATTTCTGTGTGGAGTTTTCTGTGCTGCGGTTTCCCCCCCAGTCCAAAGACATGCGCTATAGGTGAATGGAATTAACTAAATTGTCCGTAGTGTATGAGAGTGTGTGTGAGAATGAGTGTGTATGGGTGTTTCCCAGTACTGGTTTGCAGCTGGAAGGGCATCCGCTGTGTAAAACATATGCCGGAATAATTGGTGATTCATTCTGCTGTGGCGACCTCTGAATTAGAGACTAAAATGAATTAATAAATGAATGAAATTTTTTAACTATTATGTAAAGAAATGTGTTAAAAATTTTTTGGGGAAAACATTTACAGGGGGGCTAATAATTCAGGAGGGCGAATAATTCTGACTTCAACTGTATATTGTGTCTGAGTACTGTAGTTGAAAGCTACACAACCCAAACAAAAGTCAAACTGATACAATCCAGTCTCCCTTTTCTCCCAATTTCATTCACTTGTCAATAATATCACAACTTCATTACAGGAGTTCAAAGCACAGAAATACTGTAGTGTTTCCAGCACAAAAAAGAGTATTTATTTTTTCCTTTAGATCTCTGTTCTTAGTGTGTTTTTTTCGACTTGCTTTTCAGCAGCGGAATCATATATCACAACACAAACCTCTTGTTTAGCTGCTACAAGTCATTTACCGTAGGCCTTTGTCCTGATTTACCATTTTGTCTGGTTATCTTCTCCTGTGTGTATTTGTGCGCATGTGTGTGTTTGTGTGTTTATACTGTAACCGTTGCTTATCAGCTGATATAATATGGTGGTTCCGGATGAATGTTTTTTTT
>CAIGQV010019356.1:4166233-4177987 GCA_903798115.1 Danio jaintianensis
TTTTTTTTTTTTTTTTTTAAAGAAAATTATTTTGTTGAAATATTGTAGTTTGTAATGTTTTTCCAGTATTTCACATGAATTTAAATGCATTATCTTTCTATTTCTAAAGATGTTTGGTGGCTAAAATATTCGTTTAATGAATATGTCCGTTTAATAAATCTGTTTTGTTCACATGCACCCAAATATATGACCTATATTCACTGAGAAATGGGTAAAAATATTCATTTTCAAAATGGGGTGTACTCATTCATGCTGAGCACTGTATATATAAAATGTTGTGAACGATATAAATCTATTATGTTTTTTTTATTCTACATATTTCATAAAAGAAACATTGTTTACATTATATTAAGGCACACAAGTCTTAATACCCATGGGTTCCCTTTAAAAAAAAAGTTTACAAATGCATTTACACTTGATTCAGATAGTCCGCATCTGTAGCCAATCAGCAAATGGAAATCAAGTGAAGCAGAAAGTGTGAGCCGCAATCTCGAACCGCAGATGAAGTTGTATCTATTGGATTTGCCTGATTTGCATCAAGGTGCCCAAGCGTGGCGTCTTCACTCAGATAATGACACTTCAATTATTGATTTTCCACTTATCAGATTATCACAGTCTCTGGGGTTTTGCGACTTGGCCAACTGTCTGCTCAAAAAATAAATAAATAAATAGCTATGAGGTCCTTAGGGGGAAAAAGGGCATCGGAAGTAAAAGCTGGCGCTGTTTCAAGCGGGCATGACGAATTGTGTCACACAGCCGGTGGGTCTTGTTGACTCTACGCCAATCACGTATCATTTGGCGCGACAAGCAGGGCGAGGCCGTTTCTGCTCGGGTTGAGATGGAAAATGGCCGTGC
Source organism: Danio jaintianensis (assembly GCA_903798115.1). Taxonomy (NCBI): domain Eukaryota; kingdom Metazoa; phylum Chordata; class Actinopteri; order Cypriniformes; family Danionidae; genus Danio; species Danio jaintianensis. The sequence continues at coordinate 4,167,089 of CAIGQV010019356.1, forward strand.
ATGTGCGAGAAGCAATAATGAGGGCTTCGGAGACGAGGAAAGGACACCACATCATGAAGGTCCATTACACATCCAGGACAGCAAACATATGGGGCCTGGCTCAAGTACCCAACTGTCTCCCATTTTTGTCTCCATGAAAGCGTCGTCGCAGGGCTTTTTACACTCGCTTTCACGTATATGAGGTGAGGGGGGAGCTGGGGGATTTACTGTGCTTAAATGTGTCAAATGGACCACAGTGCAGATCCACCGTGCTCTTGGGAGCCCTGTGAAGAGTATGTATGTGTTTATAAAAGGAAGGCCCATCTGCGGGGCATCAGGCGGGCATCTTTTCTCGCTTGCAGCTGCTCCAGAGCCAATGATTGCAGCTGACGCATCATCATTTCCTCTGATGCACGGCTGTACAGGCGGCTTCTGATATGAGGAGGCAAACTGTGTGGGCTTTTATTGCATTTTATGGATATTAAGGCAGTAGCATACAGATTTTTTCACAGATTTTGATTTAAAGGCAAACTACATTCTAAAAATGCTAGGTTGTGTTGACCCACATTTGAAAAAACCCAACCGCTGGGTTTATTAATTGTTTTAATTTTTAATTGTTTTTTTTGTATCCAGCATTTATTTTCAATATTTGACTCAAATCTGGGTTGAACCAAAATCATTTTAAGTGTAATATTAGAGTATTTTTGTGTCTAACTTTTTATGTAAACCAATATATTTAATTACTTAAATATTTTATTTATTTACGGAAAAATATAATGCACTCTGTATATATATATAATACAACAGTTCTTTCTGGTTCTTGAATCTGATTGGCTGATAGCTGTGCGATATTCTGCAAATAAACAGCACTTGTCCCGCCTCTTAACCCTTCATCCTTGTGTATTACTCCACCCACATACAGCGACAAGCAGAGGACACTCTACAGTTTGACAAATATTGCTGCTGTTGGACAACATAATGTACTTTTGAGGCTTTTTTAGTCGAGAATGTAGTTGTTTAGATTGCAACTATGCAGTTTATTTATAAGGATAGTGCCTATTTTAAAATATTTATAATTTCTGAGAGACAGTGCGTCGGTGGCCATTAGCCTGTCTTTGAGACGGTTGACGATGTTCATCCACAAGATGGGACAGAGACCGCATAATAAGCCCTAAGAGAAAACAGCGTAATTTCAAACTACAGCTGATCAAATCATTATTAAACAGGTAAATGACTTTCTAAGTCGATCTCTCTCTCTTTTGTATGTTGTAGTGCTGTATTTATACCATAGTAATATTGTGATCTCCCGATTGCAACAGAGAAATACTGGGAAATCTCTGTAGACTGATGGCATTTCATGCCGTTCAGCCTTAAAATCTTAAAATGTAAGCAAAATCACCTGTTTTGTCATCACTTTAGACATTACGCTAGAGAATCATTCAAATACTAGCTCTAAAGTGACGTTGGTGAATTAGTAACGGTTTCTGCTGTTCTGACGTCAGCTGCAGATGTGAAGGAATGGCGGAAGAAAGTAGTTCCTCTTACAAAAGGGTTTTTAGACTCTCTGTGTTTGGTTTTCTTTTTTATATATATACACCATTATGCCGTCGAACTGTCGGATAAACACATAGTACACTGGTGGTAGGCGTGCGTTGGGTTATTTTTAGTGTTTTTTTTTGTCCATATTTCACTCAAATCTGTATTTAACCAAATCATGTTTAGTGTAATATTAGAGTATTTAACTTTATGTAAAGCAATATATGTTTTTTTTAAAAGATTTATCTACTTATTTTTTTAGGGAAAAATATATATTGCACACTGTTTATAATTTATAGTTAGTTGCATTTATAGTTACATTACATCTTTTAGTTTTTATTAGTTTATTATTATTCCTATTTTTCGGATTTTTTTTTTCATTGTAAATTAAGAATTTTAGTGATGGTTTTAATAATCCATATTTTAGAAAATATACTATAATAACTGTTAATATTATACAATCTATATAATATTATACGTATAAGACATATAATATTACATGTTTTTTTCATACATTTAAAATCTGTTTTAAAAAATGTTTTCTGTTTTAATCATTTTTATTCTTTATTGTTTATACACTTGTATTTTATGTTTCTTTTATTATTGTTTATGTAAAGCACTTTGAATTACCATTGTATATGAAATGTGCTATAAATAAACTGCCTTCGCTTGCTAGCTGTTAAAAATGACAATAATGAAACATCCAGTTATGTTAGTTAGTGTGTTAGTGTTATGTTAATTTGGTTCAACTGAAATTTGCACAAAAATAATTTGAAAACTATTGGGTTAAAGTGTAATATTATTTTAAATATTTGTTTTTATTTTTGTCTAGCAGTTTGTCCATATTTGACCCAAGTATGTATTTAACCAAACAATATTTGGTGTAGTGTTCCAGTATTTATTGAGAATTAAACTTTTTTTATGTAAGCCAATATATGATTTTAAAAATATTTATTTGATTATTTATTAGGGAAAAATATTGCACACTGTTGATATTTTATAGTTAGTTACTTTGAATAAGTCTTGAATAAGCATAGTTGAAAGTAATTCTTGTTTTTTCCATTTTTAATAAAACAATGTGTCAATGTTTTCATAATGCATATATTATAAAATATGTTGTTAATATTATACAGTGATATTAATATCATAGCTATATATGTCCATACACCTGTTAATAATAACAGGCAATATAGATTTCCAGGTTTTAAAAGAAAACGTTCCATTATCATTACACATAATCAAAACAAAAGTGAGTAGGAGTAGTATAGTAACCATGCTGAGATTACACCGCAGACCGAGCCATTTCATGATTCACGAGCCATTTCAGGTTCATTTGATTTGGAAGGGACTCAGAAGGCAATGTCCGAACGGGTGAGATGTTTACTTGGTAATTAATCTGTCCATTTCCAACACTTTAACCCTCTCAGGTCATTCGCGGATCAGTTGTGTGCATGATAGTCGGGTATTATTTCATTCATAGGGTAATCAGCCAATAGTTTTGTCGTGTGACTTTTTTTTTTTACTGTATTTCGCAGTTCTTTCTCTAACATTCACACTACTAGTTCTTCATCATAACACAATCTCCTCGAGGAATGCAAACGCTGTTGGAAGATTACACTTTATTATTTTTACAAGTGTTGTGAGATCTCAAGTGATGTGATCTCATATCATTATTAGATTAAAAAAATATATTTTAGAAGTCTCTATTAAAGTCGTTTTCATCCACTGAAATTCTAACACTCTTCGAAATGCCCACAGTACTAATGGACCCTTTTCACAAGACTGTTATGACGCGTTTACAGGTCATCATAATCTTAAATCCTTGAAAGTTTTTAATATTTTGATTTTTAAAAAACGTATGAACATTTATATGCATTTATAAAACATTTATATTTTCTTTGTGTCAAATTACGAATTACCACTTATGCAAGGTGTTTCAAATGCAGTGTCTATGGGGCTGAGAGTAGATTTAACATTATTCTTCTCTCTGGCTGCCGTCATCAGTCTCACACAATTTTTTCCCTTTTTCTAAAAGTCTTGATAACACTATCGTGGCGTTTTTCTTTTTTTTTTCTCCAGCAAATAGGATTGTAAAAAACCCAACTATGATGACTTCACTGCTGAGAAACCCAGAGATGTGAAAAGGGTCTATTTAACATATAATTTCTAACAAAAATAGTTGGGCACAATGTGCAGGGATATTCATTACTCCACTATGTTTCAGTTGATGTTCCCTTTATATAAAAAAAAAATGATGCTGAAAAATTGCAAAAATGCGATAGCCTTTTGGAAAAAATCCATAGGTGTTAATACACTGCTGTGCACACCAAAGGTGCATTTCTTTGTTATTGTTATAAAAAAGCATTATTGTAAATTAATATAATTACATTCTTATTTTGAAACATAATGTATTCTTGTTTAAGCCAAAGCACCAGTCTTCAGTGTCACATGATCTTTCAGAAATGATTCTAATGTGATAATTTAATACTGAAGAAACATTTGATAATGATTCTAAGATAATTCATAATATATTGTTACTATTATCAATATTGAAAACATTTTTGATTTGTAATATTTTTGTAGAAACGGTAATACTTTATCTGGATTCTTCAATGAATAAAAGTTATTTAAAATTATTTTACAGAATAAATATACAACGTGTCTCAAAAAAAAACAAGCAATAATATATCATACAAAAATAAGACTGCTTATCTTACTACAGGAATAAGAATGACTAAATTTCGTACAGGAATAACAGCGCAATCTGTACATTAGAATAATCCATTTATTTACTTTTCTTGGCGATGACAATGGCGTAATGATGATGTATTTTTTTTTTTAGCTGCGTAAGGCTTAAATACAAATGGTGTTTTTGGAATAAATATAAGAGTTTGATCAAAGGTTTACGAGAACTAAAAGGCTATAGTGCTTCACGTTTTCTTCGTGAATTTCTGACTGAAAAACTGGACACAAGGTGGATTGGATTACTTGTTGGCAAAATTTGATCACGCTGGATCAGTATGACGTGTGGCGGGGAGTGGTCGTCCACGTTGTACCACATGGTACTGAGCCAAGAAGACGCACCACACACACTGTCCGACAAATTGCATGGGAGTCTGGCATCCACAGGTGGAAAACATATACATATCATATAATTTCATCTATTTGCCATATAATTACAAAATATAATTAAAGTAGGGGGTATTTTGACAAAATTCTAACATAATTAATTTTGATTGGATTTTTTAGAGACACGGTGTAGTAGTAATGAGCAGAAAAAAATAGTAAAATACCCCCTTCCAAAAAAAATTACAAATAAATAAGTATTTTTTCACACTATAAATTTCGTCTTTATAGAAATATATAGGTTTTATTTTGGCGTCTGAATCTAATAGACTGAAAACCCAATTCTTTTTTATTTTTAGTTTTGTCTGGATGTTTTCACACAAAGCGATCCTGCCCTATATGCTGCCACACCTATTAAAGCTCCTTCCTCGCTTCCTTTTTATTCCTCTCTGTGTTTTTCCTCTCAGCGCATTAGCTTTTCCACGCTACATTGTAGATTACCGCCCCTTGCTTGGCTCAATGGTAAATAAATACTTTATTGTTCCCGGGATAAAACTGCCAGGCAGAAATGAGGAATGCCGTGACTTTATCAGACCGAGCAGCAGAGGGCCCAAAGTACAGAGACCTGCCATAATTGCATATTAAAGTGACAACTAGCACAGTTTTCGCTATTTGTCATGTGGGGGATCATATTATGATGGTGGGAATGTGACATTTAGTGCAAAGAGCTCCCCATGGAAATACTCAGAGGGAATAATGACTTTCACCGGCAAGTCCTCTTGGTGCTTTGCAGCCACACGCAGAAGAATCCTCTCCGAGAAAATGAGTCGAAATTGCCACACAAGGGCCAGGCGTCTTGAAGATTGATGCCGATTGTGCATCATTGGAAAACGGTTCCTCAGATGTTTGAACCGATAAATCTTCCAATCAAGGGCATTTAGACGTAAATGAATTCACGTAACATCTCTTCATATTAACGCAAAGGTGACATCTGTCAACCAAGCGGCGCTGAAGCGATATCTTATCAGGTTGTTTTGTGCGACTCCTATGAAGATGCTGTTGCTCTGTCATAGAAAAACAGTAATGGATCCGTCTCGCAACTGGTTTTGAAAAGCATGTGCTGGTTATTGGTTGATGTCAACAGCATTAAATCACCAGCTGTTATTCCATGACTCTATTTTGTTGATTGCTGATAGCTGAGAAAGACTCTCATGTTGCTATCAATTAAAATGAAGGAGATCAACCATTTTTAATTGTTACCTACACTGTAAAAATTATCCGTAAATTAGCAGTTTTTCGCATATTGAGATTCATGCATTTATTTTTGTATTGATTTATGCTTTTGAATTACATTATGGGGCCTTGATCTTTCTTCCAACAACTTTTAATCTTGAAAAGTTGGAAAAGTGACTTTTATTAACATTTTTAATAGTTTAAAGTGATATATTGTCTGGGTTGATGTTGTATATTACGATACAAAAACCTTGTAATAAACTGCCAGTACATTTTCTGTGATTTTACAGACTTATTTCTCTTGTATATTATTTCTTCTGGCGGCACGGTGGCTCAGTGGTTAGCACTGTCACCTCACAGCAAGAAGGTTGCTGGTTCGAGTCCCGGCCTGGCCAGTTGGCATTTCTGTGTGGAGTTTGCATGTTCTCCCCGTGTTGGTGTGGGTTTCCTCCGGGTGCTCTGGTTTCCCCCACAGTCCAAAGATATGTGGTTCAGGTGAATTGAATAAACTAAATTGGCCGTAGTGTATAAGTGTGTGTGTGAATGAGAGTGTATGGATGTTTCCTAGTACTGGGTTGCGGCCGGAAGGGCATCCACTGCGTAAAACATATGCTGGAATAGTTGGTGGTTCATTCTGCTGTGGCGACCCCTGATAAATAAGGCACTAAGCCGAAGGAAAATGAATGAATGAATGAATGAATTATTTCTTATACATTATATTATATTACTGTCAATAAAAGTCACTTTGTTACACTGTAGAGTTGAATTTTCCACATCAAAAGTCGACAGAGCAGAGATCAACATCCCATAATGCAATTCACAACTGTAAATAAATGGAAAACACCTGTGAATCACAAAATACGGAAAATGTTAACTAACAGATATTTCTTTTACAGTGTACATGTAGGCTGTCACCTTTGTTAAGGCCAAAGCCTTTTACATGGCATGACCTCTTTTATGGACATTTTGAAAGACTTGATATAACTTATCAAAAGAAGTTAGCGTTAGCTGGAAGATACTGTACAGCAGGGTCACCAAACTTGTTCCTAGAGCTCCAACCCTAATCAAACATACCTGAACAAGCTAATTAAGGTCTTATGCTGCGGTCACACTAAAGTTTGAGCTTGCGAAATTCTGTTGTATGGCGCTGTGAAAAGGGGCAGGATTAAACAAGATGATTAGACAAAAAAAGAGAGCGATTGGTCCATATTTGAAATTTTTGTATTTCAAATTCAAATTCATGTTTTGATCTTTGGTCTCACGCAGTCACGTGATGTGATTTCTCAGGTCAGTTCACCAAGCTTGAACTTTGCAATGCAGCAACATCTGAAACTTGTCGCACGAGTTTGCGTTTCCGGTCTGTTTATGGGGTGAAAAGTCCAGTGTGACCGCGGCTTTAGTAGGTCTATTTGAAACTTCCAGGTAGGTGTGTTGAGGCAAGTTGGAGCTAAACTCTGCTCATGATTGGTGACCCCTGCGTTACAGACTGTTGCTCTGTCCTTAAAAAACAGTAATAGATCTGTCTCGTAGCTGGTTTTGAAAAGCATGTGCTGGTTATTGGTTGATGTCAACAGCATTAAATCACCAGCTGTGATTCCATGACTCTATTTTGTTGACATTGCGATTGGTGATAGCTGAAGACTCTCATGTTGCCATTGATTTTAGTGAAGGAGATCAACCGTTTTGATTGTTTACTAGGGTGTCACCTTTGTCAAGGCCAAAACCTTTTACTTGGCATAAACTCTTTAATGAACATTTTGAAAGAGCATCAAAAGTACTATATATTTTTATAGAAGTTATCATTTGCCAGAAGATGCTTTATAGACTATTGCTCTGTCCTAGAAAAACATGGATCTGTCTCGTAGCTGGTTTTGAAAAGCATGTTCTGGTTATTGGTTGATGTCAACAGCATTAAATCACCAGTAGTGCAGCTGTGATTCCATGACTCTATTTTGTTGACGCCACGATTGCTGATGGCTGAGAAAGACTCTCATATTGCTATCGATTTTAGTGAAGGAGATCGCCAAGTGCTGCGTTTTACTCCAAAAAAGCCATTTTTGTTCTGCAGTAAGTATGGCGAGAAACCTTCATTGCCATTGATCTGTGTTTATCTGCGCCCACAGTTCTAGGGGGGAAAAAAAAGAATTATCATCCAGATAGCATTGCCCTTGAGAACGAACAAAACAACTTGTACTGTATATCATCCAAGCACTAACCAGACCCCGCTCAGCTTTCATTCGTGCACCCAAAAAACATTCAACACTTTTAATAATGTTTTGATTCATTAATAAACAAAATGCGGCGAATGCAAGTGCATTGGGGATCAGGGACGTAATTGAAATCAGGTAATATCAATGAAGCGGTTTAGAGGCTATGTGTTTTTAATTTGCTTTCCGCCGAGAGCCGCAGCAGAATCACATTTTTTGTGATGTAAACATTAATTACCATTCGAAATTCTTATGCAAATTCTCAACCGCACAATTGTGCCAATCACAGCCACGTCTGCGCTTGTCATGCTCGCGCGAGCTGATTTGTCAAGAGTGTTTTGTGCATCCGACAGTCCACCTGGAATTAATTGTGTTGAATTATTTATCATAGTACCATTACATCCGATTTCACATTAGCTCAGCTGAAGACAGTGTAATCTACTGATGGTGTGATTGAGAACACTCGTATTGACCGTGGTAGTAAGGCTGATTGCCTGCTTGTAGGTTCGCTCTAAATTACCTCTCGGTTCAAAGGCCTCGCTTTGCCCGAACATATATATTGGCAATCATCAACGGTAGGGAATATATAGATGTCTGCTCAGAATACCTGATGGAAAACGCACGTGGGCCGAGAGGGTTGAATATGAAATGCAATCAGGCGAGTTCACTACTGGCCTGCTGTTTAGGGGGCCTTCGCTAGATTGGATCAGTGTACAGAATTGATTGGCCTCATCCCCAAGACTCAAGGTTGTGTTGATTGATAGATGCGATGCGCCCGGGTCTTGTGGTCACGTCTTAGATAATGCTTGTGATGAATGGGGTGTTATGGCAATGGCTTCCTCTTCCCACCTTGCAAATTATGCATGGTGATTTAGCACAGTCAGGTAGAAAGGTGTCAGGAAAAATTGGGACTGATTTCGACCTACGCTGGTGATGTCTTAACCCAGCCTTAACCCAGCTTTAACTTACGCACATATGGTTGAAGTCAGAATTATTAGCCCTCCTGAATGATTAGCCGTGCTGTATATTTTCCCCCAATTTCTCTTTAATTAAGAGAAGATTTTCTTCAACACGTTTCTAAACATAGAAGTTTTAAGAACTAATTTCTAATAACAGATTTTTTTTATTATCTTTGACATGATGACAGTACATAATATTTTACTAGATATTTTTCAACATACTAGTATTCAGCTGCAATTTAAAGGCTTAACTAGGTTAATTAAGTTAATTAGGCAAGTTACGGTAATTAGGCAAGTCATTGTATAACTGTTGTTTGTTCTGTAGACAAATAATATTGTAGTAATAATATTGATCTTAAAATGTTTTTAAAAAAAAAATTAAAACTGCTTTTATTCTAGCCAAAATAAAACAAATAAGAATTTCTCCAGAAGAAAGAATATTATAGGAAATACTGTAAAAAATTCCATGCTCTGTTCACAGGAGAGCTAATAATGTTGACTTCAACTGTAGTACTACACTGAAATAAATAACTTTTAAGATTTACTTAAAAAAATCCTCGTGACAATATGCACAAACAAATTTCAAGTAAATTTTACTATCTTATATCAGGTACAATTAACTTAACTTGTCAATATCATGTCAAATGTACTTAATGTTTAAACCTAACACTCCTAAATGAATGACGTAAAAGTTAATTGATTATCTTTATTTTTGAGTCTATATATTTATTTAAATGAACCAAGTAATGTCAAGTTCTTGTTTTAGCAGAAGGAACATTGCTTTTATCAATTTAAATAAATCTTATTAGTTACAAATTAGTACATTTGGTGTAACTTGGTTTAAGTAAGACACACATTTCTACTTGAAATGCATAATTTCACTTTATTTTAAGCAAATTGAACCCAAGAGCAGATTTACTTTAAAAGTGCTTTCTTATTTCAGAGGTAGCGTTAGCACAGTTATGTCTCTCTGAGAGAAGCGTTATTGCTGATAATAAAAATGCCAAGACCTAAAGCATGAGTGCTACTCCTCTGCAAGGTGGTAACCTTAAAACTAAAAGAAGTACTCAAAACATTTCTTAATCTTCAAATTAATGAAGATTAAACTCTAACAACTCTTTCACTCAAATTTAAACACCTAAGATTGCTTTTATTTTCAAAATATTCTCCTCGTAATTCAGTCCCCCGCAAAGCAGGCTGGGAACTACACATCCATTGCGACATATCCAACTATTAAAATTTACTTAACATTGCTAGGTTTGTAACGATTAGAAAATATTTAAATATTACAAGTAAATAAATATTAATATTTAACTCTTTCCACTCATTTAATGTATTACATGAAGCAAATGTGTAAATATTAAATATTTACTTAGAAAATTCTAGTTATTCTTGACACTTAATATTACAATTAAATAATTATGAGAGTAAATTTATTAGATTTTACTACATCAAAAAGTAATTTATTTTAGTGTACAATTATCATTTTGATTTGAAGAAATATATATATTTTTTGTGCATCGAGTAAAGAAGGTAGTTTTTTTTTTTTTTTTGGATGATTTAGCTCAGAATAGTCCCTAGTGAAAGGACCTGCAAAGGCACACATCTGCTGAAATATTTCAAAGGTCTTTGAATCGCCAAACCGTGAACGGGCATGCTCTGTAATTGCTGTAAAAACACTATTAAATAGCCACAGCTTTGATTGCTAACTAGGCTGTCACCTTTGTTAAGGCCGAAACCTTTTACCCGGTATGAACACTTTTATACAAATTCTGAAAGAGCATCAAAAGTACTATAATTTATCAAAAAAAAGTTAGCGTTTGCTGGAAGAAAGTGAATAAATGTCATGCTTTTTCCGAAGAGAAATCATGATTTTTTTGCATATTCTGGAGCCCAGCACTTGTTTCATTTTCTAATGT
>CAIGQV010019356.1:4186177-4217643 GCA_903798115.1 Danio jaintianensis
CACACACACACACACACACACACACACACACACACACACACACAGAGTGCCTGCTTACTTTCACAGTCTTGGCTACGCTGTAGGAGTTCAGTCTGTCAACTACTGTGAAAAGCACTTCATGTGGATCGAGAGCTGAACAGAGAGGGAAAAGGCCGGCAAACAAGCAGGTCTGTGCTGAGGATGAAAAAGAGAGAGAGAGAGAGAGAGAGAGAGAGAGAGAGAGAGAGAGAGAGAGAGAGAGAGAGAGAGAGAGAGAGAGAGAGAGAGAGAGAGAGAGAGAGAGAGAGAGAGAGAGAGCAGCCTTTACCTGTCAGTGGGTGCACATGGCTCCTAAATAGCATAAAAGTAAGAGAAATAGTGGATTTCTTTTAATTCAACAGCCTTTTTTTAAATAACTTTAACCCATTGAAAAAAAATGTGCCTTTGCCTTAGCCTTTGACTTGCTTTGTCCTAGATCTCACTCTCACTAATGCAAAGCTAGAAGTGAAATTGAGGAAATATTTGTTGATTCATGACATGTTGTAGAAGTCAAAATGACCACAGATGCTTTTTTTATACGATTAATCATCGCATTTTATCAAACAAAAAGGTCCCTCTTTTTATTAAGTGGCCTTAACTACTATGTACTTACATCAAAATATAAATACAATGTACTTGCTGTGTAATAATGTATTGCAGAACACTTGTAGTGCTACTGAGGTGAGATACAGGTAGGGTTAAAGACAGGTTTGCTGGTATTATTATGTTTAGGTTTAAGGCTGGGTTAATGTCTAAGGGATGGTGAACAGTGTAATTATAAATGTAATTACAGAAATTTATTACAGATATAATAACATGCAGCGGCATGGTGGCTCAATGGGTAGCACTGTCGCCTCACAGCAAGAAGGTCGCTGGTTCGAGCCCCAGCTGGGTCAGTTGACATTTCTGTTTGGAGTTTGCATGTTCTCCCTATGTTCACGTGGGTTTCCTCCGGGTGCTCCAGTTTCCCCACAGTCCAAAGACATGCGGTACAGGTGAATTGAATAAGCTAAATTGGCCGTAGTGTATGTGTGTGAATGCGAGAGTCTCTGCGTCTCTGCGTCTCTCTCTCTCTACAGAAGTAAAAGGAACGGAAATGACAAAACTTAAAAAGTGACTGTCTTCACTCAGAAGAGCCATTGCAGTTGCCAAAATGAGCCACAATGCTCTTGATTTGACCATCTATTTCTAGTGTGACAATTTTCACCTCTTTTTTGGCTATTTTTTTCTTACATCCTGTACTATAAAATACATATTTTTTGTCAAATGTGCAAAATGACAGTCTTTACTTTTAGAGGTGATAACTGAAATCCAATGCGAAGTGGTTATTTGACATTTACATAAAGTGACATTTTTAGCTGACACTTTCATCTGAAGGAAATCAATTCATCCTAACAATGTAGAATGCATCTTCACACAATTTGCGTAGTATAGTTTCATAAGCAATGTTTAAAAAAGTATACAGTGTGAATTGCAAAAGTATGCAATAAGCTAATATTTTATTCCACACATCCAAATTTTCAATAAAGGGAATACAGAGTCAGTTGAAGTGGCACAAATATAGATCATGACAATGCCTTATCTTGATTTTTATTAGCCTTATGAATATGGGTGTGCATTTTCAAGATTTCATCATAAAATGTTAATGCTTTCCAGGTTACAGCAGAGATACAGAGATAAAATCTTCATTCCAAATGACTTTAATTAAATAAGACTGATATTGCTTTTGTGCAGAATGCATACATGCATATAGATAATAATGAAGCTAGCGAAGAAAGTGAATGAAAACTATTATACTGAGTTTGGAGCAAGAGTTGCCATTCTATTTAAAGACAAATGTAAATATCTGTACATGCATATTAGATTTTTCTATCGGTCTTATTAATGAATGTAAATGCAAGCTCTGCTCAATTACTAATTTTCCAAGATAAAACATGCATACAAGAGCTCAAACAAACATCTGAACACTTGGAATCATTAAATTAGATACAAAATAAAATATAAATATTTCACAAAAAAGTGTTAAGTTTGTTTTGAAACTAAACCTTAAAACAGCAGATCTATATTGCTCTTATTTTTGTGGTTGTCAATTATTTGAATAAGTTTTAAGTGTCCAAACATATTTAGTAGTAATGTCATCTGCACAGGTGCTGTTTTATGGTTTTTGAAGGCATATGTGTTTTGTTTGACAGGCAAGACGCCGCATTTCCTGCGACTGCAAAATGTTGAGGTGAACGTGGGGCAGAACGCCACATTTCAGTGTATTGCTGGAGGCAAATGGTCACAACATGACAAACTCTGGCTACAGGTGAGATACGGTACCAACGTCTCTCTCTCTCTCTCTCTCTCTCTCTCTCTCTCTCTCTCTCTATCTCTGCCTTTTATAAATTAGTGGAGGATTTAAAAACTCTTACTAATATATGGGGAATAAATCAGTGCATTTGTGGAACTGATGACGATAGATCTCTTAAGATTTATGTTTGAAAGTGTTCTGTTAATATATGTTTGAAAGTTTACTGTCTGTATGATCCTTTTCCTTTTTATTTATTTGGTATTTGTTTTTTTATTGTTCTGAAATTAATCTTTTGATATTAAATAAAAAATTTGTTTCATGTTTTAAAATGTTAATATACACACTTGTACAGCTATCTTTACGGGGAATTCGTAATTTATTACAAAATACTTGATTTATGAGCTAATTTCCTCATGGGGACCAATAAAATGTCATCACAAGGTCACATTTTACTGGTATTGCCATACTTACAGGGACATTTGGTCCCCACAATGAAGAAATACAAGGCACACATACCAGGAATAGGAATACAAGACACACACAGACACACACACACACGCGCGCGCACACACACACACACACACACACGTTTGTTTTTGTGAAAAGTGGGTACATTACATAGGTTTCCATTGATTTTATACAGCACAAACCGTATTTTGTATTGCCCTAACCCCACCCTACCCCTAAACCCAACCTTCACAGGTAACAGTGTACAGCTTTACTCTCTGATTAAACTCATTCTGTGTGATTTATAAGCTTTTTGAGAAATGAGGACATCAGCTGTGTCCTCATATTTCACCTCCTTTTTGTAATACCTGTGTCATACCTATGTCATTATACAGATTTGTGTCCTGACATGTCACAAAAACACGTACACACACACACACACACACACACGCACACACACACACACACACACGCACGCACACACACACACTCACACGTTCATTTATAGTTCCCAAATACAAATGAAAGAAGCTATTGAAACAATCATAGACAGGTTTATGCTTTTCAAGAGTTCCCACTTAGATATTTCTTGATAATAATAGCAGGTTTGGCATGCTGTCCCGGGAGAGAACCCTGAGCAGAGATAATTGAGCCCAGGGCTCCCGCCTGTTCAAAGGGCATGTGAGGGGGTACTAGATCAGGTAGTTCTCGAGAGCTCCCCCTTGGTAAAGGAGGAAGGGTGGAGATGGGGGGATTCTTCAAAAAACGAAGATGAGGGAGTAATGCTTGTCGGGCTATTTATAGTGAATTTGGAATGATCCGATTGACTTACTAATGATTACAGATGAGAGACCAGCTGAGATCAATCATATCATGTGCTCCTCTCGAAATTAGTTTGTGAAACTTCACAACATGCAAGAAAACTGTATGGAGACTGCTATATTCAGTTTAGTTAGTGCAATAATTGCCATTATATTTAAAGACAATAAATATGTATGCACCTTTACATCCAAATAGGATACATTTTTATATAGCAGTAAAGTTTATAATAAAAAAAACAGGCCCAAACACGTTGACCATCACAAAAAAAAACATGCATACAAGAGCATAAAAGAGCACATTCTGAAACATTGCATTAGATATATAATATTAACACAAGTATCTGCTATTGTTATGAATGTGAAGCATCTCTTATTATGTGTGTGCATGTACAGTTACGTTCAAATCATTTGCATTGAGAGGTTTGGATTTGAACCTTGGTCTCGAGACACATCGCTTGAAGAAACTTAATAACTTGTTGTAGATTTTTGTCAGCAGGATTTCTAAGCTAGAGTCTGTGTCCATGAAGTCTTGGATAAAATTACTTTTTCCATTGGCTGGAGACTATAAGCCTCCATCTATCCTGTGCTATGGCTCTGAGACATGAAGAAATAACCCCAGCTCACACTGAGTTTTAAGAGACTGATGTCACACTATGGCCCACCTTTTGAAACACCTTACAGAATAGAATGTGTAAACATAATATCTGTTATAAAGGGTCATTCTTGTTTGTGTTTCAGCAATGGAATTGTTTTGGTAATAGAATTTCTCATTTTCCAAGTGAAAAAACATGCATACAGCAGCTCAAACATGAATTTGAACGCTTGGAATCATTAATTTAGATACAAAATATTCAAATAAATGTAATTTTCAGACCACACGTGCTTGTTACAAGCTAAATAGTTTACAAAAAATGTTAATTTCACCCAAAAATGAGAATTTACTCACTATTTACCCTCAAGTGGTTAAAAACCTTTATTGAGTTTCTTTCTTCTGTTGAACACAAAAGAAGATATTTTGAAGAAAGCTGAAACCTGTAACCATTGACTTCCATAGTAGGAAAATACAAATACTATGGACGTCAATGGTTACAGGTTTCTAGCTTTCTTCAAAATATCCACTTTTTGTATTCAACAGAAGAAAGAAACGACGGCGAGCAGATTTTGATAGAATATTCATTTTTGGGTGAACTATCCTTTTAGGTTTGTTTTGAAACTACAGTAGATCATAAAACAGCATATCAATATTGCTGACAACTTTGTGGTTGTCAAATGTTTGAATATATACTGTAATAAGACATCATATCTATTATAAAGGATCATTCTTGTTTGCGTTTCAGCAATGGAATGGTTATGTAATGGATTTTCTAATTTCCCAAGTGACAAAACATGCATACAAGAGCTCAAACAAGCATTTGAACACTTAATAATTCAGTTAGATACAATACAATATATATTCAAATAAATGTGATTTTCAGACCACATGCGCTAGTTACAAACTAAATAGTTCACAAAAAAGTGTTAATTTTACCCAAAAATAAAAATTTACTCACTATTACTCACCCTCAAGTGGTTAAAAAACTTTTTTTTTAGTTTATTTCTTTTATTGAACACAAAAAGTATATATTATGAAGAAAGCTAGAAACCTGTAACCACTGTTATGTAACCTACTATGAATGTCACAGTTTTCAGCTTTCTTCAAAATATCTTCTTAAATCAACATAAAACTAAAAAGATCATAAAACAGCATATCAATATCTAAAAATATTGTCAAATGTTTGAATCAGATTTAGAAATCACCCCAGCACATTGTGTTTTAAGAGGCTGACTCTATGGTCCACCTTTTGAAACACCTTTCAGAACAGAATGAGTTAACATAATATCTGTTATAAAGGATCGTTGTTATTTGTTTTTCAGCAATGGAATGGTAAAGACACGTCTCTCATGGTAACGCGAGTGGTGAACCATCGGCGATTCTCAGCCACTGTTAGCGTAACGGACACGTCCCAGCGGAGCACCAGCCGTTACCGCTGCGTCATTCGGTCTGATGGAGGATCTGGAGTCTCCAACTACGCTGAGCTCAGTGTTAAAGGTGCGTAGGGATATTTGTGCGTATGTGCCACTTTTTGAATGATCATGTAATTTTGAAATATTGTGAGATTTTAAATGCTAATATAGTATTTGATAAGCTCTTACTGATACGTAGTCATCTAAAGAACTCATTTCAACTCAGTTCTGTTTGCTATAAGCTAGTGTTTGATATCAGCCAATCACAATAAAGCAACAAAAAAATAAATTGCTGGCTATTTGGTTGGTCGTTGACTATATTTAAAAAAAGTCCAAATATTAATACAAAAATAATTAATATCTATTTTGAATGTTAGTTTTTTAATGAATTGTTTTACTGTCTATTCAAAATAATTTTATTGAAATATTAACATTGAATTAAACATGGATATTCAATTATTTATATTAATAACTGCACTGTAATGGTGTTTTAGATATAACTGTATTTGGCTATATTTAAAGCAAAGTGAACTATGAAAGTGCTAATATTAATACAAAAATAACTAATATCTATTTTTAATGCTTGTTTTTTAATGAATTGTTTTACTGTCTATTAAAAATATTTTTTGTTGAAATATTAACATTGAATTAAACATGGATATTCAATTATTTATATTAATAACTGCACTGTAATGGTATTTTAGACATAACTGTATTTAACTGTATTTAAAGCAAAGTGCAAATATGAAAGTGCTAATATTAATACAAAAATAACTAGTAACTATTTTTAATGCTTGTTTTTTTTATTAATTGTTTTACACTGTATTAAAATTATTTTATTGATAAATTAACATTTAATTAAACATGGATATTTAATAATCTGCACTGTAATAGTGTTTTAAATATAACTGCATTTAACTATATTTAAATCAAAGTGCAAATATTAATACAAAAATAACTAATATCTATTTTTAATATTTGTTTTTTCAATGAATTATTTTACTGTCTATTTAAAAAATATTTTATTGGTGTATTAACATTTAATTAAACTTGGATATTCAGTTATTTATATTAATAACTGCATTGCAATAGTGTTTTAAATATAACAAAAAAAGACTTTTTTCTAATAATATTAATTATAATTTTAAACATATATATGCTTTTATTTACATTATTAAAATAAAATATTGTAGGATTGTATAACTTCTTTTATTTAGTATATCTCACTGCTTACTTAATATAATTGGAATCTTAAATGCAATTTAGTTGAAATGAAAGTAAAATCAAAGAAATGTTCATTTAGTGTAGTCTGATATACATTTTTTCTTTGTTTTTCATGACTGTTTAGTTAAAAATGAGCAGAAACGAGCTTAATGATAAAGATTTCGCTATAATGATGCAGTATTTTTATAGTGTACATTTTGCATTCGTGTTCTGTACTGTCTGAAAAGCAAGTATCCAGAAAGTTTGCTTTTATTTTATGCAAATTACTGTAACTCACATTTCATAAATGTGGCCCAGTGTTCAGGGACATTGGCTTTCAAATGCTGGCGTGCACACTTGCCAAAACACACACATTCTCGCACACACACACACACACACACACACACACACAAAGCAAACCCACAGCCGAAAATACAGTACTTATAACTGGCATCAGCAGTCAGCAGCAGGAATCCTCCTGAATTGTTACCCACAGAGTGTTCATTATTTCAGCTAGCATTGCTAACGACTAGTACAGAGGCCTTGATTCTCTCTGCTTCTTAAGATAATGGGGTGGTAGAGCCTTAGCTTTACTACAGAGAAATTGTACCACTTATGCAGAAATCACAAAAAAAAAGCTTGTGTACCTTCCTGCAAGGCGTGTTAGCATGTGGCATGGTCACTGGACTTGAGAGAAAGACTAGCATCTGTTTGGCTGTGCCGTGTACGATTAACATGGCCAAAAACACCTTTAGGGGTGCTCTTTACCCCTGATAAGCTTTGCCCAAGATTCAAGCTTGTCTGCCCATATGGCACTTGGAAAGTAAAATTGAGAAACAGCTAAGATCCAACAATTTCTTTCTCGTTTTTTTTTTTTGTAAAGCTACATGATTAAACCCCTTAATCACTGCTGAGACATGAGCGCTAATTGTCCTTAGTCTTAATTATAAGGTGTTATTATTCATTTCAGATAGCCAAGATTGGTTAAATTGACTTTTTTTAAAAGCACTAGAACATCTCTAGGCTAGTAATTCAAAATTACTCTTTTATTTCTGTGCCGGGTGCCAAAACACAGTTTGTTCAGTCTGAATCCTATATATGAATATGAATATATATGAATTTTTCATTGTCAGATTTGGTACAGTTGAAGTCAGAATTATTAGCCCTCCTGAATTATTAGCCCCCCTGTATATATTTTTTACGGAAGGAAGATTTTTTTCAACACATTTCTAAACATAATATTTTTAATCAATAATTTCTAATAACTGATTTCTTTTATCTTTGCCATGATGACAGTACATAATATTTTACTAGATATTTCTCCAGATACTAGTATTTAGTTTAAAGGGTTAACTAGGTTAATTAGGCAGGTTAGGGTAATTAGGCAAGTCATTGTATAGCAGTGGTTTGTTCTGTAGACAATCGAAAAAAAATATTGCTTAAAAGGGGATAATAATTTTGACCTTAAAATGGCTTTAGAATTTTTTTTAATTGCTTTTATTCTTGCCGTAATAAAACAAATAAGACTTTCTCCAGAAGAAAAAATATTGTCGGAAATACTGTGAAAAATTCCTTGCTCTGTTAAACATCATTTGGAAAATATATATATTTTTTTTAATTCACAGGAGGGCTAATAATTTTGACTTCAACTCTATACGTGAGAACTAACTGTGTTAAATTATGTTTTCGACACTGTTAAGCATATTTAATAAATCACATTTATTAGAAATACCCTGAAATTAAGCTGTCAATGTAATATTCTGTGAGCCTAAACAGGCTTTTTATGTTTATGTGAAGTCATTTATAAAAAAAAGACCTTGCATATGTTGATATTGTGTTTATTCAGATGTAAAAAATTATCTATGAATGCTAATGAGGTGACTGTGAAAAAAAAAAAAAGATGTTTATGGTAGACTGGACAATAGCTGGTGGATTTGAGATTGGATTGACTAATCATTTAAGGTGAAGTGTGTAATTGCTGTGCCGTTACAGAAATAATTAGTATGCTTTTCCAACACATTACTCCATTGTTAGGCCAAACAGATTGTCCCATCCCAGACTAGCACCATTAGTGGTCAAAACATCATTCGGAAAGAGTTTAATCTGTAACTCTGACAATAAAAGTAAGTTTAAGGCCTGGCAAGCCCACATTACATTTTGAACCGCCCGAGTTCCCAGGTGAACTCAGCATGACAGCGAATCTAAAGCTTCTCTTTGCAGATGATTTAGCATTGCTGTCGCTGCTCCAGCAAGCACCTTTATCCTTTATCTGCTCTGTAAGACATGGTTGTCCTAATATCATTGCTGGAAAAATGGAAAATGTTAGAAGCTTTAGCCCCAGAAGCAGATAAAATCTTCAAAAACACCATTCAGTTTGTTAATGCGTTGAATATTTCACATATAGTGTTATGTGTATAGTATATGTGGTATTTTTGATTTAGCTTTCATTATACGGTCTATAGATTTTTGTTTAAATAAAATGTTCGCTTCAATTCAGTAAAGCTGCATTCATTTTTATCAAAGTGGCATTGGTTATTATATTTCAAAAGATTCATGTTCAAAAAAAAAAAAAAATCTTCTCCTAAAATCTTTCTATTTCTATACATATTCATTTAAATCCCGGAAAGAAATGTCACATATCTCTTAAGCAGCAAATCGGCATATTAGAGTGATTTCTAAGGGATCGTGTGTCATTAAAAAAAATGGAAGTAAAGATTTTAAATATTAGTAAATATTTTATTTTATAACACATTTAAATTGAAATCATCTATTTTCAATTCTGATATTTCACAATATAAAACAATTTTAATCAAATAAATGGTAAAATAAAATCAATTGATATTTTTTTCAACTTACATTTTATTTCAATTGATTATTTTTAATGAACAAAAAATATATTGTTTTAGGTGTTACCAACTTTTTTCTTGCAGTTAATCACTTTATAGTGATTCTATAATATTTGTTCACTTATAAGTACTTACTTACTCCTAGGGCCATTTATATCGAAGTTGATATTTAGCCGGACCATATTGGTGTTTCGTAACATCTAGTTTTTATGAGGTGGGTTGTTAGCCCAATGCTCAACCCCCAACCTGGAGGACCGGGACATACACACCCAGCAGGCAAGTACCCAGAGGAAACCCATGCGAACACGGGGAGAACATGCAAACTCCACACAGAAATGCAAACTGACCCAGCCGGGGCTCTAATCAGCGACATTCTTGCTGTGAGGCGACAGAGCTACCCACTGCGCCACCATGTCGCCCTCGCTTATAGTTATATAATATAAATATTTACATTTTTATATAGTATTAAAAAGAGCTTGTGACTAAATCTTGCAACTTTATTTTGTAAAGCTCATCCAACTTTTCACTGTATGCAGTGCAGATATACTATATAATAACCTTTTCTTTTCTTTTTCAAATATTTTCCAAATGATGTTTAACAGAGCAAGGAATTTTTTCACAGTATTTCCTATAATATTTTTTTCTTGTGGAGAAAGTCTTATTTGTTTTGTTTTGGCTAGAACAAAAACAGTTTTACATTTTTTAATAACCATTTTAAGGTTAATATTATTAGCGGGCAGCACGGTGGCGCAGTGGGTAGCGCTCTCGCCTCACAGCAAGAAGGTCGCTGGTTCAAGCCTCGGCTGGGTGAGTTGGCATTTCTGTGTGGAGTTTGCATGTTCTCCCCGTGTTCGCTTGGGTTTCCTCCAGGTGCTCCAGTTTCCCCCACAAGTCCAAAGACATTTGGGTAAGCTAAATTGTCCGTAGTGTATGTGTGTGAATGGAAGTGTATGGGTGTTTCACAGTGATGGGTTGCGACTGGAAGGGCATCCGCTGCGTAAAACATATGCTGAATAAGTTGGCGGTTCATCCCGCTGTGGCGACCCCAGATTAATAAAGGGACTAAGCCGAAAAGAAAATGAATGAATGAATATTATTAGCCTCCTTATACAATGGTAGATGATAACCATGATAACCATCATTATACAATGATTTACCTAATTAACCTAGTTAAGCCTTTAAATTGCACTTTAAGCTGAATACTAGTATCTTGAAGAATATCTAATAAAATATGATGTACTGTCGTCATGGCAAAGATAAAATAAATCAGTTATTAGAAATTAGTTATTAAAACTATTATGTAAAAAAAAATCTTCTTTCCGTTAAACAGAAATTGGAGTAAAAATATACAGGGAGGCTAATAATTCTGACTTCATCTGTAGATTCTAGACAGAAAGCGATGCTATTTTGCCTATTTTCTGTGATTCATCCAATCAGGTTTTCTTGCCCAGCTAATCTTTTCAGGATTAGCATGCATCTGATTAACATGCCAAATATGGACGCTAAAAGAGGTGTCACTTTATAGTGGCAGCACGATCATGTTTCTGGAGTGGCGTGTTTGTAGCTCACTGTGCCAATGATCACTGCCATCTGGCCTTACCCAGCATGCCTTGGGAGGAATGATGTGCAACTGGGCAATATCCCTCAGGCTGCGAGCGCCTCAGGTGCTCCGAGAGTCCGGTGTCATCCTGGGAATTCAGAGGTGTTTGGATGCTTCCGCGTATGTGTGTGATTACTGGAGCCAACAGAGGGGGTGATGTATAACAGTGTTTCCCTGGGGAAATGAGTAGAGTGCAAGGCAATATGCTGCACAGCACAGGCATGCTAAATGAAATATGCATTAATTAATCCATGCCGTGCCAGGAGGAGGAGGTGGGGCAGTGTGTATGGCATGAGTGGCATCGTTCTAGTCAGACACTGACAATTAATAAAGAGAATTTTCTGGGGGCGCAACCTTTCTGTGTTAACCTGACCTGGAATGACTGAAGAAATGCAGACTAAGTGGACTTCTGGAAAAAAAAGTTCTCTTAATCAGCATTTTGAGTTTAATGCAGTTTTGGGTGAAGTAAATGTATGGCTGATTAAGTATATCTCCTATTTCATTAGCATTTTTTTCTTCTTGTTTTAAACTTAAAGGGATGGTTCACCCAAAAATGAAAATTCTGTCATCATTTATGCACCCTTTGTTTGTTTAAATATTATTTAGGTTTCTTTCTTCTGTAGAACATATAAAAAGTAGATATTTTGATGAGTAGTGGTTTGCTAGGACCATTGACTCCCATACTATTCATTCATTCATTCATTTTCTTTTCGGCTTAGTCCCTTTATTAATCTGGGGTCGCCACAGCGGGATGAACCGCCAACTTATCCAGCATATGTTTTACGCAGCGGATGCCCTTCCAGCCGCAACCCATCACTGGGAAACATCCATACACACCCATTCACACACATACACTACGGACAATTTTAGCTTACCCAATTCACCTATACCGCATGTCTTTGGACTTGTGGGGGAAACCGGAGCACCCGGAGGAAACCCACGCGAACATGGGGAGAACATGCAAACTCCACACAGAAATGCCAACTGACCCAGCCAAGGCTCGAACCAGCGACCTTCTTGCTGTGAGGCGAACGTGCTACCCACTGCGCCACCGCGTCGCCGACTCCCATACTAATTTAATCTTATTTTGTTTTCAACACTCATAGGATGTGTCCGAAAACGCATACTTCCATACTATACAGTACGCTAAAAACAGTATGCGAGCCAAGTAGTATGTCCGAATTCATTGCGAGAAGTTCCCGGATGACCTACTA
The DNA here is from genome assembly GCA_903798115.1 of Danio jaintianensis. Classification (NCBI taxonomy): domain Eukaryota; kingdom Metazoa; phylum Chordata; class Actinopteri; order Cypriniformes; family Danionidae; genus Danio; species Danio jaintianensis. The sequence goes on from CAIGQV010019356.1 coordinate 4,198,624, forward strand.
CTTCCGGTAAGATTCTGAAGTGTGCATCTGATGGACGCTACGCTATCCCATGATGCACCGAGAGAGAATTCATGAATGGGAGTGAAGTGACGCAACTGACGTGGGTAGGTCACGTGAGCATGACAAAATGGCGGATGTAGTACGTCCGAGTTCCATTCATACTACTCACATTCATACTATATAGAACGTACTTTTCTAATGGTTGAGTAGTAAATTCAAACTCAAATGCAGTACCTACTGAGTAGTAGGCGATTACGGGCAAGTGGTATTCACTGCAGAGCCACATGGGCTGAGCTGAGCTCCAGCAAGGGGGAGCTTGAGCTCTAGCTCCTTCTTGCTGCACTTCCTCTACTAGTGATGTCACTGGGGGTTGGGGTTAGGGGTGGGGTGAGGGAACGCATTAAAACAGCTTATAGGAGGAGAAGCTAGAGCTCAAGCTCCCCCTCATTGGAGCCCAAGTGGCTCTGCAGCGAGCAGCATCTTATAACGGACGCAGCCCTAGAGATTTAAAACCACATGAGGGAGGATAAATGATGAGGTCATTTTCATTTTTGGGTGAATTATCTCTTTAAACATTACCAATTTGTTTTAACCTGTTAGCCAGCACTCACTTATGGGGATTTACACCTATACCTAACTCTAAATAGTAACAGTTCTTGACCCCAGTGAGCTACAAACAAAAAATAAGTATCATTGGAAAGAAGACACTTTGAGCTTTACTATGGTCCATACCTAGAGGTTGTACTGTGTTCAATATTTGTATTTAAAAACAGTCGTTTAAAGGTCTGTGTGCAATAATGTTTTAAATGTCTGTAAAAAAAAATCTATAATGCTCAGAAAGATGTTTTGAATTAAAATATAGAGCAAAAACAGCACAATTGTGAGATATTGTTACAATTCATAATAGTTTTTTCCTTTTTGTGAATGTAATTATTTTGATGAAGCCAATTTTATTATCTTTACTCCAGTTGCCAGTGTTATTCCTTTTGAAACTATTCTAAGATTCTGATTTCCTGCTCAAGAAACATTTATTTTTATTATCAATAATAAAAACAGTAGCTGCTTGTTTTATTTTATTTTTTTTGTTGAAACTGATACATTTTGTTTCTCTTGGAAAAAAGAGCAACATTTATTTAAACAGAAATTTTTTTTACGACTTAAAGGGAAAATTTACTCACTATTTACTCTCCCTCAAGTAATTTCAAGCTTTTATGAGTTTCTTTCATCTGTTGAAGTCAACTATGGAAGTCAATGGTTACAGGTTTACAACATTTTTCAAAATATCTTCTTTTGTGATCAACAGAAGAAAGAGACTCATAAAGGTTTGAAACAAGTGGAGGGGTGGTTAAATGATGACAGAATTGTATTATTTGGGTGAACTATCCCTTTAACTGTCACATTTGATCAATTTAAAACTTAATTGATTAAAAAAGCTAATTAATATAAAAAAAAAATAGTGGACCCAAACTTTAAAACAGTAATGCGTGTGTGTATACAGTAACAATAGGCTAAATACATAAGCTAAAATCTTACTCTACAGACCAACACTTCTCTTCTCAATGTACAATAACACTTCAGTCTCACAAGGCAACCCCATTAAAAGTCAGAATAGAGCATATCTGGTATGAGTTGTGTAACCAGTTAAGTTGTATGACAGAAATAGAAGCACAGAGAGAAGGATGATGTGTAAATATGAATAAGTGTGCTCAGTTTGGGGCAGGTGCCTGAACTAAGAACTGGCCAGTGAATTCTCAGTCCTCCATAAAGGTGTCAGAGGCTGAATGTATGAGTGTGTTTGGAGGCTGAGGGAGTAACACACACTGAGAGAGATTAAAACGCTGAGTTTTATAAATGGGGTGCTCACAGAGGGGTGCAGGGGTCATTAATAACCACCGGCTGATGGCAGAGAGACACACACACATACACACACACACACACACACACAGAGAGACAGAGAGTTGGTAGTAATTGTGATATGATGGTTCCTTCCTGTTGGTGTCCACAGAGAAAGTCCTATTATTTGTCATTATGTTCTTGTGTCTCTTTTTTTATTTCCCGTTTGCTTTGGCTCTCTTGGGGTTTCCTTTGTAAATATGTTTCCCTTATGCATGCATATGTCGACTTTTTGATTGCATTTTCAGCCACAGTTACGTTTTATCGCTCACAGGTTGCTCTTTCATAGCTCAGGAGTTTTAATGAGTTCACATTTATGTTTTATTATAGTACTTGGAAGGTAGTATATTCCTCAAACCATGTGGTTGAGTTTAAGTATTACACTTGTGCAGCTAATTGAGCGTAAATAAGCTGACATCTGCAGACTTTGTGTAGACATATTTTTTGTTTTGGTAAATATTGTACTTGTTATGAAGTTTAAAATCACACATTGACTTCCACAGAGATCAGATGTCAGATTTAACTGACACACATGATTCAGTATTTGCATACAGGATTGCAACAGTTGAGTTTTGGAAATAAAAGCTTATTTTAAATATCAATTTTTGTTATAGTTTTATAACTGATCACCGTTGGAAGACAGATCTGTTGTGATCTTTAATTCAACATTAATTCCATTAAGATTTTTTAGAAACATTTCTGTTTAAAAGTGAAAGTAGCACTTAAACACTACATTACCCATGATGCTGTACAAAAATTCCAACAATCTGTAAGACGTATTGAGTAACTTGATGTACGATCTCAGTATATTTAAATAGTTGTGTGTGTACTATATTCATTCATTCATTTTCCTTCGGCTTAGTCCCTTATTTATCAAGGGTCACCACAGTGGAATGAACTGCCAACTATTCCAGCATATGTTTTACGCAGCGGATGCCCTTCCAGCCGCAAGTACTGGGAAACAAGTTTCCCAGTACTGGGAAACACCAACACACGCTCATCCACACACACTCATACACTACGGCCAATTTAGTTTATTCAATTCACCTGTACCACATCCTTGGACTGTGGGGGAAACCGGAGCACCCGGAGGAAACCCATGTGAACATGGGGAGAACATGCAAACTCCACACAGAAATGCCAACTGACCCAGCTGAGACTTGAACCAGCGACCTTCTTGCTGTGAGGCGACAGTGCTAACCACTGAGCCACCGTGTCACCCATATATAAATATACATAAATATATAAACATATATAAATATAAATATATATTCTTAATTTGCTTTCGATCTAATCTACTTTAGTCTATGAGAAACACTTGAGTTGTCTTTGGTGATTTATGTTTCCAGTGGGCAGTGCTTTCCTGTCATTACTCTGGGTTTCTGTCTCAGACACGTTTAGGATGTACAATAATTTTCATCTGCCTGCATTATCATCTTTATTTCCTTTTTCTCTCCAGTTCCTGTTTTCTTTATCTCTATTCCAGCCGTGTGTGCTGTCAAACCTCACCGGTTCTTCATATTTAATGTATGCTAATCTGTGTTAAGTAATATTCATTCTGACAGTCATTTCACTCTCTCATGTCCTCTCACAATCTCACTCTGATGCAATTTTAACTCAAAACCCTCAGTGCCTTATTAGCCCATTTATACACATTTGCATTACAGTGTCAGAGGGTGAGTGATGTGGGAGAGAGAAGTTTCGGATTCATTCTGGGATAGTTAATCCTTTGTGTAGCTTTCGTTCCTTTTTTCTTTTTAATTTATGGGGTAAACTGATATTTTTTAGCGGTTAGGAGCCCTTCTATATGGTGGTGTTCATGGTTGTTGGATGATAGTTGATATTATATGAATGTTGATATTATAATTTGTTGTATTAATACCTATACAGTATATAAGTTAACCAATGAGACCTTATTATAAAGTGTCACTATCTTTAGCTGGTATAGTTCTGTATTTTCATCATAGATGGCCTATAAATTACAGTATATATGATATCTCACGATATGGCTTAATGCATTAACTAATGTTAGCTTTTTAAAGGATTAGTTGACCCAAAACTAAAACAAATTCTGTCATCAATTACTCATCCTTCACTTGACACAAACCCATCCGAGTTTCTTTCTTCTGCTGAACCTAATAGCAGATATTCTGAAGAAAGCTGGAAACCGGTAACCAATGACTTCCATAGTGTTTGTTTTTCCTACTGGAAGTCAATAGTTTATAGGTTTTCAGCTTTCTTCAAAATATCTTCTTTTAGGTTCAGCAGAGAAAAAGAACTTATTAAGGTTTGCGACCACTTGAGGCAGAGTAAATGAGGTAAATTTTCATTTCTGTGTGAACTATCCCTTTAACTAATGAGACCTTATTGTAAAGTGTTACCCTAGCTGGTATGATCACGACATTCCAAGGTACTGTAAGTTATTCCCAGTTAACAACCTCTAAATAACACAGAGAACTTGGAGACACACAGAGACTGTTTGGTGCCATCTTATGAATGAATAATACATAGATAAATATGCTTGATTGGTTTAGTTTCTGTCAGCTTTTGACTGTTTGGCACCTGTTGGCGCCTGTGTCTTGTTACTGAATAATGTGTGGTTTTTGTTTCTGTCAGCTACCTTTGGGTTTAATTAAAGAATTAATGAACTATTTCGGCTCAGAACAACGTCTAACTGTTTTGTTTTGTGGCAAGTAGCCGTGTAATAAGGGATAAAGTACATCACGCCAGGCTGCTGATAAGCCTGTCAGGCTTTATTCTGTGATAACAACCTACTGGATGTACTTTATCCTTTACTTAAGTTTATAAAATGTTACTATATGACCAATTCCAGCGATATGGATGTGACATTTGCAGTAAAATCTCAAAACATAAATTCACATAGAAAGTATATGTTGAAACATCTGTTAATATTTTCCAAAACAACTCACCACAGATTTATGGTATGAGAAAAATATCAATCTGTAAACGTTTTTATATTTTAAATAAGGAAAATAAACATGCGCAATGGACCAAAAAAGTCTGCAAGTTTACAGTATACAACATACTTTTATTCTGTGAATTAAACTGCTCAACACGAAAGAAGCAATGCTAATCAAAAGGATAAGAGTTGGCTCTATATAACAAAAATTGTTGATTTTATTTTACATTTTTGCATTTATGAGGAAAAAGCTTCATTATGGATGTGACACCTCTCCGTTATGGATGTGACAGATGTGAAATTGCCACTTGTGTGACTTTGGTAAATCAAATAGAATTGTTTGAAAACCGAGACAATTTTTTGTATTTTTAGAGTACTGTAAAATACAAGCCTACACAAAACACTTAGAAAAGGTTTCACTATTTTGGTGAAAACACTTTTTTTTCATGGCAAGGTTGACATTTGAATGGAATTGCTCATATGCAGCTGGTATGGTCCCACTTCCACTTTTTAGATAAGTATAATTACCTTACATTTATAAAACTCTGCTGAAGCCCATATGAATTCAGTATTGTAATATAGATATGGACTCCTCCTGAATCTTCAGTATCTCTCTCTGTGCTGTTGCAGTGCTGGTGTGTTCGTTAGCATTCAGGTCTCGGCGTCCCCACGGTTCATGAATCCCTCTCTGCTTCTGACAAGACATGAGCCTCCAGAGGCCTCCAGTCCACACACACACACGCACACACACACTCCCCACAGACACACATCAGCAGAATAATAGAGCGCACGAGTGTGTCCAGTATGGCCTTATTGATATGCTGCAGGTCAGCGCGGGACCTTTCATGTGCAGGTGAATGAAAGAGAATAATATAGTGTTGATATGGCTAATGGATTCATGGACGGAGGGAACGCCTCAGGTGGAGGTGCTAATGACAGGTGACTGCTGTAATCTGGGACTGGACTCCATGGTTAAATCTGCATCGATCCTCTGTAGTCTCTGTTTGGTATGATGTCCGTGACGTTGATGAAGGACATGTTGGGAATGTTGAGCTACTGTAAAACAGTGCAGTAGACTACGGATTTTTTCTCATTTCAATTCAGTTGTACTCTAAAAAGAAAGTTGGGTTGTTTTAACTAAACTTTTTCTATATTATTTAGTCCATATTTGACACAATGTTTTTTGCCTTGACAATCTATGCTTTTATTTGTAAAAATCATTGTATTATCAATCAAAGTAATAAAAAAGGGTCAATAATGTAATAAACAAAAAACATGTATAAATGTATTTCAGTTTATTGTAAATTAAAGTTTATTTTTATTTCATTTATTTTTATTTCATTTTAAATATTTAAAATATTTAAATGTCATCCACTTTCAAGTCATTAAGACATTCCTACTGTGACAGTTAATCCAAAGTGAAGACATTTTGTTTTAAATATATTGGATATTATTCTGCATTGTTAAAAATCATTAAACAAGGTCAAAATCTGATTAAAACAGTTAGGTATTTATTTATTTATTCATCTATTTAACTTTTGTATCAGAAATTTGTAACTAATAATGCATTTATTTTAGGTTGGATTAAAGTAACTTTACTCTGATGAGGTCATCTAAGCTAACAGAAAATGGAGAGAGTTTATTGTAAATACACTTGGATTTTATTTGGTATTGTAAAGTGTCAATAAATATGTGCAAAATCTTTTTTTAATCAGGTGGTATGAATAAATATACTTGTAAAGCGTCTTTAAAAAAACAACAACTAATATTTACAATTGAGTACAGATAAACACACATCAAAAACAAACATATTTAGAAGGTATAATGTGAAAAATGTATGCCACAAATGCTAAAATACAATATATAATAATATAAATAATTTTTAAAACGAAAACCACCTGCATTTCTGCTTAAACTCAACTCCAGTGGCCCATTTTAACAGAAATTTATAGCTCATTTTTATCTTAACAGGTAAATTGGGCCAATAAATACAAAAAAATCTTCATAGAATTCTGGATTATTTCATCTAAATTTTATCTCAGGCCATCAAGACATGGGTTATGAATCATTATTTCTAAATGTGCATTTGTATTTTATTGATTTATCATCCTATTGAGATGTAATATTGGGTATTTTTCTGGTGTGGTATTTTTCTTGCCTTTTTCTGGTGTGGTCTCAGAATGAGGCATTGGCCCTCCCTTGCTAGCAACCTCAGACCATAAATTAATTTGCTAAATGTCAAGTACTGTTATGGCAACAGTTTGAAATTCTTTGCAGTCATTGCATGTTAAATTTTAAAGCGATTAGACACTTCAACCTTAAATGGCCCATTTTACCTGATGGCCCAATTTTCCTGATATCACCATTGGCTAAGCAAAAAGCTTATTTAAATCAAACTTCATTCAAGCATCTGCATTGTGACATGTTTACTATGTAGGGTGTTCCAATTCCAAAGATTTTTTCTCAGGTTTCGTGTTAGTAGCCTTAGAAGGCAGTAGCCTAAATAGGCCACTCACTAGTCTTTGGAAGGTTGTGTGTGGTTTCAGCGCATTGGATAGAAATACTTTGAGTCTGCAGCTTGAGCGTGTAGAGTTTCAACACAGTTTTGGTAACACACACCTGTCTGTCTGCCAACATGGCTGCTCTGTGTGTGTTTTCTGTGAGAGGTGTTTATGTGTGCGCTGTTATCTCCACACAGACAGAAAGCAGTATTAGTGAAGGATTTCGGAAGTGTGTGTGTGTGTCCGCAGACTGTCTGCCTGCGAGCGGGGCTTCACTACAGAGATGGATTAGAGTGCAGTAATACTACAGCCCAGATAAGCAGGAGCCGAGGAGTTAGCACTTCAAACACTCGCAGCCACTTTATTTGTCTGTGTGAATATTTATTTATTTAGTTTGGATCCCGTAGCCCCTTGATTCACTGCTCTCCAAGTATTGCCACTTCAAAGTATGTGCCGCATATATGCATTCGGATACACACACAGCTCTTTCACAGAATCTCCATCACATAGGAGTACAATAATGTTCCAAAACCTAGTGAACTGACTACCTAGTTATCCACACAAAGATTGCGAAGCTAGTATGAGTAGGAAGAGCAATTTGGGGGGAAAAATACCCATATAATCATTTAATTATGATGTGGTGTATAAATTGGGAGCCCAAAGATATCATTGGTTGAAAGAATGAGGATAATTTGTAGTGCTTGAATACAATTCCTACAAAATAAACGCTATGATTAGGGCTGTTGACCAAGTAAAATTGAATCTAATTAATTATGTAATGTGTCCCTTAATATATTCTGTCTTAATAAATTATTCACACCCCTGGTAAATTCTTTCTTAAAGTTTTTCTTCAAATGAAAAATAAAAGCTGAGGATTTATTATTATTATTATTTTTCATAATGATTCCACTTGTACATACAGTAGTCTTATTATCTTTTGGGAGAAACCTGTGTCATTTCTGGTCAAAAAAAGACTTGCTGATTGAATAAATAGTTTTTTATAGCGCTTTTGACAATAATTATTGTTCCAAAGCAGCATTACAAAAGGTGCATGCTATTACATTACCATAAAAATCTGAATGTTTAGTTGTTGTGTATAGGGTGGGCAGTATATATACATAGTTAACCTGTAGTATATATAGTGTCTTTTTCAAAATGGTGATGTGTATAATACATTGTGTGTATTACAAGTGTGTTTGTGTATTGGGGCGACACGGTGGCGTAGTGGGTAGTGCTGTTGCCTCACAGCAAGAAGGTCGCTGGTTCGAGCTCTGGCTGGGTCAGTTGGCATTTCTGTGTGGAGTTTGCATGTTCTCCCTGTGTTTGCGTGGGTTTCCTCCGGGTGCTCCGGTTTCCCCCACAGTCCAAAGACATGTGCTGTAGGTGAATTGGGTAAGCTAAATTGTCCGTAGTGTATGTGTGTATGTCCTGGTCCTCCAGGTTGGGGGTTGAGCGTTGAGCCTTATAAAAACTAGATATTACGAAGCACCAACATGGTGCGGCTAAATATCAACTTTGATATAAATGGCCCTGGGAGTAAGTAAGTGTTTGTGTATTGTTTAAGATTTTGTGTTGTCCATGATTGTCCATGTTCATATTTTGTATTTTCGGCAATCACATACGTTCACATTTGGGCAGGATTCGATTTGTCATAGGTGCGCATAGTTTGCTGAAAAACAGAAGAAAAAAAACATAATTTTAACACAAGTAAAATCACACTGTACTTCTGTGAAACAGAAAATGTTCTATTGTCCACCAGTAAAACTAGTCTCTTCCAAATAGGGTTATAGTTGTTCTGTATTATGGTGGTTTAAGAGGACATGCCTTTTGTCCTCGTAATTTAAAATGCTTAAAAAAATCATTCTTAGTGATGTCTTTTGACATTAAAATTTGCCAGAGGTTTCCTGTTAGTGTAGGGTTTACGGCTGATATAATAATATAAATATAATATAAATTAGGCGCAGCATGGTGCCTCAGTGGTTAGCACTGTCGTCTCACAGAAAGAAGGTCTCTGGTTCGAGTCCTGGCTGGGCCGGTTGGCATTTTTGTGTGTCATTTGCATGTTCTTCCCGTGTTGGTGTGGGTTTGCTCCGGGTGCTCTGGTTTCCCCCCCACAGTTCAAAAACATGTAGTACAAGTGAATTGGATAAACAAAATGGTATTATATGCACACAGACTTTTAATTTCAGCCAGCCAGCCTCAAGGCTTCCAGTGAACTGTATTTCCATTATAAAATTGCCACATTTAAGGTCTGATTTCTTTAAAAATCAGTGATCTTCACTGCCTGATAGATATACAATATAAAGTAGGTCTCAGACCGGACAAGAAGCACTGCATTAAATTCCATTTTCCTCCACCATTTCTTTAAAATATGACAGTTTCTTTTACCCCGGTATTTTCAATGGAGTTTCTCCTCACGCCTGCTGATCCTGACGGCGCTAGTGGTTACACAGTCTTTCATCTTGTTTTATGCTTGAACAACTAAAGGAATGCTTAAGTCTATTTAACTGAATGTATTTGAATGACATTACAACATTGATGCTGTAAAAGAAACCCTATGAAATTGAAAATAGTCACATTAGGCTTTCACCGGAAGTTTATCATTGGCTGAAAAACATTAGCTGTGTGTGTGAATGAGTGAGTGTATGGATGTTTCCCAGTACTGGGTTGCGGCTTGAAGGGCATCCGCTGCATAAAAACATATGCTGGAATAGTTGGCGGTTCATTCCGCTGTGGCTACCCCTAACAAATAAGGGACTAAGCTGAAGGAAAATTAATAATATAAAATACATTACACATACGGAGAGTCCTCATAAACCACCACAACCAACATGTGTGCATGTTTGTGTGTGTGTTTTACGTCTCACTGAGTCCAGAGATGTTTTTGGAGCAGAAATGAGAATTTTATGCACAGGTGTCCTCAGCACGCCGCCTTTGAACAGCACCGGGTTTGTGAATTCAGTCTAGCGAAAGATGCCTTCTCCCCCCCACCCCCCTTATTTTCGCTCTCTCCCTCTCTTGTCGTCCTTTCCCCGTGCATTGCTTTTATTTGTCCAGAGCTGAATGTGCTTCTTCAGAAAGAGGGTTTGAAGAGCCTTCACTCCCCTCACGCTGTTCTACCCTCGCTCGTATGTTTACAGCGCTCCTCCTCTGTATTTCTCTTGTTCCCTGCTCTTCCACAATTCTCAATGCGCTGTTTTGATTAAAGCGTTCTGCAAGGGCATCCAGAGGAAACCTTTAGACACTGATGCACGACTATAAAAAAAATAGAAGTGGAATTAGTTTTTAGATGGAAGGTAGAGATGTAGTTCGTCAGCTCGACAAAAAAGTATCAAGCCTCCAAAGAAAGACGGCATCAAGGGATAAGGGTCAGGTCAAAGGCACAGACTGCATCTCTCCTGGCGTCTCTCATCTGGTTCCCCTGAGCTATTCTTTCAGGGATTGATCCGAACAATAAAGCGAATGAGTCGAAACAACTGTGCAAGTCACTCAGAAGTGTCTTTTTTCCCATGAGGCCGCAGGTATGGAGGATGTAGGATCTGACGTGTAGGTGTGCAGAGAGCTTACTAGGCCTATTGAGAGTTTCGCAATTGTTCTGTGGCGCTGCTGTGATTTTTGGCATAATGTGATGCAATTCTTAAACTGAGGATGTTGCAGAATAGGCGTTTTCTTGATATGTATGCTATTTTTGGTTACAATGTTGTTTCTCAAGCATAAGAGTGTGAATTCATTTGATGTGGAAGAGCCTGAAGTGAAGCCGGGTTTTGGTTTATGGATTGTGTGTGTGTTTGTATTAGAGCTGGATGATATAACTGGTAGAAGTGGCATAGCTTTGTATTGTTTTTACGTATACGATGCAATATAAATTACTGTTTGCTGTCAGTAAGATGTTAGTTAAAGGGATAGTTCACCTAAAATGAATGCTTCTCAACTGGTTAACTAACTTTTAGGAGTTTCTTTATTCTTTTGAAAATAAAATAAGGTGTTTTGAAGAAAGCTGAAAACCAGTAACCATTGACTTCCTGCCACATACACTCACTCCACAAACGCACAGATCGCTGGAGTTATCAAAAAACACGTATTTATTTACACTCACAACAAGGAACTGCGCTGGTTCGAGTCCCGGCTGGATCAGTTGTCATTTGTGTGTGAAGTTTGCATGTTCTCCCCATGTTGGCGTTGGTTTCCTCTGGCTGCTCCGGTGTCCCCCACAGTCCAAAGACATGCGGTGTAGGTGAACTGAATGAGCTAAATCAGTGTATGAGTGTGTGTGAATTGAAGAGTGTATGGGTGTTTCCCAGTGTTGGATGGCGGCTGGAAGGGCATCCGCTGCGTAAAACATATGCTGGATAAGTTGGCGGTTCATTCCGCTGTGGCGACCCCTGATTAAGAAAAGGACTCAAGAAAATGAATGAATGAATGAACAAGGAACTGGAACACATCAATCACAATAGGAACATCAAAACGCAGGGAGTTTGGCAATACAATACCAGACAAAGACTGAGTAGAACACAGGTGTATAAATACACAAGACATAATTGAACTGAATACAAACGGGTGAGACACAGGTGGAAAGGCCGAACACTAACACACGACGGGAAAACAGAACAAAGGAATCACATGACGCAAACATAAGCACATGGAACAAACACATGAGACACCACATGATACAACACAGCATGGACACACCAGACATGTGACACTTCCATAGTAGGAAAAACAAATACAATGGAAGTCAATGGTTACCGGTTTCCAGCTTTCTTTAAAATGTCTTCTCTTGTGTTTAACAGAAGAAAGACAGTCAAGCAGGTTTGGAACTGGAGTAAATGATGACAGAATCTTCATTTTTGGGTGAACTATCCTTTTAAAGGAATTTATATGTTTACAAGAACACTAGTAATCTCAATTGTCATCAGACACCCCTGACAAAATGATTTCCATGTTTCCAAAATCAAATTAAGGAGCATAACAGTTTTCAACATTGATAATACTAAATATGTATTGATCACAAAATCTGAATATTAGAAGGATTTCTGAAGAATCATGTTACGCTGATGTTTTTGCATCAGTTGAATTGCAGCTTAGTTTATAGATTAAATTGAACTTTCTCATACTGTAGCCGGATTCTATCTATCTTTTTTCTTGGTCTCTGTTGAACCGATTGTTCCAACAGGTGAAAACCCAGATTGCAATTATTGTTGTTTCACAGCTACAAATTCCCATTTGACGGTGGAGCTCATCTCTCTCCTCCAGCTCCGCTATCAGATAGACCCGGTGGGCTTTGATCAGATAGCAGGGTGGGATTTCTGGAGATTTCTCGCAAATCCAGCTAGTTTTAAAACCTTCCTCCGGACATCAGGTGATAAAGGATAAAATTACAAGGGCGGTCAGTCGCATGGACACACACATGCTGCTAATATTCCTGAATGTAGTGCATGGCAGAGTTTTAGTGGAAACGGAAATGAGCTTCAGGTATCAAGAGAATTTGATAAGAAAAGCATATAGGATTGTGTTCATGAACTTCTACACCTGAAATAGTAAATAGTGTGCACATGAAACCTCTTATGTCTGTGGGAAATGGGTTTTCCTGGAGTGAAAGGGACCCCCGGTGAACAGGTAATGCTCCTTTTGTTAGCGGTATCCATAATGCATGGCTCTGTCTGAGCTTACTGTATTTTCTTATTTATTTTCTTCTTTTTTTTTCATATTTTGCATATCATACTTTTGAAAGAATATATTGACATCAAAACTGGAGAACTTAAGAAGTAGATGAGCTTTTGTGTCATTCCTATATTTTGTTTTGTCAGCACATTTAAATACAAATGCTTGCTATGATTTCAGTTATTATAGTTGTTTATCATGATGCCACAATTTTGTATGTCTTTGTTTTGATTCTGTCATCATTTACTCACCTTTAACTTGTTCCAGGGCTCGAAATTGCGACCGTTTTGGTCACATATGCACCCGAAATTTTATCTATGTGACCTCAAAATATATTTGGAAGCATTTGTGTGAGTGCATATAGTTGTTGCTGTGCGACCGTTTTTTACTGCAAAATATTCACCGCATGCGCGTATTTAGGAGACATTCACGCAGAATTCATCTGTGCACCTAAAAAGTAAAACGCTGCACTCAGGAATGGTTTAAAACAGTTGTCATGTCAACTTGCTGCAGTAAACAAATCCCGCAATGCTTGCCACGACTTCAAGCTCTTCTTATTGGCCTACTGCTCTAGCACTGAACGCGATGGATTGGTTAATATCAGCTGTCAATCACTCAGTCAATGCCTTCCTTCAGGTGACAGGGAGTGACAGCCACAAAAATGTAAAGGTCTGGATACGAGAGAATGAAAATAACAGACAGATTTTGTTTTAGAAACCACCTAAAGTTACAAATTATGGCACATCTTATTAGTGATCACGTGGAGAATGTTAATCCACCATTTACACTTTTCGAAGAGTGGATAAAAGACTTCCAGTGGCTTCAAGTTCGCTATGAAAATGACTAAAGCATTCATTGTAAAGCCGGTGGGACGGAGTTTGCAGGTAACAGTGTTTGCCTCTGAATCTACATATTTTAAGTGCGAGAGGTTCTCTTTAATCCTTCATTTATGCTGTTAGTTGTGCAACTGCCAGCTATATGTAAAATTTAACACCGCGTACACCATTGCAAAAGGGCTTGCGTTCGCCTTTTTAAATTAAACTAATATTGCAGCTCATGAAAAGACCGTTATTGCTATTAAGATGATGTATGCAAATAATAAGTTATATGTCAAGATCATCTGTGCAATATCAGACACTACCCGTGAGAACAGCAAAGTTATTATCGTTAACTCAGTTCACCTCATTCATGTCAAGCAGGGGGTGCAGGGCCGGTGGGCGCAGGCAGATTTTCTTTTGTTTGTTAGTTTTGATTAGTGTTGATTTCAAATGAAGTCAATTTGTTAATATAAAACTTATATTATAGTAACGGTGCTCATAATTTTTGGTGGGTGTGCCTTAGTTTTGGCTGGTGTGCCTAAATTTTTGAAGTTAGGAGCACCAGTGCTACGAAGCAAAAAGGTTCATTTTAAGCCCTGTTGTTCCAAACCAGTTTATGTTTTTAGTTTGTTCTGTTAAACACAAAAAAAGATATGTTGAAGAATGTTGTAAACCTATAACCATTGACATCCATAGTAAGAAAAACAAATACTATAAAAGTCAATGGTTGCATGTTTACAATATTCTCCTCCAGTATATCTTTGTGTTCTACAGGACAAAGAATAAAATATCTAGCTAGTTTGGAACAAGTCAAGGGTAAGTAAACAATGACAGAACTTTCATTTAATGTTGTGTGAACTTTCCCTTTAAGACTGTTGCATCATATTAGCAACAGTAGTATTAGCAATAAGTGACCTGAATGGTACTACAGAGTATTTAATAGCAATCAGATGTTTTAACATTCCCATAATGATCATCTGTTGCTCTCTCCAGCGTCGTACACCGTAGCCACAAACCACCGTGCTAATCAAACACCACATCATCAGAACTGGAAGCTCAAAATAGTTTGTCAATCATCCCGAGTACAATAACACTCGACCAATCATCAACAAGCAATCATCAAGATTCAGCCAGTCATCAGCATCATCCAAAGCTCATTTCAATACAGCTGCAATCATAAACGCTCAATCCAAAACCACTCCACTAATCGCCGAGTTTATCAACTGCAGGACCATAAATGCCCACGCCAGGACAATGTGCTGACATACAGACTGCTGAAAGTGCATTAAACGATGGAAGTGTATTAATGGCTCGAACAAAGGCACTATTTCAAAATTGCAATTTAGATGTGACAGCTACCTTGATGAACAACAAGCTGGAGTCCATTCATATGATAAATAAGACATTGTCCATGAGCAATATCTCATTCCGCACTAAATTGTTGAAGACATGTTTTGCAGGCATTATTACAGAGGCTTTCTAAGGCATATTATTACATTCTTGTGTTTAGGGATTTGAACAAAGCCCTATGGTTTAGTTTTACATGAATATTAGTTGTAGGCCAACAAAATGTGTAAAATATCAAGTAGGACTGGGCGATATGAAAAAGTCTCATATCACAATATCTCATATCTTGATAATTATATCATGAAATAGTACCAGTTCATCATTTAATAATTTATATATACTGACCACTTGTAAAGGAACATTTCTTTTTATATTACATATGGAAATAGGGCTTCACAATATTGGAAAAAAACTGACATTGCGAAATTTTCTTTTTCTACCATAAATATTGAGTATAATTTCACCATATTAAATGATTAGGTCTGTTTGGAAAGAATTCACAATTTTAGATACATTGGGATAATTTTGTAAGGGAGTGGATTTCCTAAGAGTAACAATACTGAAGAAATAAAATCAACATAGGCTCATTCTGAAAACATAGCCCTATATACGTTTCTGGAGATCACGCATTATGTAGCCAGAACTACATATGGCTGCATTTCATCTTTAAAACGAACGCTACGGGGCGGTATGAAGACTCTTCTCGCTTACCAGCTGACTGCTTACCTCCGCATGGACGGGTCAATCGGTGCTTTTTAAAACACTATTGGTTGGGTTTAGGGAAGAGGGAGGGTGGGTGAGTCGATCGGTCAGTCAGTCAGTCATTCAGTCAGTAGACAGTAAGTCGATAGCAGCCTCTGGTGGATTAACATGAGAACAGCAGGCACGACAGGCACTCGCGAGAGAAATTTGAGATCTGAAAAAGCGTACACCGCGGCCTCTGGTGGATTCACGAAAACAAAAACTGCAAAAAAAAAACCTGTAGCTCCTGGGACGTATTTTGCTCTCTCCAGAAATATATATAGGGGTACGTAATGAGTGAGCCTGGGTTGAATAAAATACACTTTATGATTTTCTGGAAGTCTAGCAATATTCAGATACACAAAAGTAATAATCAAACGTAAAATAACACTGTATAGACTTCATTGTATATACTGTATACATAAATACAATTAATTTAACCTGAAAACGGAATACTTTAAACACACAAAAACACACATAAATGATAAACATTCTGGTAACTTTATGGTTAAATGTTGCATTGACTCCACAAATCATCAGTGTTTTGAAATGTGTTTTAATTTCTCACTTTATTTAGAACTTCAAGGCAAATGTTTGATTTAAGATGCATACATATAAAATAAATATGAATAAAATATAAAACACTTTTCAGGAACTGACGATTAGGTCCAACATAAAACTAAATAATACAGCTTAATATAATGCAAATTGTAAAAATTGCAACGTTATGATGCTTTTATTCTTGTTTCAATCTGAATCATCGTAATAGTGTGCTCATATAAATTATGAAAACGTTTTCCGTATTTGGAGATTCATGTTTTTTTTATGCTTTTGAATTGCATTATAGGACCTTCATCTTTTCTCCAAAAGCTTTTGATGTTGAAAAGTGACTCTTGTAAACATTTGTAATAGTTTGAAGTGATATATGGTCAACATAGGCTCATTCTGAAAACGTAGCCTTATATAAATTTCTGGAGATTGGGAATTATGTAGCCAGAAGTACGTATGGCTGCATTTAGTCTTTAAAAGGAACGCTACTGGGTGGTATGACGCCGTTCCTTTTCGCGCTTACCAGCTGACCGCTTATCTCCGTATGGACGGCTTTCTCGCTGTTACCAGTTTGACCAGTAGCTCGCCATGTATGTCGGCGGACTTGAGATGCAGAGAGAAGTTGACCACGACGATGGGGTTCGAGTCCGGCGAAGAACGGTTCCAGAAAGCGGTTAAGACAAAAACAGAAGGCAAAAAAAATAAATAAACAAGTAAATAACGGTGAGAATCAGGCGAGGGCTTTTCTTTTTCTGGATTGCTTTTTAAAACTGTCGGGTGGGTTTAGGGAAGTGGGTGGGCTGGTCAGTCTGTGCTTTTGAAAACACCATTGGTTGGGTTTAGGGAAGGAGGAGGAGGGTGGGTCAGTCGATCGGTCAGTCAGTCAGTCAGACATTCAGTCAGTCAGTCGACAGCGGCCTCTGGTGGATTTACGTTAGAACAGCAGGCGCGAATGGCACTCGAGAGAGATATTTGAGATCTCAAAAAGCATACACAGCGGCCTCTGGTAAATTTGTGAAAACAAAAAGTGCAAAAAAACGTAGCTCCTGGAAGTATTTGGCGCTCTCCAGAAATGTATATATCGGTACGTTTTCAGAATGAGCCTGGATTGTATATGGTCTGTGTTTGTGTTGTAAATTATGGTACTAAAACCCGGTAACAAACCAGAACTTTTTCTGTTATTTTACAGACTTAATTCTCTCTATATTATAACTTAAACAATATCTTGTCTCAAACTATTAAAATGCCAATAAATGTCACTTTGTTAAACCGCAGTGCTGAATTGTCAACATCAAAAGTCAACAGAGCAGAGATAAAACTCCCATGATACAACTTACAACCGTAATTAAACAGAAAACACCATGAGAACCTGATAATTAATGTATATTATTTACATTGTAGACTTAGGTTAAAGGAGTCTAAAAAGCAGGATGTCTGTATATTGTAGCTGTAGTATTTCCTCTTACCCTTATATATATTTTTTGAGGTAATCTCTGTTTACTTTTTATTATTCCTCCTTCCTTCCTGTTATCTTTTTTTATTTTCTCCCACCTTCATTTTCATTTCAAGCACTAAACGCTCTTAAGCTTCGGAGGTTGACAGGTCACGTCTAAACTCTTCTCCAAGCTAGAGCATATCCTTTCCGGGCAGCTGAGGGGAGTCAGTGGTTATCAGCTGTGGGTAAATGGGCTTTGGTAATCTGGCTCAGTTGATTACATGGCACAGTAGAGACAGCAGCCTCTCATTAGAGCGGGTCTGGGTGGCTCTTCCATGCTTGGATGAACCCTTCATGCACCGCTACTCACCTCTAACCCTGGATTAGTGTCTGTCTGCCCCCTTCTCCTGCTGAGAGAGAGTGCCAAGACCACGATTAGAAGATGGAAACTTGGAAAGAATAAAGAAATATAATAAAGAAAATAAAATTGAATTTATAGTATCAATAATAACATTAATGAATTGAATCTTTACATTTTTGTCAAGAAGACATTGGTAACACTTTAGTTTAGGTACCAATTCTCACTATTAACTAGAGGCTTATTACCTGCTTATTATTAAGATATTGGCTGTTTATGAAGTACATATTCTGCATGATCTTATTCTACATCCCTAATCCTATTAAATACCTAAACACATTTATTGTCTTAATAAATACTAATAAACAGCAAATTGGTGAGCTAAAACTCATAGCTAATGGTTTGTTAATAGCGAGAATTGTGTCTTAGAATAAAATGTTAATAAAACATTAGTTAGCGTGTATGAGTGGTTGACAGGTGGTTGCTAAGGTGTTGCTAGGGTTCACTTTTTATTTAATTGATATACCAAAGTATTTAAGAAGGAATGAAGGAAGAGAGAGATAAAATGAAAGGAAGGAAATAAACAAATTGAGAAAGGAAGGAAGATAAAATTAAGGAAGAACACAGACAGGAAGTATGAAAAGGGAAATAGGAAATGAAGAGTAAGAAGGAAGAAAGGAAGGAAGGAAGAGAAGGATAAGAAGCAAGGAATGAAGTATGGAAGGTAGGAAATAAAGAAAGTAATAAAAAAAGGAAGAACACAGACAGGAAGTATTAAAAGGGAAATAGGAAATGAA
>CAIGQV010019356.1:4219536-4246569 GCA_903798115.1 Danio jaintianensis
GAAGGGCTTTATTCTCTGAAAACAACCAACCTGGATGTACTTTATCCAACTTATTACACAGCTACTTGCCACAAAAAATACAAATTAGACACAAAACATTGTTCTGAGCCATAATAATTTATTAATTCCTTATTTAAATGCAAAGCTGACAGAAACTAAACTGACAGCTGACGGAGTATACACTAACCTGCATGGTATTCAGTCACAAGTGCAAAAACGCAAAGCTGACAAAAACAAATCTGGCAGAATAAAGCATATAGGCCTACAAAATTATGTGTTATACATTCACAAGAAGACACCAAACAGTTACAAATGGCGGCATCACACAAGCAGATACATATGAATGTGGATGTAAGTATATGGATTTGAACATGATCATCTGATGGTCAAGGTGATTCAAGGTTCCTGGATAAGCATGTGTTATTTAGCCATAATGTTGCGACTGAGCAATTAGAATCGAGTATGGATGGTAATAAGGATTGCTAATAATAATCATCCTCTTTCTATCTTCTTCTTCAGCACCCCCTACACCCATCGCCCCCCCTGAGCTCCTTGCAGTTGGCGCCACCTACTTGTGGATCAAACCAAATGCCAACTCCATCATCGGCGACGGCCCCATCATCCTGAAAGAGGTAGAGTATCGCACCACCACTGGAAACTGGGCCGAGACACACGTCGTGGATGCACCAACTTACAAACTCTGGCATTTGGACCCAGATGTGGAGTATGAGATTAAAGTTCTTCTCACCCGACCTGGGGAAGGCGGCACTGGACCACCGGGACCACCGCTCATCACTCGCACCAAATGTGCTGGTAAGTCTCTATATACAGTACAGTACATACTTTGAGGTAATGGAATAGACTGTTTTTTAGACAGTTTAGCAGTAATTTACTTCTTTCTGATTGTTGCTCTTATACGTTGCTCTCATTCTTCAAATGGAGCTCAATTACTAGAGTAAAGTGGCCACTCTCTCTGATTGTTCCTTTGGCTTTTACAGCTAAAGATCATAAGGTTTTCGTGCTGTAAAAGCTGTAGCAGCATGCTATTGGAGGTTAAATACTCTGGTAGGGGGTTTATTTGTAGATATAAGCTATGGTAGACTTTGAAGGAGAATCAAAGTTTAGTTTTAGTGGGCTAATTCAACTGCAAGCTTCAAGAGATTATTATAGACTATTAAGTAGATTTGCCATTTTATGCGCTTATTTATTTGTATGTTTCGTCCTTTGATTATTGTGAGAAATAATTGAGTTAATTACTTTTTTTATGTTCATTATAATAGTTATTTGAACATTACATGAAAGTAGGTTGGGGCTTGTGTATTATTTACATGCAGGGTGTTGTTTTGTTGAGTTACATGACACACAATGCACGCACACACACACAATGGACTTATTTACATGCACATCGATACACTCATAACTCCCAAAAATCATCTTAATGAAGTAACCTGTTTCCTGGTTTACATGCAAAGCAGTAATCTGTTTATTTCCCAATAATTATGTCAAAATGCAGTAATTTGTGTCTAACTCTTTACGTTATGTCAGTTGTTATGTTGTAAGTCATTAAAACTGAAGAAGACTATTGCATCATGTCAGCTGGTAAAATGTATAGCACACATTAGTATTTAATAAGAGTATTTAGAATTTAGTAATTGTATTTAGGAACAGTATTTTAGTATTATCTACTAAAAATGCAGTATTTTAAATGTAAAACTTCTACATCTGATACATGAGATGAGAACTCATTCATTTTCTTTTTGGCTTAGTCCCTTTATTAATCTGGGGTCGCCACAGCGGAATGAACCGCCAACTTATCCAGCATATGTCAATCACTGGGAAACATCCATACACACTCATTCACACACACACACACACACACACACACACACACACACACACACACACTATGGACAATTTAGCTTATCCAATTCACCTATACCACATGTTTTTTTGGACTTGTGGGGGAAACCGGAGGAAACCCACACGAACACGGGGAGAACATGCAAACTCCACATAGAAATGCCAACTGACCCAGCCGGGGCTCGAACCAGCAACCTTCTTGCTGTGAGGCAATTGTGCTACCCACTGCGCCACCGTGCTGCCCGAGATGAGAACAAATTTTTTATAATGTTTTGGTTAAGAAAGCTTCTACGTTTGTGGTATATTTCGTCCTCCTTTACTCCTAAAATGCTTGCTCTGATTGGATGTACTTGAATCCATGTGTTCGTGTCACATATTTCACATATGCATTTCAATAAACCTACAGAAAGCAAGCTAAAAAGTTTTAGCTATAGTTCATCAATGTTGATGAATGAATGATTTTACTATTAAACAGAACAACTTTATAATTTAAAAAATGCTTTTTTGTGCACCAAATTAGTGACACTCGAAGACCGCAGTATAAAGGCTGCTGAAAATTCAGTTTTGAATTACATGCATAAATTAGAGAGACAGGGTGACTGAATAGACAGCACTTAAGTACCCTTTGTAAGTCAGTATTAGAAATTTAAAAAAGAAGGGATGGCAAAGGTAGAAAATGAGAGTGTGGTATTGTTGAGCTTCCTGTGGAGGAATGGAAAGCGACTGGGATGATTTGAGATGATTTATGAGGGGGTGAAGGTGTTAGTTGTAATGATAATTGAGATTGTTACATTTCCACAGCAGAGTGATGTCGAGGAGCAGGAGAGAAGACAAGGGCTATAGGTGGGAACAATTTTCAGGGCGTAATTATGAGCCCAGTAGGGCGGCATGTGGAGCGGCGCTCAGATAGACAGAGACACTCTTGATCTGATAAAGTGACAGATAATGAGATGACAGAAGCAGATGAGAGAGCACTAGGAAGTAGGGGAGACTGTGAACTAGGTGAATAAAGTCACTGTGTGTGTGTGTGTGTGTGTGTGTGCGTGTGTGTGCGTGCGTGCGTGTGTGTGTGTGTGTGTGAGAGAGAGAGAGAGATCCAGGTGAGGGTTATGTGATGAAGGAGCTGGATTGTCATTGATGGCACAGTGGGGGAGATCCAGAGGGGCTTCTTTCTCTCTTCAGAAAACAGTCGCCTTTCCTCCACCTACTTTTTTAACAGATGTTTTAATTCTTTGACATAAACATGCATACATATACAGTTGAAGTCAAAGTTATTAGCCCTCTTGTTATTTTTTATATATATATTTCCCAAGTTCTGTTTAATGGAGAAATTATTTTTTTCAACACATTTCTAAACATAACCGTTTTAATGGCTAATTCCTAATAATTAATTAATTTTTGTATTTGTCATGATAATAGTATATCATATTTTACAAAATATTTTGCAAGACGCTAGTATTCAGCTTAAAGTGCAATTTAAAGACCTAATAATATTAACAATAATAATAATAACAATAATAATAATACATTTTATTTTTATTGTGCGTTTCCAAAACCCAAAGCGCTACAGCAACACTGAGAATAAAACATGCAATAAAATACAAGGATTCAGCACAGAGAAATAATAAATCATAAAGACATTACAACAATCAAGAATCTAAGAATATGTTTAAATTATCAGTTTTTATCATCGTCTAGGTTAATTAGTTTAACTAGGCATGTTTGGTTAATTAAAAAGGTTATACTAGTTATTCTACCAGAAAGACCAGGGAGATAAATATGATATTGAATTGCATTTATTTGATGAGCATTTGACAAAAATATCATTTAACAAAACAGGATTTCTTTGGTAAAAAGCCCCGTCCGTAGCTTGAAAAGGAAGCTTGTAGATCCAGCTATGACTGCCAAGGATATAGGCAGGGGCAGAGCCTACACACCTGGGCAGGGCCAACCTGGTAGTGGTGGGGAGGATGGTGGGTGAACGTCTGCGTCATTATCTGCAACCAAATGAATGAAATTAATTAACAGCTTATATATTCATTGTGTCTCGTGGCTTTTGGTTGGAACTGATTGTGATGGGTGATGTGACATTAGGTCTTCCTGATAGAACTAGTGCTAAAAGACATCTCTAGCATCTAGTGGCATTTCACTAAACTGTGAACCAACTAAAATTGAATTCAAAATGTATTTTAGAATTTGGATTAAAGGTATATTTTACCTCAAAATGAACATTTGCTGTTTACTCATCATCAAGCCATGCAAGATGTCAGTGACTTTCTCTTGAGTTTTCCTCATCTTCAATATACTAGTGTAGATTTAATATCTGTGGCTCCTGATGTTTTCCACAGAGAGTGTGGACGCATGTCTTCTGTTGTTCATCAAAATGGCATTTGTGCTTATCCTGGATGCTGTGACCAATATATAAAAAAGTTGTAAACAAACAGCTTTGGGAAGTTTTGCAAAAAACATAAATGGATGGATGGATTAAATTTTTGACTGATGGATTGCTTGGCTGATTGGCCGACGTCTTATTGTACTAAAGAAAACACTTATAGTAAAGGAGAGTGAAGGTTAATGTGTGTTGATGCCAGAATTTTCACTATCCTTTTTCTGTTGTTCTTATTGTATTGTAGAAGATTTGGCTATGTGTGTGTGTGTGTGTGTTCTGTGTCTGTGTGCTTGTTTCCCATTTTTACTTGTCCAGGTGAAGCTGTTCTGCATAATCAGTGTGTTCATGCTATCTCTCCACAGGTAGCCATCTATTAAATACATACACACACTAGCACACATTTCTCATCCAATGAAGTTGCTTCCAGTCGACAGCACTGATCTTCCTTGTCCTTCCGATTCAATTTTTCTCCTCCGCTCCAGAGCACAGGAGCTTTATTGGTATGCTAATACAGTCACACAAAAGTGTGTTCTCTTTAAAATACACCAGCAGACTGGAGGGTGTCATTGTACGCATACAGAAACACAGACAGACATACATCTTGTATTTCCTTTTCAATATTTACTCAGAAATACAAGGATTCTATTACATGTAAACAATATGGCTGTTATAGCTAGTGTAGCAATTTGAATAATGCTAGTCCAGAGCGCTCAATGTCAGCATGTAACAATGGAATCCAGTACTCTCTGCAACCACATAGCAATGACCTGCCAACACCTTGGCAACTGCATAGCAATGCAATAAAGCCAGAAACACACCAGAAACTGTATATTACAGTGTTGAAAAAACAAATCAGATCACCATATCAATGACCTGGCAACCATTAAGCAATTGCAGCAAATCATAATAAGATAAAGACCTAAAAAAGAATACATCCAGAACACCTTAGCAACTGCATATCAACAACTTAAAACCACCCAGAATATATTAGAAACCACAAAGAAATAACATAGCAGTTACATACAACACTTTGGGAACTGCATAGAAATGCATGGAAATACATTACAAAGCAACTCAGAGACCTTAACATGTTAAAACAAATCAGAACATCTTAGCAACTACATAGCAATAGCTTGACAACCACTTAAAACACCTGCACAACTGCATTGAAATGCATTAAACCAGTGCATAAGAAAACACTCAGAACACCTTAGCAACCAGATATCAATAAAATAGAACATTAACTACATACATGCATCATTGGAACAGTTCACAACTGCTTATATATATATATATATATATATATATATATATATATAATATATTATATATATTAGCCACTGCATAGTAACACCTTGGCGACTACAAACCACTACATTAAAGCGATACATTATAAAACACTTAGGACACCTTAGCATCTACCTTTAGCAACGTCTTACCTGTAAACCACCTAGCAATGACCTGGCAATTACTTACAACACCTTAGTAACTGCATAAAAATGCGTTAAACCAATGTGTAAAACAACACTCAGTAAAACATAGCAAAACATTGAGTAATGTGTTTTAAACAAATCATAACGATTTAAATGCGTAGCAACAGCAGGACAACCATTCACAAGACCCTGACAACTGAATTTATGTGATTATTTAGAAAACACCTAGAACACCTTAGCAACTGCATAGCAATGCATTAAAACAAATCAGAATATCTTAGCAACCAAATATCACACATCCATAACATCTTGGCAACTGCATTCATTAATGCAATGCATTAGAACACCTAAACTGCATAGCAACACCTTGGCAACCCTTTCACTGACCTGCAAGTTTCTTATAAGTAGGGCCAGACAGAATCTGCGGACGTTGTTTGCTATTTATGCAGAATGATTTTGGGAGTATCATAACTTAAAACTTAATATATGAAATAAAAATAATAATTTTTTTAACTTTTATTTAATGTTTACAATGCAAATGCAATTGGATCCACTTATTTGGTAAACAAAGCAAGTCTCTCATATAATATATCTACTAAAAGACTACTAAATATCTACAAAAATATTACTTTACAAACTGTATTGTAAAAAAATATGAACATTTTCATATTAGTCAATAATATTACTGAAATTAATTAACAACTGAATAAATATAAATGTACACACATTTACACAAATAAATAAATATAAAGACGTGTGGGCCTACTTATAAGCAATATCCACACATTGTTGTGCAAGACCAACCGATAAAAACCACGCATACACATCACATTTCTTTTGTATCATAATACACTTTCTATAATGGAACGAAACCACTGGTCTGTCACTGGTGTCCTGCTTTCCTTGAGATTCAAGCTAGAGCTCAACTAATGAGCTGAAACTGGGACTCTAACTCTCACCCGCAGTCCAATGACTTCTGCCACTTTTTCTCTGAAAGAGTCCAGTTGGCATTCAGGTAGCACAAAAATAAATGTCTATGACTCAAAAATCTACACTGTGTAAAATGCTGATCTAGCAACAGAGTTTGGGGGAAACAGAAGTGCGAGAAGTCAGAGAACGCACTGATAAGGCTGATTGCAGCACCTATCAAAGCCCTGTGATCCACATTTGTATGTGGAGATCAATGTGAAATCCACTGTCGGCTTTCATCGTGTCAGTGCCAGGGAGGCGGTTTGGGAGTGAGAGGACAGGTAAGACTGAGGGATTGGAGAGAGGTGAAGCGTGTCGGAAAGAACATGTGTTTATGAAGTGACGGCACTGTCTACCTGTCACACACGCATGCGCGCACACACAGCCGTGCGTATCTGTCACACCGCACTGATTAGAGCAGACAGGTGTGGAGGTGCTGGTCAGGTGAGGCCTGCCTGAGGATCTGTGTGTGCGTGTGTGTGTGTATGTGTGTGTGGAAAGTCAGTAAAAGTTACTGGGTCGTGAAAAAGGATGGACATACTCTTCAGGGCCTTTGTTGTGGTATTGGACATGCATCAGTTATTATTAACCATGGTTCCATGTAGGGTGTCACTTTGAAATGTCACTTTGAAGCGAGTTAAGTAACAATTATTATCAATATTAACACTGAAAAAATCTCATCAAATTTCTTGATGTATAAACGATTCAGATGAACAATTTTAATTTAAAACTGATTTTATCAATGAATCAATTTAAATGCCTTTACTCTTTATATATATATACATTGAATGCACTCTTGCTGAATAGCATTAATTTCCTTTAAGAAAAAAAAACTAAATTGTACTGACCTGGAACTTGTAATAACCTGCTAGTTACTTACAATTACAACACTTTGCCAACTGTGTAGAAATAAGTGTAGGGTAAGAAAACACCATGGAGACCTTAGCAACTGCCTCGCAACATGTTAAAACAAATCAGAACACCTTAGCAGCTGCATAGCAATGACCTGGCAACCTCTTAAACGAGTAGCATTGATTTTAAATGTATTATTAATAAGTAACATTTATTATCAATATCAACATTGAATTTTTTTTTTAAATCCCGCCAAATTTCTAGAATTTCTTGAGAATGCTCAAATGAACATCATTTACTTAAAAAAAAGAAAAAATGTTACTCACCTGGATGGTCAGATAGTTTGAGCTTCTGCAGTTAACCAACCAACCAAACAACCAACCAAACCAACCAATTAGTCAGTCAGTCAGTCAGTCAACCAACCAACCAACCAACCAACCAACCAACAAACCAACAAACCAACAAACCAACCAACCAACCAACCAACCAACCAACCAACCAACCAACCAACCAATCAACCAATCAGTCAACTAACCACCCAACCAACCAACAAACAAACAAAACAATAAACCAACCAACCAACCAACCAACCAACAAACCAATCAACCAATCAATCAATCAATCAATCAATCAATCAATCAATCAATCAATCAATCAATCAATCAGCATTTTATAATTATTTCTGAACAATCATGTGACATTAAAAATATAGCTTTATACAGAGATATCTATATAACATATAGCTTTTCAAACCTGCTTACTTTCAAGTTAACATTTCCAGTACACTATTACTTGATTTATAACAAGATATTGAATGAATCTGGGCTCCCAAGCAAGGCATAAGCACAGAAAGGCAGCCAATATCCCACTCGTCTTGACTCAGTAACATTAATTTTGTTTGTGTGTAGGAAGTTGTGGATGAGATGAAAATGCTGTTGACGGTTGAGATCTATTATAATAACTTTCCTGCAGTCCAGTCTCTCATCCACGGCACAGCTGCAAATCCTTCAGGGAAATATCTGCAGTTTCATGGACCAGCTAGCAGGACTCATATGGAAAGATAAATAATATTGTTCTTTCTTTCTTTTGTCTTTTTTTTGGTATCTTTCTTTTACATATTCATACATAGGTGTTAATTTAATCCTTCATTTAGTCTTCCCTCTTTATAAAGCTCTACAATCTACCGTTGTGTTTTTGTCCATCACCCTCCGTGACACAGACATATTCAGGTGTGGAAATCTCTCATCCATTCTTTCCCTTCTCCTCCATCCAGCACAAATGATGGATAGAGTTTATTCCTCTGCCTGACTCTCCAGCAAAGTGGATTTATTTGGATATATTTCCACATCGCTCATGATAAATCTTCATCCTCTGCAGGGCCAGGAAGATGGAGGTGATAATGTGTGTGTTCTTAATTGCCGAATATCCATTGAAGTGACTGTGGTGCTCTTAATATTTAATGCAGCAATTTTTCAAAAAAAAAAAAAAAAAAAGCTCTCAGTGGCAATATCTCATCTTTTCATCTGCTCGCTATAAATTCTACACCGAGATCTTAAACAAATTTACTCTACCTGTAGACAGTCTTTCATCATCCTTTTCCACTTTTCATGGAAACACACACATGCACACACACACACACACACACACAAGGCTAAGGTCAATTACCGTCCCCTCTCTAGCCTGAAACGTTGAGATAAAGCCTGTCATAAAGCACCTCTTTGATTTGCTGTGCCCTTTGGGACTTCTTTTTGTTCAATTTATGACATTTTAAAACACCTCCGCTTTACGAGTTAATTACCAACATATTTCTGAGTTAGAGGGCTTAATGTGTCTTCTGGCTTATGTCCTAACATTATGAACGAATATGTTTTGAGATACTGGCACTGAGCAGACCATCAGTTAATGATATTATATATGGGTCAAAGACAAAAAGGGGTATTCAACCATTAAAACGTTAAAAATGTAATGCAGCTTTAAATAATGACTACTATTGATTGCTTGATTTGAAGAAGACCTTAACTAGAATGTTGTTTATTGTAACAATTTGTATAGCAGAAAATATTGTCAGGCATATTCAATTCAAATTTATTTGTATAGCGCTGTTCACAATAATTATTGTTTCAAAGCAGCTTTACAAAAGGTGCACGTTATTGCATTACTAAATTAAATTTGAAAGAGGTTATTAGTTACCATAACTTTATTAGTTACTAATAACTTTAACTAGTTAACTATATTAAGCATATTTAGAACTTGTATTATTTAATGACATGATAAAAGATTATATTTGAGGATCACAGTGCAGCTCCAAAATACTAATTATTCATTCATTCATTCATTTTCCTTCGGCTTAGTCCCTTTATTCATCAGGGGTCGCCACAGCGGAATAAACCGCCAACTTATCCAGCATATGTTTTACACAGCGGATGCCCTTCCAGCTGCAACCCAGTACTGGGAAACATCCTTACACACTCATTCACACACACAATCATACACTGCGGCCAATTTAGTTTATTCAATTCACCTGTACCGCATGTCTTTGGACTGTGGGGGAAACCGGAGCACCCAGAGGAAACCCACTCCAACACGGGGAGAGCATGCAAACTCCACAGAGGAATGCCAACTGACCTAGCCGGGACTCGATCCAGCAACCTTCTTTTTTTTTTTTATTAGAATTTTTATCTAATTCAAATATAATATAACAATTTCGTATTATATATTTTTGGTATAGGTCTGAATAAGTATGTTGTTTAATATTTACTGTTACATTATTACATATATTTGTTACGTTGAATGACAGAGGTCTGTATTTTGACGGATGTAAACAATAGCAATGGTCCTTACTTATTTCCTGTTTTACATTTTTAATTTCCATAGCTTCCGAGAATCCAAAAAGGTCCACATAATTATAAATAATGTTATGATAACTGTTTTAACGTGAATGTATGGTTAAATTGTCTTTTTTTACAGTTGTGAAATAGTTTGACAACAAGCAGGAAATGTTCATGGGCCAATGACATCACCTCATTGAAATGGTCTATTTTGCAAGTATATAATGGAAGTGGCTTTAAATTTCAATTCACTTTGACCTGAAATTTATATTTTTGGAGCTTTGGTGTTGCCACCTTTATGAATTCTTTGCACTCTTTGTTGTTTGGCTGAGCACCCATTTAGATTGATGTGCGTGCTTTTGTGCATTTTTTCATCAATGCTGAAAGGTTAAAATGAACTTTGAGCTGTTTTATTATGACTAGTATTTCATAGAGCTCACACCCAAATGCTTCACATCAGTACAATGCACCGAGTGTGCTACGGGGCAAGTTTACCATATCAATAAATCCATATGTTTGGTTATGTGATGACCAACATTTTTATTAGAATTACAAATCATGCCCTATAGTAAATATGTTTTCTATTATTATACTGAAGTAAGTCTTTATTAGGCGCAGTGGGTAGCACAATCGCCTCACAGCAACAAGGTCGCTGGTTCGAGCCTCTGCTGGGTCAGTTGGCATTTCTGTGTGGAGTTTACATGTTCTCCCCGTGTTGGCTTCCTCCGGGTGCTCCGGTTTGCCCCACAAGTCCAAAGACATGCGGTATAGGTGAATTGGATAAGCTAAATTGTCCGTAGTGTATGAGTGTAAATGAGTGTGTATGGATGTTTCCCAGTGATGGGTTGCGGCTGGAAGGACATCCGCTGCGTAAAACATATGCTGGATAAGTTGCCGGTTCATTCTGCTGTGGCAACCCCTGATTAATAAAGGGACTAAGCCGAAAAGAAAATGAATGAATGAATGAATGAAAGTCTTTATTAATCAATAATCTGCCTCTGTTGTGGTAATATTTGTATAAGAGTTATGTACAAGTGCGTTTTTGGAATAGGGAGAGGCATGCTTTTCCAATGAGCCTATGCTGAATTCTGTTCATGTAGTTCATTTCAAACTGTTCTGAAACAAGCTGACTTTTGTGGCAACTGAACAAATTCTCATTACCTTGCTAAGTGTTGAATAGCAGCCCTGTGGCACTGATTGGCAGTCAAAGGTGATTTTCAAAACACATTTTTAGCCATTTTCTCCTTTTAAACTGTCAGTTCAGATGGGATTTCGATAAAAAAAAAGAAATAGTTTGACCTAGACCTTTTAAACGGGAGATAAAGAAATGATATTTTCAATTCACACAACAATAAAAACCACCTACTAGCTCCCGTGACCTCGTGTCCTTATGTAAAACAATTACAGTCTCAATAGGACCTTTGTCATGAATCATTAGACATCAGCATGGCAGCAGATGACATACATGCCTGTGTCTTACCTGAGAGAAAATAGATGTTTGCTCAGTAATGGAGAACGTGGCCTTATCATTATCACGGTGAGGTTTTTGTAATGGATTTTCGACTTTTGAATAAAATGCAGTTGCGTAAAAAAAAAAATGCAAGTGGACAGAATACCTTACAGTGATAGAATGGTAATGAAAATTCACTCTCTTTAAAAGAACAGAGATGCTATTTCCTAAGGTAAATCACAGTTATTATGTGCAACTTAGTGTTAGATATTAGATTTGTATGAGGCATTGAGATTTTAATTGCTCACTTTCATTATGATGGTGTATAGACATGTTAGAAAAGGTTTTTATGAATAAAGCTAATGAGGCAGGAGAGAAAAAGGATAGCAGAGGAGATTTCTGTATCAGAATCGAGCAGGATCATATATTGTCTTTCGCAGCACGTCAGCTAGTCACGGTGTAGAGATGGTGAATAATGCACAGGGGGCAGAGAGAGGGAGACAGAAACTTTGTTTTTTGTGTGATTCTGAAGTTGATTTGGTTTTGTGAGGCCTTGGTGGTTCAGTCTGTGGCAGTGTGATCATATTTAAGTCTCTGGAAACTCAAAAATATTATTCATTCATTCATTCATTCATTCATTCATTCATTCATTTTTCTTCGGCTTAGTCTCTATTTCAGAGGTCGCCACAGCAGAATGAACCGCCAACTAATCCAGAATATGTTTTATGCAGTGGATGCCCTACAAGCCTCAACCCAGTACTGGGCAAACACCCATACACTCATTCACAAACATTCATACACTACAGCCAATTTAGTTTATTCAATTCACCTATACTGCATGTTTTTGGACTGTGGGGGAAACCGGAGCACCCGGAGAAAACCCACGCCAACACGGTGAGAGCATGCAAACTCAACACAGAAATGCCAACTGGCCCAGCTGGGACTCAAACCAGCGACCTTCTTGCTGTGAGGCGACAGTGCTAACCACTGAGCCACCGTGCCGCCCAAAAGTATTATAGTAAAACTTTAAAGGGAGAATTTAGAGGGTAAATTATTTATTTATTTACCAAATAAAATGAAATGTCATCAATTATTTTCTCATGTTACAAATAAATATATTGTAGAATTAATGATGAGGGTACAGAAATGATGAGCTAATTTTCATTCCTTTTCTTCTTTTTTAAATACAGTGTTTGGACATGTGGACAAGCTATATAAGCCCATAAAATACACATGGATCATATAAACTGCAAAATAAATGCTGGATTTACATTTATAAAACAGTTTTCACTCAGAAAATGGGAAGTAAATGTTATAAATAATTAAAAGTAAAATATTAAAATTAGTCACAGCAAGAAGGTCGCTGGTTCGAGCCTCGGCTGGGTCAGTTGACGTTTCTGTGTTTGCAATGTTCAATGGACTAAGCTGAAAAGAAAATGAATGACATTAAAATTAGGGATGTCCCGATCGGGTTTTTTTGCCCTCGAGTCCGAGTCATTTGATTTTGAGTATCTACCGATACCGAAACCTGATCCGATACTTCTATAATACATAAAAAAAGAATAAAGAAGAGCGAAGAAACAGATCCAGGATGTTCCTTATGTTTTATTTAATTCACCTTATTTTACCATTCAACAACTCTGTTAACAAACAGAGCACTTCTGTGAGGTAGCTTGAACTATCAAGTAATAAATAGCATAAATTCTTCACTTTTGGACTTTAGTGCAACAGTAAATGTAAAAAAATATTATATAAAAACAAATAGCATCTCAACTTAAAATACCCGGCAGGCAATCCCAAGTTTACATATCTCACAGTTTGCTATGGCAATATTGTCGTCATCAACTTTATAATACCTCCAGACCGCAGACTTACTCGCGCTTTCCACTTCAAGCTGCTTCCGTGTTCTACTTTGCCGGCATTTTACCAATAGCGTCTCTGCAGCAAAGTGATGTCATGCCGCACGCGTTGCTGTTTCTGTGTGAAGTCAAGAAAGAGGTCTAACTCTTGTATTTTTATTTACATTTTACTACATTTTTAAAGTCTGGCTTTTACGCTATGAAATATATATGACTATTTAACACTTCACAATAAGATCTCATTTGTTCTCAAATTAATATTGTGAAATATTTTATTTTATATTAGCAGCATTAAATAATACTGAATGAAAACCGAGTGGGGCGACGCGGTGGGGCAGTGGGTAGCACTGTCGCCTCACAGCAAGAAGGTCGCTGGTTCGAGCCTCGGCTGAGTCAGTTGGCATTTCTGTGTGGAGTTTGCATGTTCTTGATCCCAGATTAGTAAAGGGACTAAGCCGAAAAGAAAATGAATGAATGAATGAATGAAAACCGAGTGTTCAGTTTCACTTCATAAGATCTGTATGTGTTTTAAGGGCCATGTAAATATAGTTTTGCCAGTATTTTATTTATTAATTAATTAATTAGTTTATGTATTTATTTAGACTATTAAAGTGCAATAGACATTGATTTGCATGTTTCCAATTTTCCAGGACCACAATTTCACCTAAAATCTTCTTTAATGTTCTACTGAAAAAAAGAAAAAAGACCCCTAAATGTACTAAATACTCAAATTAACCAACATTAGAACTTTGTTAGTTTGATAACAACTGCAGTTAAGTAATGTTTACAAATGAAACACTATTACCAGTATTTTAACAGCTTTGTGTGATGAGGAGACCAACGAATGCTATTCATAGAAATATCAACCCTCATTGGTTCTTATCATCATGCATCATAATGTACCATAATTAAATGCATGTAAGCCTAACAAAAGTTATGGGTTTGGAACAAAATAAGACTTTTTCAGGTGAGCTATGCCTTTAAGAGTATATGTCCACAGAAATGACTGTGCATGCATAAGGCATTTCTACATCTGTTTCTGTAATGCGGTACTTCAGGTCTGGATGCGCACAGTATTCCATCAGGAGCTGTAAATCCCTCTAGTGCCACGTTTGAGGCCCATCACACCCCATTTGCCAAACACAGAGACCGTCCGCCCCCCTGAGCAACATCAGAATACACTGTATGTCTGCTCGAGTTTTTGATGCTTGATCACACCCTCAGATTGCCCTCTGGGAGATGTTCTCTGAATTATAATACAGTTGGCATTCTGTATTTTGCATCGGCTGCAGTAGTTTCCCCTCTCACTCTGTGTCATCACAATCGCTCATCAAACCTGGCTTTCTGACGCGATGTGACTGAAGGGATTGAGCTTCTAAAAGACTTGAACTTCGAAGTACGTTACAAGTTCAAAACAACGTAAGAGCTGTTGACAGCATCTGTAACACGCCATAGACAATTAACACAGAACTGTGACATATTAAACTTTAATAACTGCATTATGCTATTACATGGTAGAGCTATTATGCTTCTTTGAAGAGGATTTAAAAGCAGAAATGTTAAATGTATTTTTCCCATGAAAGTTGTCTTGTTTGTGTTTTGAGTTACCTAAATTAGCCTAAATTTTTGAGGTCATGGGATTTTTGTAGATACTGTAGATTTTTTAAATGTACTGTACACTTTTATGTTGCTACACAGTATTTATTTACTTACTTTTTTTTAACACGCTGGTTTATGTAGAATGCTTTTAATAATATAGAATCCTAAATCATATCAAATAAAATCTACACACATCCCTTTTTAACTTGAACTGCGTCCCAATCATCACAAATACTACAGAAGACCTATTGGAACCCACATGGACCCAAGATTCTCACAAAAATCAGTCAAGTTTGGTGAAGGAAAAATCATGGTTTGGGGTTACATTCAGTATGGGGGTGTGCGAGAGATCTGCAGAGTGGATGGCAACATCAACAGCCTGAGGTATCAAGACATTTGTGCTGCCCATTACATTACAAACCAGAGGAGAAGGCAAATTCTTCAGCAGGATAGCGCTCCTTCTCATACTTCAGCCTCCACATCAAAGTTCCTGAAAGCAAAAAAGGTCAAGGTGCTCCAGGATTGGCCAGCCCAGTCACCAGACATGAACATTATTGAGCATGTCTGGGGTAAGATGAAGGAGGAAGCATTGAAGATGAATCCAAAGAGTCTTGATGAACTCTGGGAGTCCTGCAAGAACGCTTTCTTTGCCATTCCAGATGACTTTATTAATAAGTTATTTGAGTCATTGCAGAGATGTATGGATGCAGTCGTCAAAGCTCATGGGAGTCATACACAATATTAATTCTTTTTCCACTGCACCATGACTTTATATTCTATACTGTACATTATTTCTGTTAAGTGACAAGACTTTTGTCTAAGCAAAGTCAGACCTTACTGTCCTAATTAAATAATTACAAATCAAGGCATGATCATATTTTATTTTGGTAAAATAAGCGTAATCTAGAGGCCTTTGCCTTTCATATGAGCCACTTCTGATACTAAATGATCAACTAGAAGTCAAGTTATTATTTGTTACTAAAACTTCAATACTTTCAAATTTGTTACTTTCAATTCAATTCAATTCATGTTTATTTATATAGCGCTTTTCACAATATAGATTGTGTCAAAGCAGCTTAACATAGTTCTAGTAAAGTCCAGATTTCAGAGTTGAAGTTAAGTTTAGATTAGTTCAGTGTGGTTTAAATTTCACTGCTGAAAGTTCAAACACTGTAGAGCAAATCCACAAGTGCCGATCCAAGCAAGCCAGCAGCGACAGTGGCGAGGAAAAAAAAAACTTCACCAATTGATGAAGTGAAGGGGAAAAAAAACCTACAGAGAAACTAGGCTCTGTTGGGCACGGCCATTATTCTTCTGGCCAAACTTCCTGTGTGGAGCTGCAGTCTAGGTGCCGGAGGCTGGAGAAGCTGGACGTCCATCGTGGAGAAGCTGCAGGTGTGAGTAGGGCACCGGCGGGAGGTCAGGCTGGCCCACAGGAAGCGGGGACTCGTTTGTCACAGTGGTCATTCAGGAATCAGTCTCATGCACTCCATTTTTCTTCATGACGACCACAGCAACAGCTCGGGATACAACCTGGTCCAGGATTATGGATAGCTTGGGATCATCTCTTCACAGGTCTTGGATCGCATCAATGGCGCTGCATAGTCTCTAGGGACCTCGGAATGAGTATCCCCAGGTGGAAATAGAGAATAAAGAAAATAATTAGCATAGCTGCTGTTCATAGTGTATTTAAACGAGATGCAAAAATGGAGTGTTATAGATGAAAATAGCAGTTAAATAAACAAACATAGAAACAAACATGTAAAGCATGTGAGAGTTTCTAACACAATGTCTGCTGTATTGAGGAGTGTGTCCTACAGGTGGTTGTCAAGCCAGCTCACCTGTGTGGTGCACAATCATGCATCACTTTTCAAGATATATATTAATATAGTATTGATTATAGTATATTATTGCTTTGTTTTGTTTTTCTTGGTGCTCTACAGTATCAGGTGACATTATTGAAAGATTAATTGAAAGAAACTGTAATGAATGTTGTTATATATTAGTTTTGACCTGAACATAAGACCCGGCAGGGGGTAACCACTGAGTAGAAACAAGGAGGAGAAGAAAAATACCCAGCATAAATATTATGTTCTCTTTTTGTTCAACAGAAACAGCCCAATCGGATCCTCACCGGAATCCAATTCCCCACAAATACTTTTGTTATTCATATCCTGCCTCTATATATTAACAAGAAATACTTCAAAACAGAATTGCAGCAGTCCCTCGGGATCATGGGAAATGTGGGTTTACCAGAATTGTTGATTTCAAGCATATTGGATTTAACTTACATCTGCGGTCCCGACTCCAACACTAACAATAAATAAATCAATACGTTTACTGCAAGCAACAACTATAAAACGGTTTAATGTAAATACATCTGAGAGAACGAGAAGCCACATGATTGGCGATCAGATCTTTTGCAGTTGCTCAAATGAAATATGTATTTTTTTTTGTGTTGTATGTTAAAACAAAGCGCTAGCAGTTAAATAGCTGACATATTTATCAAACAATGAAAATTGTGAGCGTAATTGGTGCAAATAGTCACAGATATCTCACTCTCACACAAGACTGCTCTGGAGAGAAGGACATAAATAAGACATTTTAAATCATTTGGAAAAGCAGCCACTGTTTCAGGGGGGAAAATGTGATTTCTTTAATTAATTTGAGCATCTTAGAGAGGGAAGACGAGGCGATTTGCTTGTTGGGATAGTAGCACCCACTGGGCAACAACATATGGAGGCTGCATTTGGCTTTGGGTGGCGTTTAATGAACTTCTCATGATTATAAGATCCGATACCAAAAATAGCTCCCAAAGGACCTGAAGGAGGCCTGCATCTACAGGAGAAGCAGACTTCGTGGTGTAGCTCTAGGTTGTATCCCACTGTGATTCAGACTTGCAGCAGCACAATAACGCTCATCTGCTGACAGCCAGATGTTTATCATGACTTTTCCAGTCATGTTTTCTTGTA
The DNA here is from genome assembly GCA_903798115.1 of Danio jaintianensis. Lineage (NCBI taxonomy): Eukaryota > Metazoa > Chordata > Actinopteri > Cypriniformes > Danionidae > Danio > Danio jaintianensis. The sequence goes on from CAIGQV010019356.1 coordinate 4,237,748, forward strand.
GGCCTGGCTTTAGGCCATCTTTCCATTTTGAGTATATACAAGAATGGAAATTTTGTAGAGAAATGATAAGGGTGGCATTAATTACGTGTACATGAATAATGCAGCTTTGCTTGTCAGATGAAGGCTTTCAGTAATCTCGGGGTCATTATTAGTTGCCTTTAAATGAGCATATTTGGCAGCATTTCTTTTCTCAAATTAGTGTGGAAATTTAAGCCTCTAGAGCTATAAAGTGCATGATGGAAGAATTAAGGATAGGGTTGCAATAGTACACAAACATTCTTTTTTGATATGTACCACAGTTTTTATTCAATTCTATTCAAGTTTATTTGTGTAGCAGTTATATAGTAGTGTCTTTTGCAAAATGGTAATGTCTATGTGTACAAGACATGTTCAATGAAGTGTTTGTGTACAGTAGAGGGGAAATATACAATAATTAAGGCATCATTAATAGGTTACGTATAATATAATCAATACGTAAGCTTAACCAATGCAAATGTTTAGAGAAATGCTCTTTTCTAGAGTTCATTTCAACAAGTTGTGGACACTGAATGACTCCTGAGGTAAATGCAATGCTATAGACCATTTCAATGTGGCGATGTCACTGGCCCGTAAACATTTCCTGCTTGTTAACAAACTATTTCATAACAGTAACAAAAGGCAATTTAATCATATCATAATATTAAAACGGCTGCCATAACATTATTTATCAATATGTGGACCTTTTTGGATTCTTGGAAGCTATGGAAATTCAAAATGTAATACAGGAAATACATTAGGACCATTGTTATTGTTTACATCCCTCAAAATGGTCTATATGACATTGTTAATAAGCTGTTCTACTGATGTCTTTTCAGAGTTGTAACATTGACTGAGTGATTATATGAAGTTTGAGAGTTTATTCATGGTTATTTGGTGCTATGACTAGTAGTAAAGAGGAATGAATGTTGAGGAGTGAAAGAAAAAACAGGATGAGCCTTTGCCATCTGTTGCTGCATTTTCAGTGCATATTCTGTCAAATTTAATAAGAGCCTTATCTACTTATGATTCCCAATCTACTCTTGACCATATACTGCTTTCATATTGTTTATCGATGATATTTCTGACTACAATTAATACACTATTTTGACACTAATATGAACAATGGAGGCTTATTGGAAATATATGCTTCAGACTACATTTTTATGAAATTACTGTAGAAAAATGTACTTCAACACACATTTAACTGCAGTTTCTAGGTAATACTTAATTGATGAATAAAGCATTGTTTTCATGCAGTTTTTGCACAACACCAAATAAATACAACGTAACCACTTAGCAGTGTCTATGATTTGTAATCAAATAAGTTTGCCTCACCTATCTATCTCCATATGGACAACTTTTATGGTGTAGTCAGTTTGCTTGATAGCTCAGTTTGCATGTTGTTGTACTAAAAAGTGCCTGGGTTGTAGTTCGAGCTTCCACAAAAGAGAAAAAAACCTATGTAAAATCAAGGTAAACTGCATGCAATTGTACTTTTCTATTTTTGGTTTTGCTTTTTCAGTGGTTTGCTAGGTGATCTGTACAAGAAGCCCTGTCTTTTTGTGGATATGTTCAAGAAGGACATGTAACTGAAATGTTTAACAAAACACACCCTAAGTAGCGTATTTCAGATTCACAGAAATGTAGACAGCGCCCTCTAGTGGATTTGTCATCTGAAACATGCTACAAAGCGTAATCAGAGCAATGTATTTTACGCTTTGCAGAAATGTAGCCTGAGGCATATATTTACAAACAGCCTGGGTTGAATATGGAACTGGTTTGATTAGCTCAATCATAAATACATCTTGTTGAACTGTTAATGATATTATTTTGGTTTTAAAAAATTGCTTATGTATATCAAGCACTCCATTAAATACCATTTTTATTCATTAGATCAACTGTGAAATCACGCACATGTGTTGTCGGTTATCATTGTCAGGAGTCAAGAATACATTTTGTTTCTTTGTCCCTTTAACCTGAATTAATGAAGTAACATTTTTAGTCTTTCCCTATTTATATTTATCTCCATTTCCACATCATTCCCTCCCTGCATGACTATATTTGGAGCCGTCAACCAGATGCACCGTGGGCTTCTGTGCGCCACATTCTGAAATGAGACGTGAGCGAGCAGGTACATAAGCTGCCAATGACAATGTCAGATTCCCAGCATGCAAAAAGCGAGGAATCATTAATAACCATCCCAGGCAGTCTCTGCGCTCGGGCACCGCGTTCACCACAACACATTAAAAAGTAACGATGATTTATTCGTCAACTCTTCTGTGGATTGTTTCCAGGCAACCTGTCGTAAACGTAATGATCTGAGCTTGATAAAAGGACTGGAAGGAGACTTAAAAGGGAACGGCGGACGAGCGTGGGGGGCTGGAACTGGAGAGTTTTGCTGCGCTGTCAGGTTTTTTTGTGTCTAGAAAAGTGAAATGTATTCACAGAGGACGCTGTTTCGTAAGACGCATCGGCTGGTGTTCTCTTTCATTTTAATGGTGCATTTTGTTCGTGCACTTGCTGCTGCCTAAACCGACCTTTTGTTTAAAGATCAACAGATCTGTGCAGGGATTAGAGAACTCGTTCTCCAAATGACTAAGAGCAAGGGTAGGTGCTTTATTTGGAGGGGAATGGCTGCTTGAAGAGCCCGTTTGACTGGAGAGCAGGGAAACAATGTGATGGAAGAGTTTTGAAGGGGAAAAGCGAGCTCCCTTTGGAGCTGTCACCTTGTCTTGACGTGCATGGCTGCAGATGGCATGCTGACCAGAGGAGGCTGACAGGTGGAGCTGCCCCCCCCCCCCCCCTCATTCAGGCTTCCAGAAACACCTCCCAAATACACGACGCTGGCTGGGCACAACCATCAAAGTGTGTCCAAAAAACGACACGCAGTCTGACTGGAGGAGGGAAACAAAGAGACGTGAAAGTTTCTCTGGTTTTAAATGGAATGCAGTGCAAATGAAATTACATTTGGTGTTGGCCTGTCAAACATTTCAAAACAAACCTAATTTGATTATTAATGCTGCGTGCACTGTAAACTGTTTCAAACCACTTCAGCATGAAAACCTTTCATTTCTGCATTAAAGTACTGCGCAAAATCAATTGGGGACCCAAATACAGTGGCATTCGAACACTTGGAAGCGTATAAATACGTTACATTTATACACCGTAAGAAGCAATTAGTAGATTTTACTTGAGTAAACATGAGTAAACCCATTGCTTTTAAAGCGATTAGTGGACTTTACTAAGAAAAAGTAACACTTTTGTTTAAGTAATAATTCACACCATTTACTTCTGACTTATTATCTGCCTATTATTATTAACATATGAACTGTTTATTAGCACTCCCTTTTTTTTTTTAAGTAATGTGAACTTTTCTTTTTTTAGGCAAAAGTTTTACTCACTTTTTTAAGTAAACTAACTAATTGCTTTATACAGTGTATACAGTATGCATTACCAGGCATACAGATTGGAAACATTAATGTTTTGAAAGACATTTTGCTCATTAAGGCTGCATTTACAGTATTTAATCTAATATAAAATAGTGTGAAAAGTTATTTAAATTTTGTGTAGCTGTTGTCTATATTGTAACGTGTAATTTATTAATGTGATCCATAGCTGAATTTTCAACATAATTACTGATACTCATTACAGTATAATATCAGCACCAAGTTATCTTTTTAATTGTTAATTTAAAAATAAAACGGGCTTTGAAGTAATTTAGCAAACTAATGACATTTGTGACTATGGCTACATGTGAAATTTCCAACGCAATCTCATGGCAATTCGTAACTTTTTGATTTAGTGGTTAATTCGTATGAATTTGTATGATCTAATTCGTACAATTTAGTACGATTTGCTCAACACCCAATGACGGTTGGGTTTTGGGGTGGGGTTGGGTGCCATGACTCCATTTTAAAATCGTACATTTTTGTACGACTGAACTCTTATGAATTAGCCACTCAACTGACAAAACGTAAAATACTTACGTTCAGATCAGGCTGGAAATTTCACACTCTTTTGAGTAAGTACTGATTTTAAGTAATTACTTCATAACTGCTTAAAGAGTATGGTTTTTATACATGTATTTTGAAAGAAATCCAACTTTAATGGTACCCTAAGTAATGCATTTTAGATTTTCAAAAATGTACAAAGCGCCCTCTAGTGGATTTATCATCTGAAACATGCAATGAAATGTACCCAGAGAAACGTATTTCATGGTTTAGCAAAAATGTAGTCTGAGGAATATTTTTTTAATGACCCTAGAATGAAGAAATATGAATACAGTTTCCATTTGGTCAGTTATGTTGCTTTACTTCCTTATATAATATTATTTTTCCATGGCCTCATAGGATAGTAAAGTTCTTTTTGAATATGATGTAGGTCATAATAGGAGACTTTGCTTACTCTGTTACATGTATGAGCACTGTGAATACGGATAGTTATTTTGTTATGTGCTGTATTCTCATACTCATACTTGTTCATTACATCACATTCAGTACAAACTACTGTAGTTTTTTAATGTAATGTTTACTGAATTAATGAAATGTTTACTTAATGACAATGCAATCAGTATATTGATTGTAGTTTAAGTTGATTGTTGGAATATTTTGAACTCTCTTAAGCAAAAGAAAAAAAAAACGCTGCTCTGTTTTTCCACCCCATTGTTGTAAAAATTTCTGCTGTAATGATCCCACAAAAACCAAGTATTTTTTTTTACTCTCACACATTCAAAAAGCTCTGAGTTAACATCACAGATCTGCAGTCTACTGAGGCGTTCGGGTGCTCTGAGACTCAGGCTGCTCCGTGTGACTTCATAATTCACGCATAGCAATGTGCTCCTTGGCCTTTTCCAGTCGAGGTCATCTGGGACAGAAAGGTCTTCCTCTCTCGCTAGGAGGGGAATAACAATGTTGTAACCTTTTTCAGGATTTGATTGAGTGGTCAATTAAAATGTATATCATGTACTGTAACTTCATACTGGCACCATTGCAACTGAAGTCTCTGCCCACATTTTTTCCTCTGAAATAATTATAACTAATGAGACGCTTGCTCAAATGTTAAAATTAGCACTTTTATGCACAAACGTCTCTGATTGAACACTGTGGACATCATTGGTTTGTTTTAAAATTTGTAGAAAGCATTTCCAGAATGAAATACTAGAATACTGAGTTTACATTACACTCAAAAAATTACTTTTGTTGCTTGTTCAAACTACTTATTTAAAATGAGTTGAATCATTACGCTTGTAAAGTTGTTTTGAGACAACCTAATTGTTTCATGTTGAATCCACTTAAATTTATAAAAACAATGAAGCTAACTTAATCGATTTGTATTGGGACAACATGAAGGAATTGTGTGGAACCCAGCATTTTTTACAGTGTATAACTTTGCATATTTTGCAAAAACTAGTTAATTAAGTCCACATAAGGACAAAATTTTAAACACACAAAGACATCTATTTAAATGCATATAGCTGGTACTTTAAAGAAGATTCATTAATTTTCCTTCGGCTTAGTCCCTTATTAATCAGGGGTCACCACAGTGGAATGAACCGGCAACGAACCAGCATATGTTTTACACAGCGGATGCCCTTCCAGCCGCAACCCAGTACTGGGAAACACCCATAGACTCTCACATTCACACACTACGGCCAATTTAGTTCATCCAATTCACCTGTACCGCATGTCTTTAGACTGTGGGGGAAACCGGAGCACCCAGAGGAAACCCACGCGAACACAGGGAGAACATGCAAACTCCACACAGTAATGCCAACTGGCCCAGCCGGGACTTGAACCAGCAACCTTTTTGCTGTGAGGCGACAGTGCTAACCACTGAGCCACTGTGCCGCCCTTCAAAGAAAATGTAAAGATGTAATTTTTTTTGTGAGGATTTTACCTAAAAGAATTTAACCTAACTAATCAACCATCTCAACCCATCCCTAAGCAATCAAATAAGTTTAGTGCATTCTGGGATACAGTATAATGCACATTTTTTGAAAAGGTTCATCTAAAAATGCATGGACATTTGCATACTGAGAACAAAACACGTACCAGTTTTTTCAGTAATGGTACACGTTGTGTCATAAGCTGATATGCAAATTTAATGCAGTTGATTAAACCATAAAGCATCTTTGTTAATTATTCTGTCTCTTCTCTAAGCATATACTAAGCAGATAACGCACACATTAATATTTTATTGCTAATTATAATGTCTTTCTGGAGTAAAGGAAAAAACTGTTATTATATGATGGTGGCAATAAATTGTTAAATAAATTTAATATGCAAAGAAATGGGTTTTATACATATTATTATTATTATTATTATTATTATTATTATTAGTAGTAGTAGTAGTAGTAGTAGTATACATTTTTTATTTATTTATTTATGTATTACTATCTGAATGACTTGACAATATTTTAAAATAATAATAATTTTAAGCTTAATTTTTGCTTTTTTAATAATAGTTTTCTATTATATGTTTCATAATAATTCAGTTGCTTACTCCCAGCCAAGGCTAGAAAGCATTATTACTGTGGACAAAAAGAAACAAAGAGCATTAATAAAAAAACAAACAAACATTTAAAATCATGTAAAATTGCATTGCGATAGTTCGGTTTCTTGGCCCGCATGTACAACTAGGCTTGTTACTCCAGCAATCCTCACACAAACACACCAGCATTCAACACGTAAGCTCTTGTACGTCTCTTTTGATTCCTGCTCCAACCTTTTCTGATTCAAACGGTCTCCAAGTCTCTTCACAATTGCCCCTCACGGCCCCCCTCCTACAACAGATTGCTTACAAGCACTCCCAGTTTTTCCGTAATATCCCGAAAGCTCCTGCAGAGTTCATGAATATAAGCACTATTCCCCTGCACTCTTATCCAACTCCCAGCGATCTGCTCTCCTCCGCGCCGCCCGCCGTTTGATATATCATGATCCTCGTTGCGTGAAGTCATTACGGCAGGACGTAGCGAAAGAGAGAGAGACACTTTGCACTGTTTTGCTCTTGGAAGGTTTAAATGATTGGAATCCCAGAGCTTATGATTGACTAGGGAAGAGGGAAGGGTGATTGCTTTTTTCCCTGTCCAGGCTGAACAATAACAAGACAGCCTTGGAGTCATCTTTTGGGAATGAAGTGTGTGAGGGTGGCTCATGGCTTTTCATTTTTACTGTGTGTGTGTGTTTATTTTTTATTGAAACAATGTAGTGTATATCTCTGCTCAGTGTCCATTTTTTAACCTGTTTATGTCCAGGAGCTACCAGCAAACAAATGTAAAAAGTGGCTGTTTCCACTTGTGGCAATTATAATGAGCATCTGAAAAGAAGCTGTTTCAATAGACAGTGCTCAGCATTAATATGTATGTAGGATGCTTAACAATATTATATTTGTGCATATACATTTGATGAGTCAGTACCAAAGTCAACTAACTGAGATCTAACTAACTCTCACTAAGATCATGATGCAAAAATTAATACACTTAAATGAATATGTTAGGGGAAAATATTAAGTAATATTTAAATAAATAGACAGGGTAGCACAATCGCCTCACAGCAAGAAGGTCGCTGGTTCGAGCCTCGGCTGGGTCAGTTGGCGTTTCTGTGTGGAGTTTGCATGTTCTCCCCGTGTTCGCGTCAGTTTCCTCCGGGTGCTCCGGTTTCCCCCACAGTCCAAAGACATGCGCTATAGGTGAATTGGGTAAGCTATTGTCTGTAGTGTATGTGTGTCAATAAGTGTGTATGAATGTTTCCCAGTGATGGGTTGCAGCTGGAAGGGCATCCGCTGCGTAAAACATATGCTGGATAAGTTGGCGGTTCATTCCGCTGTGCGACCCCAAATTAATAAAGCGACTAAGCCGAAAAGAACATGAATGAATGAATGAATGAATGTTTGCGGTTTTATTTATTTATTGCAATGACTCAATAATTTAAATGAGTTATCTTTTCATTGCTAAAGATGTTAGGTGACCAAACTGTTTAATACAATAGTTTTTTTTAAATGCACCAAAGATTTTTAGCTTTATTACATTAAAATTTTCATTTTCAAAAGGAGGTGTACTCAGTTATGTTGATATATACATGTATGTTAATATAAGGAAATAAAAAAGTAACTTTATTAAATTAACTTTGCATTATTTTAATGTTACATTTATATTAATGATGCAAAAATCCACTTCAATCTATTTTTTTTTTTACATTTTATCTTTATCTTTTTTCTAATTTAATTAGTTAAATAATTGAGTAAACTAATATTTATAGTATTTGAAGGTCATTTAAAGGTTATTTATCAATTTAAATAATTAAAACAAAAAATCTGTAGCATATAAAATATAGTTCTTAAACTGTCAAACTGACAAACACACAGGTTCATCAAAATATAGGTTCATTTAAAAAAAATCTTTTTTATGGTTTAAGGTTTATCAAAATATAGTTATATTGATAAAAATGATTGCAATTTAAAGTTTTATATAGTTGGATATGTTTTAAAGAGTAATTTATTTCAGAGGCTCAGTGCTGAATTTTCAGCATCACTCACAACATCTGTCTACGGCAAATCTATCTATGGATATGGATAGGAAGTATAGACTGTGGCGTGTTTGGCTCAGTTGGTTGTTTCAGGTTATTGTGTACTACAGGAGAAAGTACAACAACCGCAAACACACAAAGGGATGAGCAGACAGACGGCAGCTTCGGTCTCACAGAGAGGATATTCCTTTTGATCTGTCACATCTCTCTCTCTCTCTCTCTCTTTCTCTCTCTTTCTCTCTCTCTCTCTCTCTCTCTCTCTCTCTCTCTCTCTCTCTCTCT
>CAIGQV010019356.1:4246579-4273256 GCA_903798115.1 Danio jaintianensis
TCTCTCTCTCTCTCTCTCTCTCTCTCTCTCTCTCTCTCTCTCTCTCTCTCTCTCTCTCTCTCTCTCTCTCTCTCTCTCTCTCTCTCTCTCTCTCTCTCTCTCTCTCTCTCTCTCTCTCTCCATTTCCCCTGTTCCTTTTCCACTTTCACTTTTCTCCCTCAAGATCAATGCAAAATCACAACGTCTTCAAACCAAATGTATTTTGCTGCATTTAAAACTCTTGCTGATGTTGCCAACCACTCCCGCTTGAAGGAATAGTTCACCCAAAAAAATGATGAAATCATGTACTCACCCTCTTGTCATTCATCCATGTATTACTTTCTTTCATATTTGAACGCAAAAGGGTGATTAAACATAACAAAAAATTCGTTTCGGTGAACTATCCCTTTAAATCCTCTTCTGCCTCCTCTTTTATTATGTGCAACACAGCACTTTAACGAAGCATCCTTCCCAGTATCCTCATGAAAATTGAGTTTCCTCTTTATATAACCTCCTCTAAAATGTTCAACTTTGCCACACAATGACACTTGACCCATCAGCATGCCCTTGGCTAAAATACAGTAGCAGTCCAGTATAGCAGAACACTGCTGTGTTTGAGTGTTTTCCAAATTCAATGCAATGAAGAAGGTAAAAGCTGCTTATGCTGAAGCAGAATGTACAGTTGAACTCAGAATTATTAGCCCCCTATATATTTTTGTCCCCAATTTCTGTTAAACGGAAAGAAGATTTTTTCAACACATTTCTAAACATAATGGTTCTAATAACTAATTTCTAATGACTGATTTCTGTTATCTTTGCCATGATGACAGTACATAATATTTTACTAGGTATTTTTCAAGATACTAGTATTCAGCTTAAAGTACACTTTAAAGGCTTAACTAGGTTAATTAGTCAAGTTAGGGTAATTAGGCAAATTATTGTATAACAATGGTTTGTTCTGTAGACAGTCGAAAAATGTTGCTTAAGGGGAATAATAATATTGATGAAAAAAACCCAACTGCTTTTATTCTAGCCGAAAAAAAACAAATAACCGTTTAACTGCCCCACCAAGAAAAAAAAATTGGATTGCATTTCCTAACTCCTAATGTCGCTAGTTAACACACTCAATTATATACTTATTAAAAATTTACATATTTACTTATTATTTACTGATTTAAAAATGATTTTCTTTTTCAATTCAAGTTTATTTATATAGCGCTTTTCACAATGTAGATTGTGTCAAAGCAGCTTAACATAGTTCTGGTAAAGTCCAGATTTCAGAGTTGAAGTTCAGTTTAGTTTAGTTCAGTGTGGTCTAAATTTCACTGCTGAAAGTTCAAACACTGTAGAGCAAGTCCACCAAAGCACAGCTCCACAAGTCCCGATCCGAGCAAGCTAGTGGCAACAGTGGCGAGGAAAAAAAAACTTCACCAATTGACGAAGTGAAGGAAAAAAAAAAAAAAAACTTTCTGTGTGGAGCTGAAGTCTAGGCGCCGGAGGCTGGAGAAGCTGGACGTCCATCGTGGAGAAGCTGCAGGTGTGAGTAGGGCACCGGCGGGAGGTCAAGCTGGCCCACAGGATCAATGCGGGGACTCGTTTGTCACAGTGGTCTTTCAGAAATCAGTCTCATGCACTCCATTCCTCCATGACAACCACAGCATCAGCTTGGGATACAGCCTGGTCCAGGATTATGGATACCTTGGGATCATCTCTTCACAGGTCTTGATTTCTAAAATATCAACCTCTACCAAATGGTTGATATGTCGGTTTATGGTAAAGTACCAGAATTAATACATATACTATGAAAAAATCTGAAAATATGAAATGTAAGACCAATTTATTTAAAAGCATATTCAAAAGAAAACATTTTTGATACTAAATCATCTGTATTTTTTTAAGTATGCTATAAAATATTTCAGATTCTCATTTAACTTGTTTTTTTTACAATAAAACCAAAATCAAGTGTAGTAGTGCAACAGGATTATGTTTTTTTTTTTTGTTTTTTTGTAAACCAACAATGCTGTGTAGTGTAAACCATTATTTAAAACAGTCAAAATATGGTCAACCATTTGGTAGAGCAGGCAGTTAAAGGGATAAGACTTTCACCAGAAGAAAAAATATTATAGGAAATACTGTGAAAATTCCTTGCTCTGTTAAACATCATTTGGGAAATATTTGAAAAAGAAAAAAAAAAGTACAGGAGGGCTAATAAGTTTGACTTTAACTGATTGAGAAACTTCAATATGATGTCAGTTATCCTCAATGATTGTGACTGCTGCAACCATAAGATATTCTTTGGATGCGATTGCAACCCAACGTGAATGTCGAGTCCCAGCGTGATTCTCAAACTCTCGTTTCATGCTGCGCAGAGTACAACAATTGCACTTTTATACGCATCACCTAATTAAAGGGAGAAGTTTTAAAAGTTGCATCCAGAGTTAAATGCTAAGTATTGTTTACCGCTGCAACAAAAAAGAGACAGTAATTAAAAAACACTCTGGAGAGAAACGACCCAACATCTGTTCCCAGTGTTAATTTAATTGATTTGAGTCTTGTCACCACATGGGGCAACTCAAGTCTTTGGGAGACTTTGGGTATCAAATACTATAAATGAATTAAGAGCACACGATGCAAACTTCCTGTCCACATCCAATATTCTTTAATTGTGTTATGTGCTGTGAAGACTTTTTTATTTGCAGTGACTATAGCTTTATGATCAACTTTTTTATTTTATTTTATCTTCATTCATTCATTCATTTTCTTTTCGGCTTAGTCCCTTTATTAATCTGGGGTCGCCACAGCGGGATGAACCGCCAACTTATCCAGCATATGTTTTACGCAGCGGATGCCCTTCCAGCCGCAACCCATCACTGGGAAACATTCATACACACTCATTCACACACATACACTACGGACAATTTTAGCTTACCCAATTCACCTATACCGCATGTCTTTGGACTTGTGGGGGAAACCGGAGCACCCGCAGGAAACCCACGCGAACACGGGGAGAACATGCAAACTCCACACAGAAATGCCAACTGACCCAGCCGAGGCTCGAACCAGCGACCTTCTTGCTGTGAGGCGAACGTGCTACCCACTGCGCCACCGCGTCGCCTTTATTTTATCTTATTTTATTTTATTTTATTTTTACATTCATTCATTAATTGTCCTTTGGCTTAGTCCCTTATTTATCAGGGGTCACCACAGCGGTGAACCGCCAACTATTCCAGCATATGTTTTATGCAACGGATTCCCTTCCATCCGTAACCCAGTACTGGAAATTATTTTATTTTATTTTATTTTATTTTATTTTATTTTATTTTTTTATTTTTTTATTTATTATTATTTAATTTAATTTTATTATTATTATTTTTTTTATTATTATTTTATTTTGTTTTGTTTTTTCATTTTATTTTATTTTATTATTTTTTCATTTTATTTTGTTTTGTTTTATGTTATTTTATTTTATTATTAATATATTTTAAAAACATCAAACTATAATTAATTGCAGTTATTTAATTTAGTATTTAAAATTGTACTATTGTTTTTTTATTTTATAAAAAAATAATTGTTATTTTATTTATACTGTTTTATTAACTATACTTATTAAAAATTTACTTATTATTTACTGATTAAAAAATTATTTCTTTATTTGTTATTTGTACAATGTGAACAATCCTTTGCAGTCCATTTCATTATTATATTTTTTTTTTTCCTGAGATGCTTATATTAGTTTTATTTATTTAGTTCATTTTTTTATATCAATGCATCAGTCAGGATGCACAGCAAGCAGATATATCCAGCAAGGCATATATCCAATGTTTTGTGTCCATCTACACTTTCTTTTAGCCTCTGATGGGTTTTTTTTTTCTCTTCGATTGGATGGAGGTGTTTTTGAAGGTTGGTCGTGTTTTCTTGGTGGTGCCACTTTTACCTACAAATGACCATTGCATGGAAGGTCAGTGAGTTTTGAAAGCAAAGTGTGAAAATATCTGAACATATTCTCTGAGGAAAAGCACAGACTCTTTAGGACTTTAATAATAGATTGATCTGCCTGCTGGTTTTTATTGTTTTCTTTCATTGTTTTCTTCCATCTCCTCATATATTCACACAAAAGCTTTGGCTAGTGATTTTTGTTTTTAATTAATTTATTTTTATTTATTTTATTGTATTTATTTATTTTTTATTTTATTTTTATTTATTTTATTTTATTGTATACTGCTGTTTTCCCATTTGCTCTAAATCCCGGATGACCATTAAACTGCTTTCTTTACAAAAAAAGCATCATCACATCAACCCAAAATGGGTCATCATATCATTTTCAATGTTTCAATGCTGATATCTAGAATGCAGAATAATAGTCAGCCGATATATGACACCATTGCATTACTGCGAACGAGATACACTTTGCTTTATTTCATTTTTCACTGTTGTTGTTCATTCCCCGCCTCCGTCTTTCCCTCATCTGAATATCTCCGTTTAAAAACCTGCGCAGCTGGGTACGGTGGACACCTATTGATATGTTTATTGCTTGCAGTTTCTGTAAGAGCACGAGAGGGATGGTGGAGGTGATAAATGTTGCGGGGCGTTTGGGTCTGAAGAGATCGCGCCAAAGCAGCACAGCGGCAGTACTGAAGATTGATTTCTCTTATGCAATTCTCCCCAACGTCTGCGATTAATGGCCCTCTACGCTTGCCATCCATCAGTATCTCCCCTTGCTAAACTCATCCAGCCTCCAAAAGCCCACCTATGGCACTGCAGTGTACCCCACGGCCATGCATTAGCGTGTGGCTAATGCTTTCACATATTCACCTCTTTCTGTCAGATTAATGATGATACTGTTACCCCCGCACCTGTCCACCAGGCAAATCCCCTATAACACCTTCCCTCGACAGGGGGCTGCGTGTTGAACACAGACCCTCACTGACTGAAAGTCAAAGCACTGGACATATGTCTGCGTTTAGAGCTACTCTAGTGAGGCTTAGCCATGCCGGATTTACTCAAATCTGCTTAGATGACACCTTTAGATAAGAGCCAGTTCTGATTAAATATAGATTAGCTGTAATCTGGCTTTCGGGAACAGAGGGTTGGGTCATTAGTTGTTATTTTATTTTTGTTATTCTAATTCACTTACCTAAGATTAAGTGAAATACTTGAGCAACAACACACAACGGTACAAGTCAATGTCATTTTCCTATGGTCAATGTTTGGTCTCACTTTATATTAGGTGGCCTTAACTAATATGTACTTACACTGAAATTAATCATTCGTTGCAATGTACTTATTGTGTAAATATATGTTTTTACATTATGCTTGATTAAATACCTGCATCAAATTACATCCGTAATTAATTTCTAACCCACATGAAGGCTTGGTTCTTTATTTTGATATATAATATGTTCATAGCAGAAAATATTGTGTTCCATTCAATATAAATATTATTTAGGGGAAAATCATCAAAAATGCTGGGATGTGCTGGCGGGGAAATAAGTAAAGACTCTCCACTACTATGCTTGAACAAACAGTATTAGTTGTGTTTTGTTGTGTTGTCTCGACCATTGTGGACTGCATCATCAGATTGTGAAATATCTGAAATGGATATGATCTAACTCAACTTGTAGATTTATTTAAAGATTGAAATTTGATCCATGTGAAGTACAGTATGATGAAATCTGCATATAACTAAATGCCAAGGATATCCAGGAGTAAACATTGGCTTTTTCACAATCTTTAGATTTTCTTTAACATGCACAATATCCTCTTCACATTTGGGGATATGTATGTACAGTACATTGTATATATTAGTCATAATATTTAATCATGAAATGGTTTGATTTCATTTTTGCATTTTGAGTGTTATTTGCACATCAATGTGGCATCAAAGTCGACACACCTTGCATTGCTAAGGTTAATGGTTAATCAATTAATTTAAGCAAAATTTGGTGCCACTTTATATTAGGTGACCTTAACTACTTGCATCAGAAAATAAATACAATGTACTTACTGTGTTCATAATGTATTGCAGAACACTTCTGTTGAACACTTCTTACCCATGCTTAAAGGTCTCATGAAATTGGAGTAAAGATTTTAGATGTTGTTATTGTTGTGTTAGTTTTAGGGATATCTTTAAGCTAGTGTGCTCCAAAACAGTGACAAAATCCACATGTAGAAGATATAAACCTGATATAAACATCCAAAGCTTGCAGTTTGTCACTTTCGCCAAAATGGATCAACATTTTTTTTGACATCACCTCATACTTCAGTTTCTCATTAAATCTTCTGACACATCAAATGCTCTCTAGCATCTGACATCTGATGCCCCCATCAAGACTTTTCATTTGATGCACTTGAGCTCAACCACTCTCATTGACAGAGCGGTGATAAAGAAATGCCATAGGCTGTTTTTTCATAAAGGAGAGGAGCTACTCTATAGCTATGTTTCCATCCACCTATTTTTATGCGCATTTTGCATATGTGCATAAAAAACAGTTGATGGAAATGGCAAGATGCGCATCAATTTTGAAAATGTGCATAAAAAACTAATGTGCATAACTTAGTAGGATAAACTTATTATTCGATAAGAAAAAATTTGCATAAACTACGATGGAAACACTTTTACCGAACAAATTCCAGTATGCGCATAAAAAAAAGTCATGTGATGATAAAAAGTGTGTGAATGGACAAACCAGCAGGCTGAGCACACTGTGAAGCATCTGAAATATTATTTTGGTCAATCTAAAACGCCGTAACCATTATAGTATCAGTATTATTATATTATTAATGACCTCCAGAATTGTCCAGAGCGTCTGCGTTCTGCGTCTCATGCCTTCAAGCGTCACCACGCGTTCATTGTGTGTCGGCATTTGTCTTCTGAGGCGCAAGTCATTTATTAAATAAGGAAAAGATTCACGCGGCTTCCCCTACCTCAATAAATTCCATTTTTACTTTTGATATTTGGCGCCAGTTAATCAGGAAGTGATGAATTTGTTCTCTTTGACTCATTGGATGGAAACGCTGCTTTATTCCCAAATCTTTTATGCGATATTCCAGTTTTGCGCATAAATTTAATTAGCATCTTTGGATGGAAATATAGCTTATGTCTGGCTCTGTCTTCGGGTTTCAGTTAAGATTACATCAACTTTTGAATAAAAAATGCACATTTTAAAGCACTTCATGGGACCTTTAAATCAACTGTTGATTTAATCAAAACAAATATGATCGTGGATTAGCCATTTGCATCCCTATTTCCAACCAATTAGTCTGATGTGCTTCATCTCCAACACAATGCAATGGAATAAGAGATGCTTCATTCTTTGTAAATCTGAGTCTCCCATGTGAGGACTGAGCCACTAAAGCTGGAAATCGCGGATGTCTGTCCTGGACGTGACACAGTTCTCACAATGCTTAAATTGCTCCGCATTCAGGAACTCTCTGAACTTTGAAAATGAAAGCGCCCTAAGAGAACTGACGCGATGTAAACTCTCTTAAGATGCTAAAACTCCCTTTGACATGAGGCTCCCTCAAGATTCATCCAAGGCCAGAGTCACAAACCAGCCGCCTGCCTCTTTTATGCAGTTCTTCTAATCTGGAGGAATTAGTGGGAGAGATTTTGTCCAACAACCCCACTGGAGCCACTGGCGACTTTCTGATACTGTTTGTTTCACTACACAATATTGTTCTAGGATCTCGTATGCATCAGAGGATAGTTGTGAGGCTTAGTTTGTGTGTTTGTTCAATGAAAAATTATTGCCATTTCGAGTAGTGGTGGACTGCAAGAATTTTCAGAGGTCTTTGACTACATTTAGAGATCAAGTTAATCTTTTGTAATGTCAACATTATGCTATGAGTGATAATGCATTCTACTGTGAGACAGTCATAATTCAAGGTTATTTTTACCTCTCATGTGACAATGACTATGGTTAGACAGTATCAATAATTACAACAATGACTACTTAAATAGTGCTGAAATGAAATTGACATGAAATCATGAAATGAACATTATAAGGACAGCATAAAAATGTTTTGACTGTAAAATGTTGAGAAATCAGAGGCCCATTTGGCAATGTTAAATGATTAAAAAAAATTGAATTTAAAATAATAATACTACTAATAATTAATATTATTAATTATATAAAATATATATTATATAAAATATATAGAATAAACACTGGTTTGGTAATATTTCACAATTGTGTTGTTTTATGTTGTGTTTTTTTCATCAGACAAATTCTAAAGTTCAATAGTGACAGGAATGATCAAATATTTTCATGATTTATACACATTTATTAAGTAGTGCAACTGATAATAACAATAAATGTTATTTATTCCCAATTCTGCAAATTGGAATAGATTCTGCATCAAGTGGCATAATATATAAATGGAAATAGTAATAATAATAATAATAATAATAATAACATCAATAATAATAATAATAATAACAGCAATAATAGCAATAAAAATTCTGACTTCATATCTCAGAATTCTGACTGTGATTGTGTTTTTTTCATCAAACAAATGCTAAAGTTGGAAACATGCATTAAATAGATCAAAAGTGACAGGAATGATCAAATGTTTTCATGATTTATTAAAATGTATAAAGCAACTGATAATAACAATATGTTATTTAAGCACCAATTCTGCAAATTGGATCAAGTGGCATAATACATGAATGGAAATAATAATGATAATAAAGATAATAATAATAATAATAACAACATCAGTGCATCACGGTGGCGCAGTGGGTAGCACGCAAGAAGGTCGCTGGTTCGAGCCTCGGCTGGGTCAGTTGGCATTTCTGTGTGGAGTTTGCATGTTCTCCCCATGTTCGCGTAGGTTTCCTCCGGGTGCTCCGGTTTCCCCCACAAGTCCAAAAAACATGTGGTATAGGTGAATTGGGTAAGCTAAATTGTCCGTAGTGTATGTGTGTGAATGAGTGTGTATGGATGTTTCCCGGTGATGGGTTGCAGCTGGAAGGGCATCCGCTGCGTAAAACATATGCTGGATAAGTTGGCGGTTCATTTCGCTGTGGCGACCCCAGATTAATAAAGGGACTAAGCCGAAAAGAAAATGAATGAATGAATAATAATAATAATAACAATAGCAATATTATTAATAATAATAATAATAATAATAATAGTAAACAACACTGAAAACATTCAAAATCTATGAAAATTTATAATCTATCAGCCATGTCTTTTTGCAAAGTTTGAAACATTAAAGTATCTATTTTAATAATCATTCTAGCTAGTATATTTCTTCCTCACTAATGTCAAGTTGACCAAAACTGATCTCAAATCTTCCCTTTTATTTCTGTGTGTCCCTACAGATCCAGTCAATGGACCGCAAAACGTGAATGTGGTGGACATCCGAGCGCGTCAGCTCACCCTGCAGTGGGAGACGTTCGGATACGCTGTGACCCGCTGCCACAGTTTCAACCTGACCGTTCAGTACCAGTATGTGTTCAACCAGCAGGTGTATGCAACAGAAGACCTCATACCAACCTCCTCTCATTACACGCTGAGGGGACTGAGGCCGTTCGTGACCGTCAGGCTCCGACTGGTGCTCGCAAACCCTGAGGGCAGCAAGGAGAGCGAGGAGATCGTCAAACAAACCGAGGAAGACGGTGAGTGGGATTAAGTAAGATGGGATAGATACTGTGGGATTTATATGGAAGCCTTTGCCGCTTTATTTCAGACTTTATAACCCAGAATTGTGACTTTATATGACAATTCTGCCTTTATATCATGCAATTTTGACTTTATTTCTCAGGATTCTGACTTTATATCTTGGATTTGTGACTTTAAATCAGAATTCTGACTTTATATCACAGAAATTTGATTTTATTTCTCAGAATTTAGATTTTTTATCTTGGAATTGTGACTTTATATCAGAATTCTGCCTTTATATCACGCAATTTAGCATGATAAATTGTGGATTACTTCCGCTGGTTGATGTTTTAATTAGTGCTTTTAATATGACTTGACACATCATACATAGCAGATATTAATATTTAGAAGAGTTTATCCTAGGGGACGATTTTGGGAGTTTTCAATTGGGGAAAAAAGAGAACTTCAGAATTGCAGTTTGTACTATAAATGATTTTAAAAAAGAAAGATGTAGATGTTTCCTTCTAGATCAAGATGTCATCAACTGCGCTGCAAAAGTGCTTTTCTTACCTTTTTGTCTTGTTTCTAGTTTCAATATCTAAACATTGTAGACAAGCAAAACATATTAATAAATAATAATTATATGTAAAAAATAATATGTAAAACTTCATTCATTCATTCATTTTCTTTTCGGCTTTGTCCCTTTATTAATCTGGGGTCGCCACAGCGGAATGAACCGCCAACTTATCCAGCATATGTTTTACGCAGCGGATGCCCTTCCAGCTGCAACCCATCACTGGGAAACATCCATACACTCCCATTCACACACATACACCACGGACAACTTTAGCCTACCCAATTCACCTATAGCGCATTTAGCTTGTTTTAATGTAAAACTCACTTCATTCTGACATATTATTTCTGAGAACAAGACAATATTTTTTGCTTGTCTAGACGATGTGTCTTGAAACAAAGAAACAATTTTTTTTTTTTTGCATTGTGTATTGTTTGCCTTTTGTTTTTATAATCACACCCAGAAAAAAAATCGATCAAGATTTTTCTTGATTTGCCTTTATATCTGTTATCAGCTTCCAGGTTATGTTTATCATATTCAAATCTTCAAATCTCTTCTCAGATGGCATGTTTACTGACTACCAGTTAATACCACTTGAAAAAAACAATTCTCAAGAAAGAGGAGAATACTGCAATTTTTGCTTCAAACTAATTTTAAGACCCAGCATTAATTTTCATAATTTTTTTACCCGAGTTTTCCACTTTATAATATGATCACTTCACTAATTACTGTCAGTAATCACATTAGTGATGATCACTTATTACTTCATTTTTGAAGCCCATCAACATTTAGCAGATGGACAACACAAGATGCCAAACTCTCCATCCAGTTGTAAATTGACTAGATCATCACGGTTGAAATGTTTTCAGCATAGTGTGATTTTACTTTTGAATCCTGATATATATATACATATATAAAAAAATTTTTATAATAATAATATATATATATTTTTTTTGTATTATTAAAGCTAATATAAGCTAAATTTAGAATTAAACTTGAGTTTGCAGATGAGTGATCCTGAATTTCTCTCTTAATTTAAAACATTTGGTTCCGTTACCAAGCATACTAATGCATGCTTGCAATGGTTATTATAATATAAAATAAGTAAGACCTGAGTGAAAATTACCATGGCTACTTAACAACAACTAAATGTTCATGTAATGTTGATTTAAGTGGAAATTATTTTATCTTGCGATAGAAAGAGACCATGGAGTGTTATGAGAGACATGAAAGCAAAAACAGCAAGCAGAATATCGATTGCTTGGCTCAACAATTAAGTTTACTGGTCATTATAACAAATCAAATAACAGATTATCCACTGTTATTAAAATATTCCAGAGAGGCATGTTAACCATTTTTTGTATGTTATACATTTTATTTTCTCTATACAAAGAAACCCAGCAAAACATACTTTCAAAACACCTATATTTAAAATGTAATAGCCGTTTGTTGTTTGTTTTTTCAGATTTTTTAGCTTTATTAGAAAATTACAAGAGGCATAATATGAGCTTTATTAATACACTTATCGTCTTCTTCTCATCGATACCTTGAAGGTTGTGTAAGGAACACTTATAATGGAGCTTTAAATACGAAAATCATAAACACTTGGGATTTAATCTCACTAGATCGTTGAATTGTAGATAGATCAAATGTATTAAGTACTAACCTTTCCCCAGAGAAAGGCTGGAGGTTAATACGGGAAGTAAAACAGCTATTATAAGCCGGAACGTCCTTTCATTGCCAGTATTCTGTGTCAGGAGCTGTTCTGTTATACTATATTGTTGGTGGTTGTTGCTTTTGGCTAATTGGTTTCACAACATTACATAGCTCTTTTCTTGGTCCTCAAACAGTTCAATGATCCTGGCCCATTATTTCAATTATCCAATGTTCTGATGAGTGACTCTTACCTCTGGTTCTTAAGCGCTGAAGGGCCTTTGGTTTTGTTTTTTAAGTCTTTGTCTTGAAGCGGTCACATGTTTTGCTTTTTTGTTTTTTTAGCTGAATGCAATCCTGAAGCTTTTCACAGCCCGTCAGTGATCTTTGAGGAAAATGCTATTCAGTTGTGGTCATTTACTTTTGTGCTTTAGTCAAAAATGGGACGATTTAGATTTCACCAAAATGGTTTAAAAGCAAACTCGGCTCTTTGTTTTATTTTTCATAGCATACGTCTTTCTGTCATTCAACATTAAAACATATAGTAGGAACAAATAAGCTCTTTTTTTTAGCATTGATGCCTAAAAATAAACGAAAGCTAAAGAAGCGCTTTTCAATTCAGTTTCAATTCAATTTTTTCAATTTTCTAATTAGTGGAGCAGAGTTGTAATTCCTTCCAGGGTTGTTTGAATGATTATATACAGGAAGCATATGTTAATTGTGCAATTATCACTGTATAGTTAGTAATTTCAGACTTTTTTTAGAGCACAGATCTTACAGATGATATTGGTAATGTAGTATACACATGCATTCGACTGAAATAACTGTTGAGATTTAATCAGTGATGATATGAAGCTTTATACATGTTGTGGTTTAGTTTGTGAAAAATGTATGTAGTGTAAATTGCGAAAAACATTTAGTGTAAACTGTATGTAAATTATACGACAAAAATAACAACAGCAAATATATTTTTAATTTTTTATGTTACTTTAACTTATTTTATTAAGTTAATCAGGTTTCAACTAATGTTTTTATGTTATACAAAGTTTAACTTAATATTTTTTGTATATTATTATTGAAATAAGTTGAGATGACTGGGACATATTATTTGATTTAATAATAAAAATTTAAGCTGCAAGAATGTTTTTACAGTATTTAAAGGTTTTTCATAGGTGAATTGAATAAACTAAATTGGCCGTAGTGTATGTGTGTGCATGAGTGTATGGATGTTTCCCAGTACTGAGTTGCAGCTGGAAGGGCATTCGCTGTGTAAACCATATGTTGGATAAGTTGGCGGTTCGGTCCGCTGTGGCGACCCCTGATGATTAAAGGGACAAAGCCGAAGGAAAATGAATGAATGAATGTATGAATAACAGCAAACTAAATTCAAATAAATTATCTGCTTTAATGTAAAAAATTTCTTTAGTGGAAATAAAATGCCAAAAAAAAGGTAAAATAATTTTTATGATTAAAATTATTGCCATTCGACATACTTAATTTGACCCGTACTCATTAAAATATAGAAAATAATAAGACAACTTTTATTACCTTTTGATTTATTAAAGACGTCTTGCTGGATTAAAATTAGGGTGTTTTGAAGGATAGTAGAAAAAATATTCAAAAAGGCAATTAGTATTTTAGGGCAGCACCGTGATCTTAATATAAGCTATTTTAATATGTCATCAAGTGATTCTTGTTTTAAATATGGCTGACATTTAAAAAAAATTTTTTAATAAAGAATTCTTCTAATTATCAATGTTGAAAACCGCTATAAATATATTTGTGTGAAAACCATATTTTTTCTGGGCTCTTTTGAAATGGAAAAGAACAGCTTTTATTAGCAATATATATTTTTTTGTTGTTGACCAATTTAATACATGCTTACTGAAATGATATTATATATTATCTGAATAAAGTGTCCTAATTTACCTGTATCTAGTTATTATATTGTTAGTGATTTTCTGTAGAGTATTTGTTTTCTTTTTTTATACAGTAAATGTTGGTTTTCAGCAATTTGTTGTTTGAAAGGCAGTGACAAATGTGGCATTTTGTGGATTGTATTTTTTAGTACAACACATTTTTTTTACTGCAAAAAATATTGTATTAATTAGATTTTTTTTTGTTTCTAGTCAAAATAACCAAAAAAAATCTTAAATAAAGAAAAGTAAAAGTTATAGTCTTGTTTTCAGAAATAAAAAGTCAAAATTAAGTGATTTTTTTCCCTTTAAACAAGCTAAACAATGGGCTTAGCAAAATAATCTTGTTTTTTGCTTACCCCATTGGCAGATTATTTTGCATGTTTTAAAGAAAAACTCACTTAATTTTGACTTGTTATTTCTGAAAACAAGACAATATTTACTTGTCTTGAAAATGCTTCTTGATTTGTTTGTTATTTGTACTAGAAAGAAGACAAAAACTCGAAGTAAGAAAAGCATTTTTTGCAGTGTGCACTTTCTAAATGACTCAGTATTTAGCTAAAACTCATGTGCATATTAAATTGTTCAGTAAGAGTGAAACTAGCCATGATTATTGCAGAACTCTTTTATGAACATTATCTCGGAAGGATTTCATGGTTTAATAATGCATCCTCTCAGATCTCAGCAGTCGTAATGCTCACAGTGAAAGTGTTTGCATTTCTACATATGAGATTGTCAGTATTGTGCATTTGAGAATTGCTGGAGTTCTGTAGAAGTCAGAGAAGTAAATGGACACACAGAATTGCTGGACCGTATAGTCTCGCTCTTCCTGAAGAAAAGCAGCACATATGAAACAAAGATGATGAAAGCCATCTTCCTTTAATCCATCCGTTCCATTGATGTGTTGCAGTTAAAAGCAAATCTCAGCATAGAGCACGCTAAAGCTTCACAGTCTGTGAAAAGACACCGTGTTTTCTCCAGCGTCTCCGAGCGGCGCTTAATTCGAACATATCCCAGAGGGAAGCACTCAGACTCCATTTACAATTAATTCCTCTTGCCTTGTTTTTTAAATGCTGAGCAATAAAAATAAAGCCCATTGTCAGGCCTTAGATTATTAGATTATAGCGTATAATTCAGTTTTTTTTCATGTTTTTGATGAGCCTGGTTTTTGATATGGATAGAACTCTGTTGGTTATTCAGTATCTGCTCTTGTCTGATGTTTTTCCTTTTTTTATGTTTTTTTTTTTGCATATGAAAACCTATAATTGCTGTCCTTTGTGTTAGCAAATTGACGGACAGCTGCAACATATCAATAGTGGAGCAGTTTGGTCTCTCTGTGTAACCTTATATGGTGATAATTGCAGGAGGGTGAAATTAACATGAGGAGCGCAGGCAGTTTTTTTTTACCTTATTAGGTCAACAACAACAACAAGCCCCGTACATGCTGAAACCTGCTGGCCAGAAATAAGCATAAACAGGAACAGAGTGCATTCGGAGAACCAAATAATAAGCAAAACTGACAGTTGCAATACACATTAAAACTTAAAGTACACATGAAATCAAAACTAACCATATTGATTTTGTTAGCTCGCATTGCTAGTTTTGCTCATCCGTGCATGTCATTAAGAAAAATCTTTTTTTTTTTGCTATTGTAATCTAAAATTGAAATCTGAAAATGCACTTCCTGTTAGTTTTCAGTTAAATTCTCAGATTAGGTCTGTCTGAGGTATTGGGCGTGGCTAACATACTTAACCACGCCCCTTCAACTGTCAGTTTTGTCAACAAACAGAAATGGTGAGGAGGAGGAGGTGTCTGCTAGGTTGTAATAACTCTCCCCAAACACTTTTCCCAAACTTTCTGAATTAAATGCCTACTTTACTACGTCCAATCAGCTCGCAGTAGAAAAAACAAGCCACCCCCACTGTTTTCTCATTTAATATTTCGTTTCTCTAGGAACTGCATCACAATCAGTGTTGGGTAAGTTACTTACAAAAGTAATAGATTAGAAGTTACTGATTACTGAAAATCGTAATTTGATTACATTACTAATTACTTCATGTAAAAAGTAATCAGATTACTAATTACTTAACTTTGAAGTTACTTTTAAAGCATATAAAAAACCTAAATAAACTGCAGCTCAGTAATTTGCAGTAATTTAATATTCACTGAAAAACATTATAATGGGTTTAACACAGCAGCTAAAGAGATCATTTTAAGTTTTGGGCGAACTATTTAGTCGTTTTCTTAATCTTCACTTGTTCCAAACCTGTTTGCCTTTTTTTTGTTTTGTTTTGTTCTTTTGAACACAAAAGAAGACATTTTGAAGAAAACTGGATACCTGTAACCATTGACATTCATAGTAGGAAAAACACATAGCTCACTATGTCTGCGGTTGTGGAGACAAACTGTAAACTCTCAAATGTTGAGTCAGTGAAATCTTGAATACGTGAGTGTGCCACGCTCCTTGAGTGCCGTGTGCACATCCCTCCTAATATGCGTGCACAAGACACGCCTCCATTGGAAATAACGAACTTGCGCATGCAAAAGACTTCTCTTCAGATTTTCAGAAGTTACCTTCACTTCCAATTCTGCACAAAAATCCAATTTAGCCTGTTTAGGCTGAGTTGGGCCACTGTGTTTTTGGGCGCCGGTGTCCTCCTTGGCGACGGGTTTTGTCGTAGAATGCTTTCTATTCAAGTGCTTGAACAAGTTGCTGGTCGAATTAAAAGCAGTCGAAAGTTCTTTAGAGACTGGACATCAACTGCAAACTTGTTTTTACGCTCAATGAAGTCAAAGTAATGTCTGTATTTCAACTTGAAGAATCAAGCACTCTCGTCAACAGCTAATTCACAGCAATTTCCAGCTATTTAAAAGCAAAAGCTTATTAACTGAGGTTGCAGCTGAAAACGTGATTTAAAAAAAGAAAATACTGTTTTCTAAAATCTATATTTGTAACGTAAGTAACGCAATTACATTGACTTTAGTAACTGTAATAAAATTGCACAAATTTTTTTTATGTAATTCGTTACATTACTGCGTTCCATAAAGATGTAATTAGAATACAGTAATTGTGGAACGCGTTACACCCAACTCTGGTCACAATATAATTTTTTTTTTTTTAAATTGCAGCTTCCGGTTCATGTGGACTTTAAAGAGAGAAAGAAAAAAGTTCCTTTCTACTCAAACTTAATGAAACATCACTCATAGTCTTCATGAGAAGCTAGCTAATCAGCTGGATTAATATGTAAAGCAGCGTTTCACCCACATGCATGGTTAATATGGTGGAAAAGATAGTGGACAGAGGATTGGATCTAATTATTGCTCATTGTAACTGATTTAATATGGTTTTTGGCGAGTGCCCAATCAAGATATTTGAGGAATTGTTGAAAATATCATTTCCCTGGCCTCACTTTGCTGAATAATATCTGACATCGAGCACCTCAGCGAGAGAGCAGTTTTTACCTTTTCTTTGATTAGCTCAATTCTTTTCCCATTGAAGAGTAAATGCCACTGACTGTTAAGGCTTTTAATAGTGATTAAGGGCAAATATTTCAACCTTGGAGCCTTTTGAACTATTAATGAGCTCACAATGGAAATGATCAGACAGAATGTTTTCCAGCATTGGCGGGATTTACATTGAGCTAAAAACTCATGTGCACGTTAAATTGTAAAACGGTAACATATTTAAAAGAAAATGTCATTAGTGCAGGGGTGGGCAAAGTCGGTCCTGGAGGGCCGGTGTCCTGCACAGTTTAGCTCCAACTCTTATCAAACACACCTGCTTATAGATTTTTTGTGATCTTGAAGACACTGATTAGCATGTTCAGGTAAGTTTGATTAGTGTTGGAGCTAAACTGTGCAGGACACCGGCCCTCCAGGACCGAGTTTGTCTACCCCTGCATTAGTGAGTTAAAGAGGATTTTCAAGATAAAATCTTATAGATCCTATAGGATTTCAGGAGTTGTAATGCTCACAATCAAAATGATTGTATTTTAAGATTAGATTAGTTTAAATCAAAAGACCAAATGACTTTTCTGCTTTCATTAATGATTATCTGGACAAAAAAAAAAATATATATATATATATATATATATATATATATATATATATATATATATGGGGCAGCCTGGTGGCGCAGTGGGTAGCACGTTCGCCTCACAGCAAGAAGGTTGCTGGTTCGAGCCTCGGCTGGGTCAGTTAGCATTTCTGTGTGGAGTTTGCATGTTTTCCCCGTGTTGGCGTGGGTTTCCTCCGGGTGCTCCGGTTTCCCCCACAAGTCCAAAGACATGCGCTATAGGTGAATTGGGTAAGCTAAATTGTCTGTAGTGTATGTGTGTGAATGAGTGTGTATGGATGTTTCCCAGTGATGGGTTGCAGCTGAAAGGGCATCCGCTGCGTAAAAAAGCATATGCTGTATAAGTTGGCGGTTCATTCCGCTGTGGCGACCCCAGATTAATAAAGGGAATAAGCAGAAAAGAAAATGAATGAATGAATGAATATATATATACATATATATATATATATATATATATATAATGTTTTCAAACTAAAAGTGCAAGGCCAGTGACAAATACTGTAATTAGTTTTTACTCTCATTTACAGTAGATTGTATTTAATTTCTAATACAACATTAACAGTGTCAGTGTACTGTTTAAAACGAGTTATAATTTAATTAAAACACATTAAAGTATTATTCAGTGCATTATTCAAATGCCATTACTGGCTAAAATTGTATTGACATTGACTAGGAATTATATTTATGTTTTATGTTTATATATATACACAGTTAAAGACAAAATTATTAGCCCTCCTGAATTATTTGAATAATTATGCCTTCAACTGTATATAAAGTTTAGCTCAAATTGTTTTCCACTGAAGAAAAAATTCTAAGGACTTCCAGTTTTTAATTGTGATTGAGGCCAAATATCTTAACCACTGTATACTTTAAACATGAACTTGGTAACATGCAATTAAAAGGAAAAACATGAAAGAAAGATATGAAATACAATCTTTTTTCAACATAAAAGAGATTTACAAAATTAAAATCCAAAGGCAAAGAATATGTATTCATTTAGATTATATTGACTTTCCAGGAACAACATAAAGTTTGAATAGTTCAGGGATGTTATTTTCTTCTGTTAAAGCAAGTCGGTGTACTTTTTAAACGAATCAATATTTAACTAAAACTCATCTACACAGTCAATTGCTATTCAGTAACAGTGAAACTTTTGGAAGATAATGCCATCATTGCGTAAAACAATTCTGTGGGCACTGGATAGAAATGATTTTTATATGTTTTTAATAATGCTGCCTTTCAGAATCAGATCTCAGTAGCAATGGTCATAGTACAAAAAGAAATAGGATCATAGATTAGCTCAAATAGTTTCCAATTGAAGAAAAACTCCCAAGGACTTTCAGCTTTCAACAGCGATTGAGGGAAAATATCTTAACCTCTGTGTGTTTTAAATATGATCCTAGTTACAATCGGTTTTCAAAGAATTAAAGTAAAGAAAAACTAAATATATGAGATAAAACATTTCAATAAATAAAAAAAGAACTTTATTTTAATTTTAATAATACTTCATTTTTTCAGTATAAATGAGATTTGTGAAATAGAAAGTGCACATAAGCTGTATTTACTCTCATTTAGATACACTTTTACACTACAACAGAACATTTTATTAGCTAGTATTAAAGCTATTTTAGCTGTTAAGGCATCATCTCAGATCTCAGTAATCATACATTCATTCATTCATTCATTTTCCTTCAGCTTAGTCCCTTATATGTCCTGGGGTCCAGCATGTCTTTGGACTTGTGGGGGAAACTGGAGCACCCTGAGGAAACTCACGCGTACACGGGGAGAACATGCAAACTCCACACAGAAATGCCAACTGACCCAGCCGAGGCTTGAACCAGCGACCTTCTTGCTGTGAGGCGACAGTGCTAACCACTGAGCCACCGTGCCGCCTCAGTAGTAATCCTTACAGTAAAAAAATATATATTTTTAAAGATATGATATTAGTTCAAGTTGTTTTCCAGTTAGGAATAAATGTCAGGAACAATTTATAGAGGACATTTCAAACATTATGTTAGTTAAACAAAACACCTATTAAGAAAGAGTCAGATTAGATCTGTTCATTGATTCATTTTTTGCAACACGAGTGAGGTTTTCAATGAAATTTCCCTCATTGCTTGTGCAATAATAGAGTTAGCGGTTCAAGCTTCTGTGTAAATGAAATGCTTTCATGAGCGATAGTCATTTTAAGTCTTTTCTTAACCATTCTGCCAGTGAATGTGTTTGTGCCCGAGGTTCCTCTCTCGTTCGTCCTCGTCTCTTTAATCTGCCCTCCCAATTAGCCACGACTTAGCGGCGCCGGGGCTGCTAAGTTGGACTAAACGGCCTTTTAGCTAAGTCATTAGCTCTTTTTGCCATGCTGTCAGGAATGGTCTGAATCATTAGTGTGTCATCGCTAACAGTCAAGTCAAAGACACTAACCAACCCCCGAGAAATGAAAGACAACCAGCCTCAAGTATAACATAATGCATGGACGGTTGTCCAAAATAACCACATTAGCATACCTAATTTCTGAAATCGTCAAGTCATAGCATCTCTTAAAATGCTATGCTGGCATATGAGAGTGGGATGAAGTCGTCTATGGATGATGACATCTTCGAAAACAGGTTTTTATGGTGTTAATGATGTTCTAGCAAGAGTATATTTGGAAAACTTGCAAAGCGTGCCAGAGGGGACGTGCGCACAAAAATATGCAAATAGACACACGCATATGCGCACACTTGTACTCGTAGCACTTGTTAACACCTCTCGCTACCGAAGGGTTGCAAAGCTGTTACAATTCACACTTGGAAGATTGCGGCTGAGGTGTGTCTGACATAGTTTTACTTCTTTAGTCAGCCAATCCCCAATTGCCTCGCTTTGCCTTCTACCCAGCAACACGAGCCATTTCTGTCAGGCTACGTCACTTCTGTTTTTAAAGTAGTCACGTTTTAGATCAAGGTGTTGATGTTGTGGTACAGTGTTTGCATTGTAGATTGGAGAATATTAACTAAATGTTTTTATTTGTAGATGTGTTTTGGAGTTGCTAAATGTGTGTTTGTGTGTTTTTATTAGTTCCTGGTCCCATTCCTGTGGAGTCTATTCAGACGGGACCATATGAGGAGAAGATCTTCATGCAGTGGAAGGCCCCGAATGAAACGAATGGAGTCATTACTCTCTATGAGGTGAGAAAATGCTGAATTTGAATTGTGTATTTGTAATGTGTGTGTGTGTGTAACTTTATATTTCTCTCATTGTGGAGACTGAATATCAATAGTATAGCAATACCAGTAAACTTTGACCTTTTGGGGACATTTTTTTGGTCCCCATTAGGGCTGCATAATATTGGGAAAATCAGAATTTGGCTTTACTGCAATAAATAGTGCGATATGAATACAGTTTCATCAGATGCCTTGAATAGTTTTTTTTTTTTTACAGTATTCAGGGACAGAAATTGGAAAAAATCAAAGAAAGAACGCAGCATAGTCTTTATTGTATAAATAATTTTAACTTTATTAAAGTTACAAATGCTACAATTTCTTGTGCCTGAATGCTTTAAACTCTTTTGAAATGTTCATACAGTCACAGACCTTAAAAACACAGATAAAGGCAGACTTCCACTTAAAAAAAATAAAAAAAATTATGGCTCCTGGTCAACTATAAACCGAACTCAACGTTGCATATCCTGTGACGTGACTGTTGCAGTTGCTCATTTTGCAATATCAATGCTGAAACGATATATTGTGCAGCCCCCATGAGGAAAATGGCTTATAAATCACACAGAATTAAGTATGAATTTCATTTCATTATTTCTTCAGTCATCAATAACAAATCATCTTTCCGAAATGTTTCTAAAACTGTTATTATTAATATAGTCATTGTTGAAAACAGTTATGCTGCTTCATGTTTTTGTTGAAACCGTAAAATTCAATAGGTTGATAATTATTTAAGTTATTTATTAAATTATTAATTAATTACATTTTATTAATGTCTGCCCCTACCCCAAACCTACTGTAAACACAACCATCACAGTAATGTAAAACCAGCAATTATACCGAGAAGAATTATTCATATTTATTAAATTACCCATTAAAATGCATTTTATTAACGTCTACCCCTACCCCAACCCTATGTAACTACAGAAAATTCAAGCTTTAAATAAGAAAATTATCAAAACTCTTTGGTCATTTTAAGTGAGATGCTAATGGCCAAATCCGATTCAATGATCTATGCTAAGCTAAGCTAAAAGTGCTCCCGCCAGACCTGAATGGATTCAAAAATTGTAAAATGGTAAAATGTTCCTTTAAGACTACTGAAAACAATATTTGACAATCAACAATCAAGATTCTAAAGGCACACTAGTAAATATATGTAAATATAAATGTAAAAGGGCACATTATGATGTAAAGTGACAACAGAGAATTTTACTACGAAAGATTTTATTTTGAAAAAATGCTTTTATTTTTGACCTTCATGAAAAGTATTTTTCCCCACAGAAATATAAAGCAGAGCAAAATGTGTTCCGTCATTGATAATATAAAGCTTTATTAATGAATGAACTCAAATAATAATTGATCATAACAGAGCAGCAAATCAGCATATTTGAATTATTGTTTATGGTTGTTTATAAATCAGGATTCATTTTGGAACAATTTTTGCACTTTTATGTTGAAAGAAATTTTGTTGACGGCCCTGAAATCTAGCAAATTCATTATTTATTAGTCAGTACACAGAACATCCACATTACAAGCAGGCAAATGAAGTCATGGCTTGACAAAAACAAATTACCTTCAGATTTTGCTTTAATGTGTGTGTTTTTCGTGGGCTGGAGACACGAGAGAGCCTCGCTATCTCTTTGATTTGATGAGGAAGAGAAACCCCATGCATATCCAGGTACATCATTAAACTGGGGGTTACTGCATGTGCCTTCTTGCTGATAAGAAGATTGACAGAATTTACTAAATGTATCGAGCGGACACAATGCGCTCCCATTTGGCCGGATAATTACTATAATAGCCCTCATTGATTTAATTAGAAGCGTTCAATAGAATTATCCGGGAGATCTGAGCAGTCGTGTGCCTCCTCTCCTCGCTTTTAGCCATTCAGACAAATTAGATGTAGGACAAAGAGCTGAGAGGCAGGAGCGGAAGGTGAAGAGATGAATGCAGCCGAAGGGTCACAATAGGATTTGCTTTTGATGTGAAAAGATTCACCAATTTAGAGAAGTTTGAACTCATGAAGGCTGCAATAAAGACATTAAACATTATTTTGTTTTGGATTGGGTGAAAAATATGTGTTGCATATATAATCTTTTGAAATCCTGCTGTGTAAAATATGAGATAATAATGACAATTGTAGTGCTTTGAGTTACTTTGATATATTGTGAGTTAATTTTTTTGTTATGTCAACTTAAAAATTAAAGGCAGCATCAATTGTTTTTATTGCGTATAAAACCAATACAGGCGGCACAGTGGCTCACTGGTTCGAGTCCCGGCTGGGTCAGTTGGCATTTCTGTGTGGAGTTTGCATGTTCTCCCCGTGTTGACGTGGGTTTCCTCCGGGTGCTCCGGTTTCCCCCACAGTCCAAAGACATGCGCTATAGGTGAACTGAATAAACTAAATTGGCCATAGTGTATGTGTGTGAATGAGTGTGTATGGGTGTTTCCCAGTACTGGGTTGCAGCTAGAAGGGCATCCGCTGTGTAAAACATATGCTGGATAAGTTGGCGGTTCATTTCGCTGTGGCGACCCCTGATGAATAAAGGCACTAAGCCGAAGGAAAATGAATGAATGAATGAATCTTCATATGTATATAGTGGTGCTTGTTATAAAAGATGTATCTCTGCACTTCGTTATTTTGTACAAATTGACTTGTCTTCACTTCTGGTTACATGGAATGCCTTTAGGGCGGGGCTGTCTGGGCGTGTCTTGTTTCTGCTCTGCCTTCATCTATACTTCAGTCTTCCTTCATTTTGTTAGCAACACCCATCTTCCAATGGTCCAATCAATTCCCAAAGAGCAAAATCATGCATCACCCTACAGGTTTTTCCACTTTTGGACCATTTCAAGTGTATGTACGTCACAATAGAGGAAAAAAGCACAATCTTAACTTCCATTTCATGGCTACTTCAAGCACAGACACCATAAAATAAAGTTTAACTTCTTATAGTTAATTTAATACAAGTTTAAACAGACATCTGTACTGTAGTCCTGGGTGGTCCATTGATCCATCCTTATAAGAGCAGCTCATCTGCTTACACACATACAAACACACACAGCGCCAAGGGTTTCAGATCAGTTTCTGAGTACCTGAGATGTGTCCTGCATCAAAATCCATACTTTTGATCAAATTTCCCTCCCCTCTCTCTCTTTCTCTGTCTGTTTCCTCTCCCTTCATTTCTTCACAACAGCCTCCTGTTATCAAACCATCAAAGCCTTTCAGAAATTAATTGCTTTGCTGACAAAATAAGAGTGTGTGTGTTTGAAAGGCGCAGGGAAAGACAGAGAAGATCCTCAACAGCTCCTTATTAATCAACAGTGAGATGTGTAAAGGGAAGGTGTCTTTTGTCCTCCTGCTTCTTTATTTTTTTCTTCTTCCCTTTATCTCCATGCAAATGAGGACAAGTAAATAGCGGAACATTTCTGCACACGCCGGGTGTTTAGTCCTTGATCTTTGTTTTGTTTAATTTGCGTGACATGCTGTGAGTTTGCGATGACGTGATGTCTTCCACCCTCTGCTGTGTCTCGTCGCTGTTTCTGAAGAGTTGCATGGAAACAAACCACCCACTTTGTTTACAGAGAGAACAAATCTAATGGTTTTATCTTTGGGGGAGTCGTGGACAGGAATGTTTACATTCTCTGCGGGCACTCTTAGACATTTAAATGTTGTTTTTTTCAATATTATAGTATAGTTTGACACCATATGAAGTACCAGGTATTACCTTTTGGCAGATACAATAGCATTAGCATGGCTTTCATTCTTAGTATCATCTAAATACCATTCATTTTCGTTCAGGTTAGTCCCTTTATTCATCAGGGGTCGCCACAGTGGAATGAACCGCCAACTTATCCAGCATATGTTTTACACAGCAGATGCCCTTCCAGCTGCAACCCAGTACTGGGAAACATCCATACACACTCATTCACACACATACACTACGGCCAGTTTAGTTTATTCAATTCACCTATAGCGCATGTCTTTGGACTGTGGGGGAAACCAGAGCACCCGGAGGAAACCCACGCCAACACGGGGAGAGCATGCAAACTCCACACAGAAATGCCAACTGACCCAGCCGGGACTCAAACCAGCAACCTTCTAGCTGTGAGGCGATTGTGCTAACCACTGAGCCACCGAGTCACCCCTAAATACCATTGTTTATGATAAAAAAATAATAATAATTCTACAATAAGAATCATAGTTTTACCATCAGATGCTATCAGTTTACAATGTTGCATGATAGACATATTTCATGCTAAGACCAAAGTACTTTTGACATTGACACTTTTATAGCCAAAAATACTTTGGTCTTTAATGGAATATATCTAAAAAATGACTTATATTTGTGTTATGCAACATTGTAAATTGATATTTCGTCTGATGGTAAAACTACGGTACTTATTGTAGACAAACATCTAAAATATGCATTAATAGAATATTTAGAAAATCATTAAAATAGTCACTATTTTTTTATCTAAATGAATGGTTATACTAAGCAAAATGCATTAAATTAATTAAAAAAAATAAAATAAAGAAAGAAAAAAATAAAAATAAAGAAAAATATTTTTTTTATATTATATTATAATATTTATTATATTATTTTAATTAATTTATTATATTATATTATATTATATTTAATTATATTATATTAAATTATTATTACATTTGTTTTACATAATAAATATTAAATAATATTGAAAAACTGTATCACAGTTTCCACAAAAAATGTAAAGCTCTTTTTAAAAAGTTATTTTCAGTATAATTGATAATAACAGGAAATCTTTCTTGAGCAGCACATTTGTACTGAAAATTCAGCTTTGTATGGCAGCAATAAATTACATTTTAAAATATATTGAAATAAAAAAACAGCCGGTTTAATCTGCAATAATATTGTATTTTAAACATTTATCATATAAATTCATGCTTGGTGAGTATAAAATACATCTATTAAAAACATTTAAAACTCTCACCAACCACAAACTTTTGACTGATTTATTATAGGACCATCATAGTGCTTTTTAGAACTAAACACCTCTTTTTTTTTTTTTCTCTGTAAATAAGTTAAAGCAAGGAGCTGTCGTTCTGTGTGCTGAAGTAGAGTGGAAGGTTTTCACCTCTAACAAAGATAAACAGCCTGTTCTGCCCTTACGGGACGGAGGAAAACCTGTGCACATCTCATCCCTCCTCTCTTCATGCTGTTGTTTTCATTTCCATCAATAAACGGTTGAGATGCAAGCACTCGAGTTAAGAGAACCAGTAACCCCTGTCTCTCTAGAGCAGCTAAACCCGGTTAATGGGCTTGCGGTTTTGTACTTCTGGTCTAGAGACAGCTGGAGGAAGGTCTAAATCTGGGTTAATGTCGAGAGTGAGGTTTTTTTCACCGTTTGTCATGTATCATGAGATGGTAAGGTTCGAGTACTCTTTATTTTTTCCCAAACAGCAGACATTGTTTTTATTGCTCGCCGACAGGAAAGAAGTTGTGCTGACAAGGTGCTGGGTTGATGCAATGAGCTAGTCACTGGATTTGACAAAGTTTGTGACATTTATGGCATTTTTTGAAAGATATTCATAGTTTTAGTGGCAAGTAAACAACATATCCATGAGCATATTCTATATTCTCCTTTTTTTCTGAGGTGTATTTGTAGAGCAAAGTTTTAGTTTTTTTACTTTTAGGGGGACA